>CM071627.1:0-600000 GCA_036419045.1 Scirpophaga incertulas | reverse complement strand
ATCTAAGTGATATTGGAGAACTAAGAAGCGACTTTCAGTGCTTTCAGTGAAGTGATTAGTGACTGTTAGTGTGGTAATTAATAAAAGTTCAGTGTTTTGGTAGACCGCAGTTTGATTTACTGACCCCAGCTCGTAACAATATGAATAGGATATTAAAGTGATCCTGAGTAAGTGAAGTGGGCGGGTAGGCGATGGGTATAACCTACTGCCTATAAACACCCACTACAACAAAAAAATTGGTTGTCTGTAGAACTCCGTCTACTGCCGATATTTGAACGTGACAACGTCTATTACATTGTAATTTTTTCTGGGTGCAATGAAATTATTTAAAATAAAGTAATGTATAACATTTATATTTTTATTTAATAGTTTGTTTCAATTTTCTGCTTCTGAAGTTATACATAAATTAATTCAGAGTTTCGCCTATTTTTTCAAAGTAGAGTCAGATTTATGTCAAGAGAGGACTGGCAAAATTAGTTTTCGTAAAAAATACAAAGATATTTCTTCCCAAATTTAGTATGTTAATTAAATAACAAAATTTTTTTCTGGGTGCATTGAAATTATTTAAAATAAAGTAATGTATAACATTTATATTTTTATTACGTTGCCGTGTGGCGTCAGATCGGCCGTTACGCCGTTCGTGGACTCCGTGTGGCGTCAGATTCGGCCGTTACGGTGTTTTCGAGAATGACTCCACGCCGTACCAATTTAAAGACGTTGTCACTTCAAAAGACGCACCCTGCGCTTACAAGGGTATACACACTTTTTTTGAAGTTTTGCATATTTAACCCCCTTTAGCGTAGCGGTCGTGTAATCGTCTAGTCGGGTCGCGGGTTCGATTCCCATGCAGGACAGATATTTTGTCTTACCTACAACAATTTGTGGGATTCTGTATTTGTAACTGCAACCACGACACAAGATAAAAATTCTAGTGTGAGGCGATGCATAAAAAAAAATTATAAAAAATTTTGTAAGTATGGATGAATGTTTGTTAATTTTTTCACGTAAAAACTAATGAATGGATTTTAATGAAACTTTTATAAAGTAAAAAGCTACGCTAATATACGCTACTCAAAACACTAATCCTGTGTTGTAGAATAAGTCACGGGCGACAACTAGTAGGTGATAAACTAAAAAGTAAAGGGTTATACTGTACTTATATAATTGTAGGCTTAGGGGAAGGTGATACTGATTCGCGACCTACCTCAAAAACAAGAGACAATTGTGTTATGAGAACCGATGGCAAGAACAAGTCCCCAATAGTACTCAGATAACATCGCACAATTACGCGTGGGCGTCATGTTGGCAACATTGTACAGATAACACAATGAGCACACAGGCAAAAGAAATTTACATGACAGTATGCAACCTCGGCCTATTTGTGAAATGTTATATCATACATTCTCATGATTATTGAATGAACTGGAAATTTTTTTCTTCAATGCAATATTGCTACGAGCTTTTTACAAGTTCTATTGAAAGCTCTTCTATTTTAAACATATTTGCAACAATGTATAATATAGAATTAATTTCTTTGTCTTGTGATGTATAAGAAAGAAATGAAAGAAAGAAAGATATATTTATTTGGCCATTCTTGTACAGTATGCTTATGATATAATAAAAGAAAGAAAAAAAAAATAAATGAAATAAAATAGAATAAAAAACATCGAAGTCTGGCCAAAAAGGCCCCTATCTCAGCTAATGCTATTACTGCTATACGCAGCAAAAGCGCTGGTTTTCAGGTAGGACCATTGATTCCGATCATTGAAGCAATATGCACGTGGGCATGGTGCATATTGCCTCCATGATCCCGACATCGGACGTAAAAGACAGTACAACACACTATATAGTCTGTGGTCATGACAGTGACATTATCATACAAAAGTACTTTGTGGACATTATTTGACATTATTAAAACAATAATTGGTGAACAAAAATCAGTGCAAAAAGAAAAGAAAAGCAACCATTTCGATGTTAGGAACAATCAATGTAACATATTGTAATACAGAAGCATTTCAAAAGATATAATATAAGTATCTAATTTATGGTGGAATCAATGATTTTGTATAGTTATATATTGACGAAGTTAAAAAGGCATTGAGCAAGGTTAACACACAGGCTACAATTTGTAAGCTATATTATTGTAAAGTTTAATTAACATCAATTCAGTAGTTTTTACGTTAAAGAGTAACAAACATCCATACATCCTTAACAACTTTCGCGTTTATGTTATATACTAGCTTCCGCTCGCGGCTTCGCCCGCGTGAAATTAATTTTTGTCAATCCTGGTCCCTTATGTCTAAGGTACCAAGATTCATGGTCTTATCTTCAATTCACCCCCTATTTCACCCCCACACTGGTAAAAGTTTCAAAATGCTAGAACAAACGATCTTTAGTTTCTTATGACATCATATTTGACGAACGTGCATACTAACTTTCAACTCTTATTTCACCCCCTAGCTGGTCGAAATTTCAAAAATGCTAGAACAAATGTTTAATGATTTCTTATCAAGTGCTTAAATATAAAGTTTTATCTTTTAAAATTAAGAAATCCCCTACAAACTTTCAACCTCTATATCAACCCCTTCATCCCTTTTTTTCGAAATTAAAAGTAGTCTATGTTCTGTCTCAGGGTCTAAAGATTATCTGTACCAAATTTCATCAAAATCGGTTGCGAGGCTTAAGCGGGAAAGCGTAACAGACAGACAGACAGAGTTAGTTTCGCATTTATAAATATTACTTGGGAATTT
Organism: Scirpophaga incertulas; assembly: GCA_036419045.1. Lineage (NCBI taxonomy): Eukaryota > Metazoa > Arthropoda > Insecta > Lepidoptera > Crambidae > Scirpophaga > Scirpophaga incertulas. Next base: position 597,250 of record CM071627.1, on the reverse strand, counting down.
AAAAGGACACAAAGAGCTTCAGAGTTACATAACCATAGTTACATTACGAGTATAACGCATGTATGTACAAGTAAAAAAAAGTAACGCTACACCTGTTTGCGGATTGAGAGAGTTATCTCACCTGATAAGAAATATTAAGAGTAGCATAGACAAACAAATAATTATAAACTAAACTTGATTTTTTCTTTGCCATAAGACGGTAAACTGAGTCCAGTGCAGCCACAACCAGACCGATTTCCTAAACAGTGACTAGTGTCGGCAGTTTTACTTTCCCCTCTGCTTCCGCGACGAAAGTCCTCGTGGAGTAGCGAGTTACGACACAATCTAATAGTTCTTCGAATATTATGTTTAATCTGCAGTCGACTGATTTATTTTATCGATTACTTGTAACAATTGCGTGGTTTAACACGTTTGTAGTTTAATGGTACTTACTGAAGCAATTGGTTATGTGTTAAAGGAATTATGAAGTCGGTTACGAAAATCATTTTAAAAGTGTTTGCGAATTTTTGTAGTTTTTTAGCAACATTAATGGAGGTTGTACGAAAATACCGCAACGTAATATCAAACTTGACTGTTGGTACTTGTAAAAATGAATTAAATTTCAAAGAGATAATATTTTAAGTTCCTATTATGTTACAGCTTAGCAAAAAAGTGTAGAAACGGAACTAATTTGACCACAGACTAGGTTTGTTCTGTTTTCTTTATTTTGTGAAACTTGTTTTTTTTTAATCTTTGAAATTTATTAATAAGTGTTTTCCTTTTTACTAAATTGTTACTAGTGAGAACGTTTATTTCAAATAGCTTTTGCCCGCGACTTCGTTCGCGTGGACTTCAGGTCCGTCCCGTCTAGTCTAGTAATAAGTAAGAAATACGATAACTAAGCACTGCAGAGCCCTAAGGCCTATAGGTAGCTACTGCAGTATTGATCTATATTGTAGGATTCAGTCAGCGTTTGCAATGTAAGCGCAAAAAATGTGTTTTTTTTACCTCACATTAGAAACCTCAAAAATTGTAGCTTATGTGTTATTCTGATGTATAAGCTATATTATGGTAAAGTTTCATTCAAATCCATTCAGTAGTTTTTACGTGAAAGAGTAACAAACATCCATCCATACAAACTTTCGCCTTTATAATAGTAGTAGGATAATTACCTAGTCTGTAAATGGCTCACAAGCGCCCCCATTTTTTTCTACATTTTTTTGCCAAGCTGTACCTAATATGTGCCTACTAATTGCTTAAAATATGGCGATGATACAAAAGTACACGTAGACAATCTGACAATGTTAAAGCATATCCTAAGGTCCGACTACAGAATGAGACTCAGAAATGAGACTTGCAAAACTTGAGTAGTATTTGAAAAAAACAAGTCACACTTGGATTTTTATCCTGTGTCGTGGTGCAGTCTTAAACATATTATCTCACATGCATATATAGCAGATTGGACAAGTTTTTGCAGGTCATACAAAATGGATAGTTATATCCAGTGCGGGAGTCGAATCAGCGATCCGTTGCTGATCACTCGATCGAAACGTTTCGTCAAAACTCTCTATTCTATTAAGTCTATATAGCGCCTTCTCTATCTGCCTATTTCTGACTCAAGCTTAAAAGTACTAAAATTGTTGTAAAAGTTCTAGAAAGGATAAACTGGTTAATTGAGATGAAAACTCTATTCACGTAAAAATTAAAAATTCAATAATAAATAATTAGTCATAATAATTTTGTCAAAACGCCGACAGCGTTTCGTTCGCTGTCGCAGAAACACCTCACTACGCCTTTAGCCGTTCAAACCAATGTTACTCTCTTCGCACCAATATTGGACTTTTTTTTGGGGGCAAATTTTAATATTTAAATCAATTAGGAGGCTTTAAGGAAGGCAGGTGACCGGAGTCTCTTGCATAGCTCGGTTAACATTACCACCAAAATCGAAGTCCACATACGTTATGACCACTAATGACAATTGTTTCTGAGCATCTAACTGGGTGTAGTCTTTAGTTGCATTTTTTATGGTGCAGACAAAAATAACATCCAGTTGGTATACTTCATGCATACTTCATTAAATTTCGATTAAACGACCTCTACGCATTCAAATCAAATCAAATCAAAAATTTATTCTTCAAATAGGATTTTGCAATCACTTTTGAATGTTAAAGATGCTACGCCATTCGGTCACAAGTCTACGGCGGGAGACCTTGTACTGGAAAGAACCAGCAAGAAAACCAGCAAGGGCTATTTTTTGTTTCTCCCTGTATCATAACTAGAGATCGGATAATCGGATGCATATTTACCTAAAGTTAGTTTAAGACAAAGTATGGAAACGGCTTTTTATTGTTTTGTTAAATGAAAATCCCGGGATCGCGGAATTGGATAGCCGGATGTTTATTTATTTACCTAATTTAGTTTTTGACAAAGTATGGAACTGTCTTTTTATTTTAATTCCATAAATAAAAATCCCGGAATTCCGGTACTGTAGAACATTTTGGTAATGCAAAACTAGTCGATAATATGAGCTTATAATATCCTATTTAAAATGGGGCGTAAATATAACCTCGGTTACTACAGTAATTTTCAAACAATATCACTACGTTAAATTTGCAGTCCCGTATTTTCCCGGGATTTTTATTTAACAAAATGTATTTTGAAAAGCCGCTTCCATAATTTGTGAGCCAAAAATTAACTTTAGGTAAATATGCAACCGATTATCCGATCTCTAATCATAACAGAGTCGTCAGTTGGTAGCCGGCTTCAGGTACACAGTCTGAGTTGGATCTGTTTATCCGCGCACGCCTTACAAAGGACCGTGTCTTTAAAAAATGCGTGATATAAGCAATAATTATTCGACATTGCAAATTATTTTAATTATAATAATTTGAATAATATGAAATGTTAATATAATTGTTCACAATAGTTCGTAAAATGCCGAATATTATGATGATTGCTTGCAGTGATGTTAGGATTTTTCGGATCACATTCTCGAGAAATGAATAGTAGGTAATTGTGGCAAAAAGAGAATCTGTACTGCATATTTGTTATTCGTATTAATTTATTCCAATCAATTAATTTCCATATTTTTGTCTCACTGTCGTTAATAAAATATGATATTCGATTTTTTTAAACAAAATTATATATTATAAATGTGTCCGTGTTTGTATTTTGTTGCTCTACATAAGAAAAAATTGAATAAATCAGCGACAAATGTATGAAAGAATCGTGCGGGCCGACTCCGGAAGAAGCCAAAACGACCAATCGTTCAACTGTCGTTCGTTTCACTGATGCCTGCTATTACGTTTGATTTATAACTTGTGTGGAATGTGTGAATCAAAAATGTTGTTCAGAAGTCATTAACTGCTTTCGTGGAAATAATTTCAAAAATGCGTCGGCAATGTGTCTTTATTACCATTTTAAAATAGATAGTCGTTTTACATTCTTATCCTGGTTGAGCAGTGGCTGTCGCGTCTTAATAGACATATCTTAAAACTTAAACTCGGTGATATGAATTTATGTAACTTCATCACTTAGCCAATCATAGTCCACTGCTGGACATAGGCCTCTCCCAATTTGCGCCACAACACCCGGTCGCCCTCCGCATCCAGTCCCCTCCAGCGACCTTCTTCAGGTCGTCAGTCCACCTGGCGGGGGGGCGTCCTACCTTACGGTTGCCGAGTCGCGGTCTCCATTCAAGGACTCGTCTGCTCCATCGGCTATCAGTCCTTCGGCAAACGTGGCCAGCCCATTGCCACTTCAGCGAGCTTATTTTGCGAGCTATGTCGGTTACTCTGGTTCTTTGTCGAATGACCTCATTACGAATTCGATCCTTCAAAGAAACTCCGAGCATAGCTCGCTCCATAGCCCCGTAGGACTAACCCGACCGTTAATGTCCACGTTTCGGCGCCGTAAGTTATGTAACTTGAAATATATAAATTATAGATTATTTTAATCTAGAGTTTAATCATATCAATAATTCCAAGCAACTATAAAAAAAATCCTTTTCATTAACTTTTAAAATCAATTCGATTGAAATATTCAACACGGATCAATTTATCGATTGACAAGGGTCAATCATTGTTATTTTATTTAAAAACATTGTTATATTTACTTTACAATATTCTCAATACCTTTCTGTTGTATCAGTCAGTAGTAACAAAATTCGTTGACGTTATCGCGTGTAATTACACGGAGTACATCTGCCACTGACATCAAGGAAAATATATCGTTAGCTCGATTTGAATAATACAGGTTAACCCGGAATATTTCGTTATCGTCTCGTATCTTTTAATAAAACGTCTATTAAGGCACCTGGTTTTTTATCATTTCAAGGGTATGAGGTCAGCCTCGTATGGAAAATTGCTAGAGTTCCTCAATATACAGAGCTTAGAAAAACGCAGGGATCTACTGGATCTATCGTTCTTTTATAAAATTGTGACAAATCACCTGCGCTGTTCAAGTTTATTAGAAAAAATTTCCTTCAAAGTCCCATTTAGAATGCCGCGCAAGCCTATCAAACCACTCCTCTGTCCAAATCGCAGAACAGTATTCGGTGCAAACTCGCCTATTCCGAGAATTTGCACGATTTATAACAGGTATAGTGGGTACATAGATGTTCACTTTATGTCTTTTGCCACATTTAAAGCAGCCATTATTGAACATTGCGAGAAATGATGGCTGATGGCTGAACCGTTTTTTTTTTTTTATTTTTATGTGTTTTTTAATTTTTATTTTATCTTTAACTTTCATAATTTTTTTTTTTCATTGTAATATTGCTGCAGATACTATTAACCTCAATTATTGAATGTAATTATTGCACGCAGTGTATACCTGTAATTGGCTGTGCAACTAGTATGGTATTTTTGTTTTTGTATTTATTGTTATAACTGTTGTTGCAGCTGTTGGTATACCAAATAAATAAATAAATAAATAGGTCAAGGTCAAGCACAAACGTTCTTCACCCATCCATGAGAAACAGCTTCGCAAGCCTCATCCCATTATACCACAATATCTCCTAAGCCTGATAACATACAACTCACAATAACATACCTCGAGCAATCATAGTTACAACAGCGTCCGGCTCTTATTGTATTGAAGATGCATTCGTTGGGTGTGGTCGTAATTTTTCACACACTTTTCATTGTAGGAAGGTCAACTTGTGAAATAATGATTTCGTGTTAAGGCCTCTTTAAGGTTCCTAGTATATATATATTTCTCTTTGATTTGTCACATGTAGTCATTTAAGTACATTTTCCTCATGAATTTCCTAAAATAATATACAGAAAGTATTTGATCGAGATATATATATATATATATATATATTTATAAGAAGATCCACGCTATTATTAAGAGAATGACATAACTTTTTACAAAACTAATATTTAATAGAAAACTATAGAGAGTAATTTTAAAAACATGTGTTCACTCGTCGATTAAGTAAATGAGACTGGCAGACGCCACGAAGCCTCTTAGCTCGAGAGCGCTCGGATAAATTCGGCTGCTGTCGAACGCTCGAACGCTACATAGCATATGTAGCGCCATCTGTTTTTAGTTAGCGACAACACGCAAAAATGACGGACAGCAATGTTTGCTCGCTTTTATACCCTCCGTAGACATATTTTTTTTCATATAAATAAATAAATAAATAAATATTTGTTACACTTACACCAATTAGCCTAGCCCAAACTAAGCTCTATAAGGCTTGTGCAATGGGATCTAGGGTAACGGATAGACATACATATATTATACATATATAATAATTTTTATTGAAATATATATCAACAACCATGACTAAGGTACAAATGCTCGCATTCATCACACAAACATCTGCCCCACCGGGATTCGAACCCGGGACCTCAGAGATGGCGACACCTTGAAACCGGTGTATTATCCACTCGACTATGGAGGTCGTCAAATAATATATTGTAAATATTCTCTACAATATATATATATATATACATATATTATATTTATTTATATATAGTGTGTGTATTATTTTGACGACCTCCGTAGTCGAGTGGTTACTACACCGGTTTCAATGTGTCGCCATCTCTGAGGTCCCGGGTTCGAATCCCGGTGGGGACAGATGGTTGTGTGATGAATGCGAGCATTTGTACCTTAGTCATTGTTGTTTATATATATGTATATTTGTATCTAAAATATGTATAATTCATGTATGTCTATCCGGTACTCTAGTTCCCATAACATAAGCTTTATAGAGCTTACTTTGGGTTAGGCTAATTGGTGTAAAAGAAATATTGTTTTATTGAAAAATATATACAATTGTGCATGTAAGCATTTAGCATTTTTAATAGAAACTGTGTAGTCAAACACATATGTCTAATTACGCTTGACAGTCCATCACAGTGCGTTTTTCCAGGAATTTTCTGCCACGCACTACTGAACTGTGGAATTGTCGTCTGCAGTATTCCCGAACCGATGCGATATCGAAACCTTCAAAAAAAGACCATATTCCCATTCAAAAGGCGGGCAACGCATCTGTGACTCCTCTGTTCTATGGGCAGCGGTTATTGCTTACCATCAGGTGATCCGTTTGCTCGTTTGCTGCCCTATCCTATAAAAAAAAAAAAAACATTTAGGATGGTTTAAAGATATTTGTGTATTTGACTCTTTATTCCTCTGAATAGGTACAAAGGGTAGACTTATCGCAACAAGCCATTCTTTACCAATCAACCGCACGGAAAGTAAACAAGAAAAACATTTAGTTGGCGCAAACGGAAGTGTTATATGTACATAAAAAAATACTCATATTAATATATTATATATCTGAAATATATTACAGATAATTCTACCTATATACATGTTTTATAATTTTTTATTAGTTTTCGGTATGTGTTATGGTAAGTAGTATACAAATAAATAATATATATCTTTATTTCGAGGGGAAATGCTCCTTATGCACTATGTGTGGGGCTCTCCGGTCTGAGAGACCGGCCTACCCACTAAAACCGTAGTTTTATTGATTATGCCTTTCTTTGTTTCAGGTAAGTAGTCAACAACATGCCTGTCATTTATCGCAGTTTGGAACTTCTTCGAGAAAGACCAGAGGCAAAGAAAGTCTTGTTAAGTACGTATGTATCTGTAAGTTTTTTCGAACATTATTGAGGACTTTAGAAATTGGGAATCATCTTATTCTTTGGCTTTAAGCCGGGTGGATAGAAATGAACGTCTCAATATTGATGAAAATGTATCAATTATCTACCATCTTGTACCGAGTATAAAAGGGTGTTAGATATTGAACAGGATCCTTCGATGAGTGCCGCTGTCTCACTTCCTCACAGGAAGGTTTTAGGTACATATTGGAGTCAAATTTAAAAGTAAGTGCGGAGCAAAATGTCATTCTTATAAATTCTTTGTATTGTTCTGTAATTCTGCAACATGATTTTTGTTATAATTACAATAACTTGGCCTTTCGAAAAAGTACCCGATTTTTAATCAATACCTTAAGTCACTAGCGTTATACACTTTTATATTTTTGTTTGTATTTTCATCTCCTGCACTCTAGCTTACAATGAAATATCTGGACATTTCAATCAGCGAGCAGAAAAATTCAAGGTCACTTGGATAACTGGGCTTCTTATAAAATGTGTTAGATAAAATCTGCCTTAATAATCGTTGTATGGGTATGACATAGTAAATTAGTATAAGCACAATCTGTGTAACTTTAATTAATAAATTTTGATTATTTTAAAATTATGTATATTAATTTTGAGACATGCTCATTGCAAATGAAAATGCGTTGCACAAATTCTAAGGTCTCATTGTAATGTGTGTGAGATAAAAACATCAACGCGTTATAGAAATGACAAGATAAGCTCCGAGGGCTTATTAAATTGTTTTATGTGAAAAAGACATCAACGCGATTCAGATATAGCAAGAGCAATCCTGGGGTGTATTTTCACAAATTATTTTAATATAAATCGAAATTCGAAAATTGGTATAACCACATAGAATGAATTAAACAAACTATACCAAAACTATAATATCGTTCGTAACTCATTGACAACCAACCAATTTGCCACGTAAGTAATAGCGGCCGACCGTGTTAATGAGCAAATTTACGCATGTGCCAATTAAAATTACGCTAGCGATACACGCACATAACTGTTATGCATTGTTTGATAACAGAGCCACCGGTTTTAACGCCAGTTATGTGTATTGATGCAAACATAAATAATGAGCCTACGTATAGAGATGTTGTGAGTTATATAACGTGCAATTCTATTTCAACACGTTTTTGGACCTTAGTGAAAAGTATATAAGACTGATTTTTCCCAAAATGAGATAAATATATACATTCAAATCAAAATCTTTATTCAACATCAGCCCTTATAGGCATTTATTGACGTCAAAATATATCACTACATAGTATAAAATAAAGACGCTTTCTCTGTCTCTATATCCCTATGTATGCTTAAATCTTTAAAACTACGCAACGGATTTTGATGCGGCTTTTTAATAGATAGAGTGATTGAAGAGAAAGGTTTATATGTATAATAATATCCATTAAAAAGGGAAGAAATACTGTTATTTTTGAGGTTTCTCATGTAATATCGTAAATAATAATTCACGGTTTTTCTATAGTGTATTTAGAATCAGCACTGAACCCGTATAAAGCCGGGGCGGATGCTAGTTTAAACATAAAACTTATTAAAAACATCAAACGTCATATGATCTGAGGTCTCGGGTCAGAGTCCCGAGTAGGGCAGATGTTTGCGTGATGAATGTGATATATTTGTACCAAATTTATTTATATATGTATAATATATGTATGTCTATTCACTACTCTAGATCCCATAGCACAAGCCTTACAGAACTTACTTTGGGAAAGGCTAATTGATATAAGTGTAAGAAATATTCATTTTTTTATAATATTTTCTTACACTTAAATTTGTTTTAACGTCAATTGTTATTTCAATTTCTATTTTGTACTTAAATAGATGAACCTATTATAGAGCTGCCTTTCGGGAAGAACAACATCAATCTATTGATATGATATGATATAACAAAACAATGTAATGATATTTTGTAATTAAGATGATGCAAAACACTCTTTGTCGATTCAATTAAATTCAAAATTGAATTAGTATGTTCATTCTTCGATTAAGAATTAGTACTTGATTTCTTACGATAAAAGACTTTATTTGCTATATCAACGTAATGTCAATATTGAGTTTTAATTTTGAGTAAAAATTTACAATTTGATTTTGGGTAAAGTAATTAACAACATTGTCAAAACTATGTCATGTGCTTTCACACGTGTTACTGAATTTAAGATCTTATATTAAGTTCATAGAGAACATATTAAACAGGCAGTAAGGACTTATAATTTCCGACTGTTTACCTTCGGCGCATCTGCTCTGCTCTTTCAAATAGAAACCAGTTTCCAGATGCACTTTAGCATTAGCTGACCCCTGATAAATTATGACGTGTACGTCAATTATCCATGTATTTTATCGGAAAGCGTGGGAAATCAATACAGCACTTCAGATATAGATAAAGTTTAGATATTAACACATTTCGTGCTCCCCACTCGGGTCCGAGTGGGGCAGGGCCATAGCTAGCGGAGCCTCCCACTCGGATACGAGCGAACGTTCCGTTCATTTTGTGGTAGTCAGTAAACCGATTCGAGTGTTCGGCACCCAGCATGCTGTGTGCCGACCACTCGGAGCCGAAAAATGTTTTTTATTGAAATAATAACAATATACATTTATCCATATTTTCACATGTAGTAATCAAAATTCGCCTTAAAAAGTTTTGGTTCCCAGCTATTATTTATTTATTTTGTAAGCAGTGAATGTCTTAAAGATTGTTGAAAATCTGGGGGCATGGCAGTGCGCCAAGTCGAGCGAGAAGCAAACACTGCCGTACCATCCTTTAGTGGAACCTATTTGAGAACTTCTGGATAAGACCAGAATGCAGAATTTCGTTATCCAGTAAGCTATAATCACATACTTAAATTTCAAGTTTTACAGCGACATAAAGGGAAAACTATAAAAAAAAACTAAAAACTAGTGTTTCTACAAAAAGAAGTGAAATCCCACCAAAAACATTCTGTAAAAAACTAGCTAAGTCTCCATGGCGCTGCTAGTTTATCTCTAAAAAGTAATGAAATATAACAAAGTCGTGCCAAGTCTAAGGTTCCTTATTGCGATTTCGTTATTGTTATAGTTCTTGTTGTGTGACTTGGCCGTTGAAGGGCTGAATTTGAATTGAAAACTGAATTTTCCATCGTCAATGGGTAGCGGTTCTAGCGACAGATTGAACAACGACAAAGTTTTAGTAATATAGATCCATCAAAGTAAACGGGGGCAGGTTTTAGTAATGGCAACCCTATATAAAGGCGTCCTTTACCAAGACTGTGATAATTATAGCTGAAGGTCAGAATGTCAAACGCTGGCAGGACCGGACCTAAATGTTACCGTTGATAACGTAATTACAGAGAACCATTACACTTACATTACTGCGGCGGACACGTAGCCTTGGACGATCTATTCATGAGCCGTTCAAACCGAGATAAGCGATAAGCATTGACGAAATTGTGGCGATATTACCCGACTAGCCAGCGGGGGCGTTGTTGCACGCTGACTCACAATCCAGACCGGGTGTTAGCTGGAGGCGCCACGCAACATAATTTATTATTATATCTAACTTTCCGGGTATACATTACTCTTCGCAGCGTATGCGATGAAAAACATTTTATGGCTAACTTTTTTACACCTTCGGTTTTAATAAGCATTTCTAAAAATTTCTATGATAATTAGTTCTCAATAAAGCCTATGTTACTCAGTGATAATGCAGCTTGAAAAAAGAATTATTAAAATTGGTCCAGTACTTTTTGAGTTTATTAGTTACATACAAAAATACAAATCTATCCTCTTTATAATATAAGTGTAGATATAATATGCATGCTCGCCGGTTACGGCTACTCTTTACCTGACCTTCATTCATTATATCGCCTATTTTATCCATTTTTTCAACGTGCCTAGCTCATATAAGCATTTATTCACAATAATTCATCATTATCAAGCTGGGGGCGTCCACAGTGAGTCCAATCCCGCGCGGTCTTGAGCTTCGCGATTGAGTTCACTCCAGGTTATTCCAATGGCTTTCCAATGCCCGTTTTGGGCGACCACGTTTGCGCTTTCCTTGGGGATTCCAGTCGATGGCTTGCCTCAGTATGTGGTTTGGATCCCTTCGGAGAGTGTGGCCTATCCAACTTCATTTACGGCGTTTGATCTGCTGGTCGATCCGGACTTCATCACAACGTTCCCAAATGCTCGTTGGATTTTATTTGTGGCCAGTAAATACCCAGGATGCTGCGAAGACATCGGTTGACAAAAACCTAGAGTCTGTGCGAGATGTCTTTTGTGACCTTCCATTTTTTATTTACAATAATAATAGTTATTTATGTGTATGTGTGTATTTATTTTAAAAAAGTTATGAAGTTAAATGTACGAATGAAAAGAGAAATTTCATAAGTTATAGGTTCGCCATAATAACTTTCTGCTATAAATAGATTTTCTGAGAGATATAGTTATATGTAAAATCATATACCTATTAATAATAATAAACACTTCTTTATATAAATAGTTGTAAATATAAGAGAGGACTTTATTAAAAAATCTTTTCTTTTATTGGGTGTTTCAAAAATATTTAAAAGCAATTTCATACCTTATTTGGTTACGATTTGACAGAATATAAGACAACATAGTGGATTTTTTGTAAAATAAACATAGAACTGTAAATAAACATAATAGGTCCTTGAGATTGAGTTTGCCTCATAATTATTGGTAGTGTGGCAGCAACTGGCGCTTGCGCAAGTGTGTTGTATCAAATGAAGCGCGTGGCGTGTCGCAGCGAAGACCGAATGTCATATCTTGCGCGCTACGCGCAAGCGAAATGAACTATCTTCATGCGCCCTTATAAAATTAAGGTGACAAATTTTGACGAAATCGATTATTTTACAAAGAAATTTGATAAAGTCAGCAGCTGTGTTAGTTCAAAGTCAATTTTTAGAGGCAATGAGTTAATTCTTAGATCCTTGATATTCCATTTTCTATTAAGGTTTGAAACTTCCAAATAACTCACTTCTAAATTCGAAATTGTAAGTACAATACATTAGTGACACAGATTCCTTTGCCTATTGCCTTATTAGGCGGTTAAACCATAAATAATTTAACTATATATAACACTTTATTGCACAAATAGACTTAATGTAAAATATACAAGAATATGTACAATGGTGAACTTATCTTTAATAGAGATCACTTCCAGCCAACCAAAACGGATATCCTGAAAAAAATGAGCGGGAAAGCTTTATGTGCAAATTTTGTTATAATTAAATCATATTTTACTTATAAAATAATAAATGCATAATAACAGTGCTATACATGCTTTTAATAATTACATTGCGATTACAGGAGAGTAAAAACCCAAATGATCTTTAAGTACTCTCTTGAAAACATCCATGGATGAACTGTCCCGAATACTTGCGGACAATTGGTTCCAGAGCCTCGTTGCTGATACCGTAAAGGAATTTTTAAGTAACGCGTGTTGGACCAAGGCTGTTTAAGTAATAATTAGAGATCGTATAATCGGACGCATATTTACCTAAAGTTAGTTTAAGACAAAGTATGGAAACGGCTTTTTATTGTTTTGTTAAATAAAAATCCCGGGATTGCGGAATTGGATAGCCGGATGTTTATTTATTTACCTAATTTAGTTTTTGACAAAGTATGGAACTGTCTTTTTATTTTATTTCCATAAATAAAAATCCCGGAATTCCGGTACTGTAGAACATTTTGGTAATGCAAAACTAGTCGGTTATTTAATTGATTATTGTTTTAGTCAAACTAGCTCACTACTTTCGTATAACACTCTTCATGTAATAAATCGTACATTCATAAATCGCACGGGGAACTGAAACTAAACTTCATGTAAATATGTATGCATAGTTGTATAAATGAACCCGGAGTCTCGGTCATCCATTAATCGTTTCTTGGGTTTCCCTCTCTCCACACGCCATCTACTTCATTAACTTAATATATGTAAATGTGTCATTTATTTATGAGTATATTTTCTTTCAATTTATTTAGTTAGTTTATAGTCAATTCGAGCTCCTAACCTCTATTTAAATCTTTAAATGCATTGATAACACCTTGACATTTATTACACGCTAGTTGACATTTATGAATATTTCATTAGTACCGTTGCATTATTCAATTGGGCAGTTTCCGTGGGTTAATTGGGAAGCATCAGCCAACTGGATGGTGCTCGATTGCTAATGTTATGCAATGTCCATTGTGATCACCCTGGGTGACCAAAAAATAGAATGTTTTAAGATGTGTTACATTTATTATTACATAAGTGTAAAAAATATTTTATTTTATATTTTAAATATATAATATATTGTTACATAGCAGATGCTACGGGGGTTAGGACAATTGAACATTTATGTGCTTAACAATGGATGTGATATACAAGGCAAGTAAATATAGTTCCATATAGATACAAAGTTAAAAAAATAAATTATACACATAAAACCGAGAGTGAATTTGTTTAAACTTGTAAAGGAATTGACTACTTTGTAAAAATACAAAAATTCAAAAATTCTTTTTGATGAATAATTTATTTTCGTTTTGATTCGACTTACTGACAGTAATTCGCAGAATCGAATCGTCAGATTGACAGTATCGCATATTCAATCACTCACTTCACGAAGAAGGAAATTAAATTATGTCTTATTTGAATATTGAATCGCATAATAACTAAACGAACTGATTTTAATCTAGGAATTCAATTTAAATCTAGGAAATATAATACCGGTTCCGCTTTCAACGCTTTAATTAGTGAGATAATTCTACTGGCAACTTTCTATGCAGGTGACGAAATGATGATGGGTGATCATACATTCATAATATATGCCAATCTTTAACAAAGACCTATTATGTAGGAGATATTATATATATTTATTCAAAATCAAAATCATTTATTCAGTCTGGGCTGTTACAAGCACTTGTGAAAGTCGAAAGCTACGCCACAGGTTCGCAAATCTACGGCGGGAGACCTTGTACTGAGAAGAACCGGCAAGAAACTCAGCAAGGGCTGTTTTTTTTCCCCTGTATTAAATAGATACAGTGTCGTCAATTTGGAAAATGACTTCAATATTGATAATTCATGAAGTCACTTTCCATTACATAATATAGGAGATAATTAATAATATTATTTTGGAGCGTTCATGTTCTTCTTAATTCATAATACCTATTATATTAATAATTTTGGGTATGCTGATCTTTTTATAGAAAAATATTGCTAAGTTTGGGAGCAGCATTCGTGCTATTATCCACGACTCATAGCGTCGCTTGTTTGTTGTTTGAATTTGACGATGCTATTTTATTGTTTATAATTATATTCTGCGATCTACTTACAATGTGTTTCAATAATTAACTGGAAACTTCACTGGTGAATGATTCGATATTTTATGTACAGTTTTTAAGCAAAATGTAAATTGTATGGTTCCCATATATGTATATATATATTTAAAAAATAAAAATATATATAGATATATCTTTACTATAAATAATTGTCTAATTGAACGTTTATACGTAAGTAAGTAAGTATTTGTTACACTTACACCAATTAGCCCAGCCCAAAGTAAGCGCTACGAGTATACGGCTTGTATTATGGGATCTATGGTAACGGACATATATATATTATATATGTATAAACTTTTTTGATAGAAATATATATCTTAACAAACATGACTAAGGTACAGATGCTCGTATCCATCATACTATGATGACATCACTAGAAATGATGAAAAATTGAAAAATTTAAAATAAAATGATGGGTCACCTTGAAACCGGTGTAACTCGACTATAGAGCTAAAACGAATGCAGTAAACAACGTTTATATTCTACAAAATTAAGGCAAATTTTGAGAAATAGTTAACTTAGTTATCACATTAAACTTGTCCCACATTAAACTTGCAAGCTCCCCACGTGTATATAAGTTTTTATTGCGTCATTTAAATCCGTAACGAAACTAGCCTGAGTTATATAATAAAACAACAGTTTGACAATGTCAATAAACCGAGCGACCTCTAGACTGGTTGGGAGCGAGCCGGCCACTAGTGAAAGTGCCAAGGACTAGGCGCTGGTCATTACCTCCATGGAGCAATGATGATAATTCCAGCGCTCTATAAGCTCCGGTCACGTATGTACTCGGACCATATAATTAATAAGATTCTGATAAACTTAAAGGTAAGCGCAGTGGTCGTGTGTACGGCTGCTGCGCAACGGGTCGCGGCTTCGATTCCTGCACGGGGCAAATACAGAGGAGTTCAAAAATTTATCCACTGTTTAAAAGTCCACAACTTGCAAACTAAGTTTGTTTTATATATATATATATATATATATATATATATATATATATATATATATATATATATATATATAAGTGTGTTTCTCACTTATATATTGGTACATTAAAAAAAAACATGTGCGTTGCTCTGAAAATGAGAGAAACACACTTATAAAACGACACTTAATGTTTTTATATTGTTTTAAAATTAATAAAGGTATTGTAATATAATATAGTTTTGAAAATCTTTTGACTTTATCTCGATTGACGTGCCGTCAACTACTGCTCTGACATTTAAACTGGTATCAACATGAAGGTTATATATAATACAGTAAACTTATAACTAAAATTAATGAAAGTTACTTTCATTATATATATATATATATATATATATATATATATATAGAGGTATATACAGGGTTACAGGTTAAGTCGACTTAGATCCGTTAAGGGCGTGTACTACTCATCTTTTCTGACATATTCTACTATGGAACACCCTACCCCAAACCTAAGAAGTTAAAAAAAAAAAATAAAAAAAAATTGCCTATTATTTGTCATTAATTGCGATATATTAAAGTTAGTGCGTTTTATTATTATTGATTTTTATATGAGTTCGAAATAGTTACCATTAACAGTCACACACAAATGATGCACGAACTGCTGACTGCTCAGCTTAGTTGGATTTTTTATACAGGAATCTATGACGAATATTTTTGGTGGAAATATGTATTTGAATATCATTACTAAGCTATAATTCATCACACAAATATCAACCGGGATCGGGACTTGAACCCGGGACCTCACAGATGGCGACTCGACTACGAATATTTGTGACTTGCTGAAATTTGTTTCGTTTTTGTGTTAGTGCACATGAGATTTTGTTCGCTACTGTTGAGAAACAAAAAAATTAAACATTTGGAGAAACCTATTTGTGCTAACTTCCAAAGCAACATCGTGATAGTTTTCGTTTGGAATGCCGTGAGAAACCATTTATTAAATAAGCACCAAACAATGGAAATCACAGTATTTCGGGCAGCAGTTTAACGCAAAGTATCTAAGTGTTTCGCAAGATGTGTGCTCTGTGTGGTTATTGTGTAACTAGCCGGTACCTGTGGCTTCGTCTGCACAAGATCAGTATTTCAAGTACATACATACATACATATATGTCATGCCTTGTTCCCAATGGGGTAGGCAGAGAACACCTCTCTCCACTTGCTACGATCCTGGCACTTCTCTTGCTTCCTTCACTTTCATGAGCGCCTTCGTGCATGCTCGTCCGTTGCGAGTACTCTTGACCCGGCCTTTCTTTAGGACATCTTCGATTTAATCGAGATATGTCCGCCTAGGTCGACCTGCACCGATTCGTCCTATCCTTCTTACCTTGTGTATCTCTTTCGTTAATCTTTCTTCATTCATTCTTTCAACATGGCCGAACCATCTAAGCATCCCTTTCTCTATCTTTGTCACTACATCTTCAACTACGCTGCATAGCTTATAGCTCCCTTATCACACTGTTCCTGACTTTCAAGTAGCTTATATTATCGTGGTGTACAAAAGAACTAACATTATAACATTAAATTTATCACATAAATAATTTTCGTGTTTGTAAAATATAACAGAACTAGCGACCCGCCCCGGCTTCGCACGGGTGCAGTGAAAAAATGGTTATGGTGGGTTATCCCTAAGAGATAGACATATACCATCGCGGACTTTTTTGTGGATTTTTGTAAGTTGTACAATACTGTAGTACATTATTTTGGTCTATCTTGTAGGGTTCAGCCAGCGTTTGCAATATAAGCGCAAAAAAACGTGCTTATTTACGACATCACATTAGAAACCTTTAAATTTATCAGTGTTTCTCTACTATATTATGCATTTATTATACATACAAACCTTCCTTAAGAATCACTCTATCTATTAAAAAAACCGCGTCAAAATCCGTTGCGTAGTTTTAAAGATCTAAGCATACATACGGACATACAGTGAAAGCGACTTTGTTTTATACTATGTATTGATTGATTGATAACAGAATGACAGTATTGAGATGTTGGACAAACAAATTTGGCGAAACCTTGCAAAGCTTAACAAGGATAATAAGTAATAACACATGACAAGAAATATCTGTCGTTGCCCAACCTTCAATCTTACGATTTTATGGAAGCATTTTTAAATATCCATTAATATTTCAAGGTGGCCATATTCACGCATTGACAGTCAATGATTGGAGAACTGACATTAAAATTATCATATAAATAATTATGGGGTTGCACAATATTGAGATGTTACAGTCCACTACAATAACGTAACATTATTCTCAATATATTTTTTATGAATTGTTGCCTATATGTTATTCTGATGTATAAGCTATATTGTTGTAAAGTTTCATTAAAATTCATTAATTCATTCATTTATTCATTCTTTCACGTGAATGTTACATTCATCCGTACTTACAAACTTTCGCGCTTATATTATTAGTAGGGATGCAAATATTTTGTGCTGAATATTTTATTTATTAATAAAATCACCAACATAAATAACAGTAAACTCTTTGTAAACAGTTAATTTTATATGTTTTCAACTAACGGCGCTATATATGGCTTATAGGTAACCACAGGTAACCAAAGGTAACCACAATACAAATAATAACACGTCATTTTAATATAATAAAAAAAACCGGCTAAGTGCGAGTCGGACTCGCGCACCGAGGGTTCCGTACAAACCTGCAAGGTTTACAAAGTTCGTTCATTACGACAATCGAGTCATGGTTAAAGGCAATTAGATCTAAGTATTTGATATGAATTTCAACTTGATAGCTCTACGCGTTCATGAGGAAAAAAGTAATAAGTTTATATTTATTAAAAAAATATATATTTTGTAATGTAACTAAAAATTTAAGGTTTTCGGAATTTTTCCTTTATGTGTGCTATAAAACGTTGCTTCATGCCAAATTTCAAGATTCTAGGTCGACTGGAAGTACCCTTTAGGTTTTGATTCCCTTGCGAGCACTTGCGAGTTTCAAAATATGCAGCTTAAATTGCTGTTTCTTTTGATTGCGTTGACATAGAAGTTTGATTTTGTTACAGCTTAAAGGTATTATAGACCTGAGTATTTGGTATGAATTTTAATTTAATACCTCTACGCGTTTATGAGGAAATGGGTAGGAAGTTTAAAATTATTAAAAAAATATATATTATGTGATGTAACTAAAAATGTATAGTTTTCGTAATTTTTCCTTTATCTATGCTATAAGACGTTGCTTACCGTACCAAATTACAAGATTCTGAGTTCACGGGAAGCACCCTGTAGGTTTTGATTCCCTTGCAAGTGTCGAAAATTTGCGGCATAAACGGCTGTATCTTTTGATTGCGTTGGCTTAGAAGTTTGATTTTTTCACAGCTTCAAGGGACAGTAGACCTGAGTAATTGATATAAATTTCAGCTTCATACCTCCACGCGTTCCTGAGAAAACGGGTCTTGACAGACGGACGGACAGATGGACAACAAAGTGATCCTATAAGGGTTCCGTTTTTTCCTTTTGAGGTACGGAACCCTAAAAATACTTTTTACCGTGGGAGAGCCATGCTTCGGCTCGAATTGGGCCGGCTCGACAGGAGTAATACCACGGCCTCACAGAAAACCGGCGTAAAATAGCGCTTGCGCTGTGTTTCGCCGAGTGAGTGAGGGTACCGGAGGCCCAATTCCCCCCTTCCCCCCTATTCCCTTTTAAAAGGCCGGCAACGTATCTGTAACTCCTCTGGTGTTGCGGGTGTCCATGGGCAACGGTTATCGCTTACCATCAGGTGATCCGTTTGCTCGTTTGCTGCCCTATCCTATAAAAAAAAAGACTTAAAGTTAAATTTGCCAGCGTTTAGGCAATGGACATTAAACTTTAGAGCGCATCAAAGTTTTCAAGAGTCTTTTAAATTTTGGAAAGCTCTGAAAGTTAATGTCAAGTTCAGGCAATTCTTGAGTGAAATTGTTGTACAGACGAGCCAAGTGGATAACTAGAGAATTGAAGCCCATTCTAGTTCTACGGATGTTCTTTCTTGTTTCCACAAGAATATTTTGATATTCTTCAAGGAACATGTTTAAAGTTTTAATTGTTTTATAATAATACTGTCCAATATGATCATTTTCATAAATAAACAACTAAATAATGCATTTCGAACTTCAACAGAACAACGGTTATACAATATGGCCGCCGAGTCAAGGTCGCCGAGTGAAAGTGCCGACGAATCGGCTGAGAATCGATTCACCGGACTCGATTGTTCAGTGATCAATCAATAGAACCAAAGGTCGAGGTCGGGAGTGAGTTAGATTAATTTAGTTTTATTGTCCCTCCTAGATAATAAATTTTGTAACCAGTTAGAATACTCGTACTAGCGATCAACTTAACGTTGCTACATGATCGCTTCGTTAATCGATTAGATTGCAACCTTATAACGATATTTTTCATAGAATACTTTTGAATTGTAATAAATTAATACTAACTACCAAGCATTTATATTTGGAATTTTAATTAGTTAAGTAATTATGGTACCTCCAAGACATTGTTAACTGTATGCATTTCGCATTAGAAAGAAAAGGAATCAAAGTAAATGTAAGCAAGACGAAAGTGATGACATTTGAATGATCAGAAACGAATGCTTAGAGCTTGTGCCTCTGGGATCTATGTTTACTCTATCTATGGTAAGAATGAGTCTGATATTGAAAGAAGAGTAATGGCAGGAAACAAAGTAAATGGGGCTATAAATAGCCTCATTGTTCGTCAGACCTTATCAAAAGAGGCTCGTCTGGTTGTGCATGGAGGCATGCTGGTCCCTACGCTTATGTATGGGAGTGAATGCTGGCTGTGGCAAAAGAAGGATTTGATGCAAGATTAATTAAGTTGAAATGAAAGCTTTGAGGGGAATGGCTGGAGTGGCGATGAAGGATACATTGCGAAATAGTGTGATACAGGAAATGCCTGGTGTGAAAGTGACAAAAATCGAGAAGAGAATACTTTTACTATAATAAAAGAAAATTATAAGATAAATACGAATAGGCCAGTTGGTAGGGGACGACCTAGACGGACTTGGACCAAATAGGTTATATATAGAAGGTCAGGCAAGTTTGACCTTTTTCAATATTAGCCACCCGTTGCTTCCAGACTTTATAAAACTTTTTTAATCGATGCATTCCTTTCCCCTGCGGTCCGAGTGTTTATTTGTGCTTCTGTATGCTTGTTATGTCATTTAATGGATAAAGTTTATGTATGGTAATAATAAATTGTAACCGATTATTTTTGTTAGAAAAGCAATGAATTCAGAAATCATTAGAAATTTAGATGACATTTGTGTCTGACCAAAGTCATCGCGATGACTTTTTAATTTTGCAACGTTTAATACATATTCATGGTAATAAATTAGCAACAAACTTGCGTAAATAGATTTTTTTATAACGTCCAAGTAAAAAATTATCTCGTGAAAGCGAAATTTGTCATGATTTGAAATTAATTTGCTGTTGATAGTTTAAATGTTATTTTTTTAACACACATTGAAAGGAGAATTTATGTTGATTTGTAAGTTTTATTTCTATGAATTTTGAGTAATCATTTTCGAATGCATCTCGGAGGATCTAGTAGCTTTCGTTTTTCACTATTTACAAGTAAGTCTATATAATATTACTGAGTAAGGTGTAAGTACTTTACTCCATTTAAACAGAAAACAGGTTTTCCAGTATTGAAAAGTCTATTATTTGAATCTAAAACGTCGTAAATATTACTGATAAAACAGATTTTTTTTCGAATATATTGCCACATTGAATTTATTTAAAATTACAACATTGACTTAATAAAGACACATTTAAAAAGTCAGTTCTTCCCAGACGGTTATTGACATTAAATAAGTTAACTCTACATCCGTTCGGAAATTAGGAAAGAAATCCGTCTGAAGTTAGGAGCGAAATCCCAACTAATATTATAAATGAAAGTAACTCTGTCTGTCTGTCTGTTACGCTTTCCCGCTTAAGTCTCGCAACCGATTTTGATGAAATTTGGACAATCTTTAGACCCTGAGACAGAACATAGGCTATTTTTATTTCGAAAAAAAAGGGATGAAGGGGTTGAAATAGAGGTTGAAAGTATGTATGGGATTACTTAATTTTAAAAGATAAAACCATGAAACTTTATATTTAAGCACTTGATAAGAAGTCATTAAACATTTGTTCTAGCATTTTTGAAATTTCGACCAGCTAGGGTGTAAAATAAGGGTTGAAAGTTAGTATGCAAGTTCGTCAAATATCACGTCATAACAAACAAAAAATGAATGAATTTGTTCTAGCATTTTGAAATTTTTAGCAGTGTGGGGTGAAATAGGGGTTGAATTGAAGATAAGACCATGAATCTTGGTACCTTAGACATAAGGGACCAGGATTGATAAAAACTAATTTCACGCGGGCGAAGCCGCGGGCAAAAGCTAGTCTATATATATAAAAATGAAACCCGTTTCGCGTTGTCACGGCATCACGTGTGAACGGCTGAACCGATTTCGATAATTCTTTTTTTTAAATGTTTGTGGAAGTCCAAGGATGGTTCTTACGGAAAAAAATATTAAGAAAATCCCTCAGAAATATTGAAAAGTATACATTTAATTTTGCATATTTTAAAAACCGCGCGTTACGAATGTCTTTTTTTTTTTATACGAATGTCAATGTCATTCACAGCCATAGACTATATTAAAAGAGCATCGTTTGTTCGGAAACGTGGTTACTTAATTAAGTTTGTTCGGAAACGTGGTTACTTAATTAACTATACAAAATAAAGTAGTGCATCAAAGCTACGCTAAGGCGGTACGAAGTTCGCCGGGTCAGCTAGTGATATATAATTTTGCTACAATTTATGTAGCTAATGTCATCCGGGCCATTACTACGAATCTACAGAAGCTACCGTAAAACATAAATATACATACTATAAAATAAATACGGTAGTCAGCTAAGAAGGCAATTAGCTAGAGTCTATGGAGTCATTATTAATTTTAAAAAACCTAAATACCTATTTTTATTACATACTGTAGGTTTTCAATTGTTATTATACATTTTGTATCCGATACAAGCTTAATTACATAATTACCTCCGTAGTACCGGGTTTGAATCCCGGTGGGGACAGATATTTGTGTGATGAATGCGAGCATTGTACCTTTGTCATGGTCGTTAATATATATTTCTCACAAAAAAATTATATATGTATGTCTATTCGTTACCCTAGATCCTATAACATAAGCCTTAAAGAGCTTAGTTTGGGCTGGGCTAATTGGTGTAAGGAATGTAAGAAATATTTATTATTATTAGTTATTCTTTTTCATGCAACTTATTTTTAAAAGCTTTTATACTAGCTTCACTTGTAACTATGTAAGAAAATTTGGGAATCTTATTTTGACCCTCTTCCTGGTCTTCGATTGAGCTGAAATTTTTCATGCACGTGTAAGTCGGATGACAATGCATGGTTATGTGTGTGACGTCATTCTAAATCCAACATGGCGGCATTACCAAGATGGCGGATCAATTATTTTGAATGCACCCTTACAATATGGGTATCAAATGAAAGGGCTTGCAAAGAACATCTCGATAAATAATGTGACGTCACTCTTAATCCAATATGGCGGACTTTCCCAAGATGACGGATCAATTATTTATAATGCACCCCTACAATATGGGTATCAAATGAAAGGGTTTGCTAAGCTTGGTTTTTTAGTCGGAAAATAAATTAAAAGTAAAAAAACATTTTTTAATACAAGCTTGCTCGCGAGATTTACTTACTTATAGAATACTTTTAACGACAAGCTTTTATATGTAAAAGTTTATTTTGTTCTTTTTAGCGCATTTAATAAAAGCTTGTATTAACATTTTTTTTTACTTTTAATTTTGTATATATCAGAGAATAATCTGATATTCGAGTATTTGCACGATTCTGATTCTTAGGGCGTTGCGTCAGTGGCTGGTTTCCCAACCAGCGCCGGTGGCTGTGGGAGCTAAGTGCATGCGCTGTTCTCAGCAACCTCAAATCATCACAGTCAATGCGTGAATATGGCCACCTTGAAATATTAATGGATAATTAAAAATTGCTTCCATAAAATCGTAAGATTGAAGGTTGGGCAACGACAAATATTTCATGTAATGTGTTATTACTTATTATCCTTGTTAAGCGTTGCAAGGTAAGTCTAAGGATTTCACCAAATTTGTTTGTCCAACATCTCAATACTGTATATAAAATACAAATATTTCATGTAATGTGTTATTATTATTAATTATCCTTTGTGAAGCCATTGCAAGGGAAGTGTAAGGATTTCAATAAATTTGTTTGTCCAACATCTCAATACTGTCATTCTGTTATATTTTTGAAACACGAAAATTATTTATTTGATAAATTTAATGTCATAATGTTAGTTCTTTTCTATGCCACGCTAATATAAGCTAAATAAGAAATACTAATCCTGCACAATCGAGGTCGCGGGCATCAGCAAGTTAATACATATTAATGATATATATATATATATATATATATATATATATATATATATATATATATTATATATACTAGTACTAACAGAACTGGATAATATTAAATACAAACAACCATTGAAACGCTTTTTCGTGGAGAATCCTATGTACTCATTGTGAATTTAAGACACTTAAAATGACTGACCGCATGTTCTTACCAAATTCTGTGTAGTTGTGTATAATTAATTGAATTTTAATAATTTTAATGATTCTAACTACTGATTAACTTGTTATGCCCTAATGTATTACGAACGCCGTATCAGCATTGCTCCAAATCACACTGCACACGGCATCACTCTACACGAGGCTTAGACTCAGCGGAAGATGACGCGAAACCTACTTTTCTTTAATTATTGAATTAAGTGATTAATTATAATTACTTCTAACATCAAAGGGTTAGCACTTAAAATTAGTTTGTAATAGAATTGTAATTTGGTTAAAATAAAATTGTTTAAAAAATAAAGTTTTTAATTAGCCTATGGTGACGCAAATGTTACTAACGGTAAATAAATAAATAAGCATATTACACAGAAGAGACTAAATTTCCAGTGTCAATGGACGTGTGTGCATTGTACTTTCTCTAGGATTTTTATACTGTGTCGTGGGTACAGTCAGTTTCTAGGAGGTAGACTCTGTACCAGGGTCGTCTGCATGGGTACCTCCGTCTTACCTATTTCCGCCGCCAAACAGCAGGGTTCGCTTTGCTGTGTTCCGGCGTGAAGGGTAAGATAGGCAGTGAAATTACTGGGTACTGTGACTTTACATCTTATGTCACAAGTTGGCAACGTACACTGTGGTTCTTATGAGCTTTGCAGATTTGCTGCGAATCTCGTGGGAACCACATGTACTATAGGCGACTGTTACCACTTACCATCAGGTGGGCAGCCTGCTTGTTTGTCAACTTTAGCAATAAAAAAAAAAAGTCACAAACAGAAATCTCACATCACAAACACCCAGACCGGAACAAATTTTTGTAGGTCATACAAATATTTGTCCCGTGCGGGAATTGAACCCGCGACCCGTTGCGTAGAAGCCCATTACTCGACCACTGCGCTAAGCGTGTCGTAAATTATTGAATTAAGTGATTCATTCTAATTACTCCTAACATCAAAGGCACTTAAACGTTTTAAAATAAATTTATGTTGATTTTTTTGGAGGTACCGGCGGAATGATTTGTATTTTTCAATGTAACGAATAAACTCAAAAAGTACTGGATCGATTTTAATCAATCTTTTTTCATTAGAAAGCTACATTATCACTGAGTAACATAGGCTATATTTAGTACTAGATTACTGTAGAAATCTTTAGAAATTCTTATTAAAACAAACCGAAGGTGAAAAAATTATCCATAAAATATCTTTCATCGCATACGCTGCGAAGAGTAATGTCTAGCCGTGCGAAGCCGGGACGGGCCGCTAGTTAGCATATTACACAGAAGAGAATACATTTCCAGCTTTAATGAACGAGTGTGCATTGTCGCTTACGACGACTTACGACGAAGCTTTCGTGGTGTAATCATGAAGCTCTAATTAACTTGCAAAAGGCACACAATGCATACGATAGCATCGCGACCAGCTTCACCAGCAAATCTATTTCTTTTCTGACACAAACGCTATGAATACTAAGCATTGATCCTATCGGCGCGGGCGTCTGCACATTGTGTATCAAGAATCGATTACACAAATCGCGATCGTGGATCGATAGTACGTATCGATTGCGTCAATCGAAACGTGACGAGCATCGACTGTAAGGAAACTCGCTTTTATTTGTGGATCACGTTAGTAGTAATTATATTTTGCTTTGTCAATTTCTTGGGGACTTTGAAATGAAACTTATGACCTAAACCAGATGTTCCCACAACTTTTTTGTATCGTGGACCCTTTGCCATGTGTTTCGTTTTTGGGTAGACGTTATGTTCCATTTATATTGCTATTTTTGACATTTGCAAGGGAATCAAATCGATGGGCACTTTTCGTTGACCTAGAATCATGAAATTTGGCAAGAAGCAATGTCATGTAGCACCAGTAAAGGAAAAACTCCGAAAACGGAATATTTGCAGTTATTTCACTTTATTAAAAATAATTAAACATCAAAATTGGGAAAAACAGGAAAAATCTTCGAAAACTTAATTCTGATAATGAACGAACAATTTACATGTCGCCAAATTTGTACGGAACCCTCGTTGCGCGATTTCGACTCGCGCTTGACTCGTTTTTTTAAAGTATGCAGGAGTATTTCCAGTCTTTGGAAAGAAACAAGGTACAATAAAATAGCAAAACTTACAAAATTTTGGTTCTTGATATTTTTCAATGCACACTGGAAGGAATTTAAGAAACGAAGTTCCTTATCGCGCATAAGGTATGTAATAAGCCTTTTCGACGTGTATACTGATGACGTCTAGGATATAGTAGCGTAAGCTCCAATGACTAGCTTTTTGGCTGTTGTAGTTTTTTTTTTTGTAGTTTTACACAAATTCTAAGCAAATATCTCTGTTTTGAGCATCTATTTGGAATGACGGAGATAGCGAAATTATTTTATCTAAAATTATAAATAAGATTTATAAAGTTCTTGAATATTAATTTGTTATTTACTTAAATAATTCTAGAGCTTTAAGTGTTTAATTTATCAATATTTATTTTATATATAATAAATATATTTTAATAGTTATGGACATGGAAAGATGGATGCACTGTGTGAATGATTTTATACACTTTATTGTACAAAAATGTAAGAAAAACTAAATGAGGCTTACAATTGGTGAACTTCTCTCTAACAGAGACTTCCTCCAGTCAACCCATGGTAGTGTAAGTATTGAAGTAGTGTGGTGACAATAAAGTGTACTGAAAACTACATAATTATAACCTAAATATTTAATAATATATAATATAATGAAGTATATACAAAGTGCAATACAATACATAAAAACAATGCATGTTATACACAAATAATAATATAATATTTATTAATTAATGAAATGGAATAGTTGAAATTAAAAAACAAAATACTTGATCAATGAATACAATACAAAGAATCTATGAATATGAGATATGTTGAAGAAGAGGAAAGTGGAAGAGGAAGAAAGACATGGTAAGCTGGCTTAAAATAAAATTATGGACAAGGTGGAGGGGGAAAGACTAAAATTAATTTTTTTTTCAAAAATTTTCAATTTTATTTTATATTCTTGGTATTTAACGATATTAATTATTAAATAATGAAGTGAAAGTAATTTTTATTCAATCTTTCGGGAATTTCCACTTTGGTAACTCTAGTTACAAAGAAATCAGTATCGAAGTTGCACAACCTTAATTATTTGAAGCACAGCTTAATAAGCAAATTCTATCTCAGTATCTCGGACAGACACGACTTTTGCGACATGGGCAGACAATGAAAGAAATTCTGCTTGAGGCTGCAATGGCGCAATCGATACGAGAATTGACGATCGATGCCTGAGATTGTATCGATTGTCGAGTGGACGATTTGTCAGATGCGATTTCTTTATGGCTTCATTGAGTCTGACCACAGTTATCTGACCTGGTTAGCTTCACGGCTATTTTTACACCTATTGAAAAGCATACGGTATAATTTTTTTTGTTGCTGTTCATGGCAGGCTAGCAAATAGTCGATCTGATGATAAGTGGTAGCCATCACTCACGGACATCTGCAATGCCAAGGTCACGAGACAGAAATGCTTTTTTAAGCTTAGTTCATTCCAGAGCGTACGTGGAAGAAATGGAGCTTAGCTCTACCAACCTCCTGAAAGGTGTAGAAGACAAAGTTTTTCCTGTTCTCATACACTCACAAGATTTTTTGTTTGTTTATGCTTAAAAATGGGTGTTATCAAGGTCAATTATTTTTGCAATGATAAAAATGCTTGCGTTTAATTTGTATGAGATATAATTTAATGATTCTGTATTTAATAAATAATTACTTTTACCGGACATAATTTTATCTGATATTTATACTGTGTTGAATAATTGTGTTATTTTTATGAATATGAAAAGAGAAGATATAAAATTAGACCTTCAGTTTCTTACCTGTTCTTCTCTGAAAAGTTCTCCCAATATCCGAACAGGTATAGAATTACTTTTTTTCTTGTATGTATCCGCGTACAAGGTTATTTAGCTCTTAAGCTAGTTGTGTCTTATTTTTTATGTATAATATATAATAATACATAAATTACGCATATAATAATATGTGTAATTTATGTATTATTTATTACAATTTATGTATTATTTATTATAATTTATGTATTATTTATTATAATTTATGTATTATTTATTATAATTTATGTATTATTTATTATAATTTATGTACACCGGCAATAAGTACCTATAAAGACCTATGTTGAACAAATATTTTTTTTGCTACACTAGATCGGTTCCAGATGATAGGGATGAACTTCACTGTGGTAGCGGGTAGTATATTTGAATCTATAAAAAATAATAAATATACGCATTAACCTCTATTATAGGGAAAAAGAAATTAAGTTAAAAGTTTAAATGGAGCTTAAATTATTATTAATATTTAGATCTTTCTCCCTCTCTACGGATTGTTTTGGTCAGTGGTTAGACATACATCAGTGTGTTTAATAACAATAGCACTCGCCTTATATTGGTCGTTTCATCATGATAGTCAAGATGTATCGATTCGAGTGGGTTTTGATAAAATACGTGAACATGTCCACACCATTGCGGAACGCCGCCCTAGTGTCGACACAGAGGAAATCGTGATTTGATTGGAGTTATTTATTTGTCGTTTGTATTGTGATGAGCTGCTGTATGTAATGTCAGCTTGTGGTGGCCAGTTCCACATGTTTCTTGATAACAAAACCTTCATGGTGTTATTAATAATAATAATAATCTTTATTTCAGACCTTTTTGTCCATACAAATGTTAGTAGGTACAAGAGCTATGTTAGTAAAAAAATCGAAAGCGAAAATTTAATACAAATAAATAAAATTTCAGTTCATGTACCTCTGAGGGACCAGGAACCAGAGTGTGCACCTTTACCCAGTGCCTCAAAAAGGAACATTCAGCCTTTATGTTTACTGTTGCTTTCAGAATGCTATTGGCGCTCCCACGAACCCTGTGCATCAGTGACGCAGACCTTTTACGCATTATAGAGTCAAACCCAGCAATGTGGGCATCGGCAAACATACCTGATGCACTGCAGTAACGTGGGAGCCCCAGTAGCATCCTAAAAGCATTATTGTACTGGATACGGAGGGCATTATATGCCCGTCGCGTATATCTTACCCACAAGGCGCACGTGTACAGTGTTTGGCAATAGGCCTTAAACAACGTAATTTTTACTTCGGCCGAACAGCGTGCAAACCTGCGGGCCAGCATATTACAACGTACAGCCAGTGCCCTCCGTTCTCTTTCCATATCATGGTCATCATTTAAGTCCTCAGTGACTACAAGGCCGAGATACTTAAACTCATTCACCCGTTTGAGAGAAACGCCGTTTAATAATACAGGCGGGACAAAAGTGAGCTTTTTATTGCCCCTCTTGAACACTACGAGCTCACTCTTACGACTATTGTATTTTAAGCCATGGGCTTCCGCGTACCTCTCGCAAATGGACACCAACCGTCTAAGTGCATTGATTGACGGACTCAACAGCACCGTGTCGTCCTACTAACATTGATTTATCAAATATTTATTTATTTATGAAGCGAAATTATCAGCAAATACATTTGTGTGTAATACTCAATTAAAATCCATACACAGCCATTAAAAAGCTTATCACATTATCATTTCCAGGTAGCGTAGTTAGTTATTGTTATAACAAAAATAAATTAAATATGGAAGTACAAACAAAAACAGACGAAACATAACCAATCATGTGGAAAAGAACATTAGGTTACTAACTGGTGCCCGCGACTTCGTCTGCAAGACTAATATTTATTAATTGCAGTGTTTATGTTACTCGAATATTTAAGCTATAATATTGTAAAGTTTCATTAAAATCCATTCAGTAGATTTTATGTAAATGAGTAACAAACATCCATGCATTCTTGCAAACTTTCGCGTCTATAACATTAGCAGGGATGAATAATATGAAATGTGTGTTAGTGTGTATGTTTGTATGTGAGTACTCAGACATAATGTAAATGCGTTGAAATACTGTTTATGAATTGGTTGCGCATCATAAAGAAAATATCGGTATCACAAAATCTATCTAAACATTAATATGAAAATCTTGACGACCTCCATAGTCGAGTGAATAGTACACCGGTTTCAAGGTGTCGCCATCTCTGAGGTCCCGGGTTCGAGTCCCGGTGGGGGCAGATGTTTGTGTGATGAATGCGAGCATTTGTACCTTAGTCATGGTTGTTGATATATATTTCAATAAAATTATTTATATATGTATAATATATGTATGTCTATCCGTTACCCTAGATCCCATAGCACAAGCCTTACAGAGCTTACCTTGGGCTAGGCTAATTGGTGTAAGTGTAACAAATATTTATTTATTTATTTATTTATTTATCTTCGTAAGTTTGTATCAGACGATAGAGTACAGAATGCTTGGCGTAATTCGAACCATATTAATGTAAGGTGAGAACTTTTGCCTTCTGCGCATAATGTAGGCGTAAAGAGCAGAGCAGTGTGGGGCTGAAATAGGGGTTGAATTGAAGAAAGACCATGAATCTTGGTACCTTAGACATAAGGGACCAGGATTGACAAAAGGTCTTACCAGGAGGTAGACTCTGTACCAGGGTCGTCTGCATGGGTACCTCCGTCTTACCTATTTCCGCCGCCAAACAGCAGGGTTCGCTTTGCTGTGTTCCGGCGTGAAGGGTAAGATAGGCAGTGAAATTACTGGGTACTGTGACTTTACATCTTATGTCACAAGTTGGCAACGTACACTGTGGTTCTTATGAGGTTTGCAGATTTGCTGCGAATCTCGTGGGAACCACATGTACTATAGGCGACTGTTACCACTTACCATCAGGTGGGCAGCCTGCTTGTTTGTCAACTTTAGCAATAAAAAAAAAACTAATTTCACGCGGGCGAAGCAGCGGGCGGAAGCTAGTATTTTTATATTGTTATATGCTGGAAGCTGTTAGATTGGGGAAGTCTTCGAACATAGTCTCAGCCATGACTATTATATCTACAAATCCATGACATATTCTCGACATTAGAACTTTGTAGAGAAGATAGAGCTCCAGTTTAAGTCTGTTAGTTATAAAATTTTACCTTTTCCTGATACCAAAATATGGGAATTTTACCTTCTCCTTTTGAAAAAATATTCGAATTTTACCTTTTCCCGTTAACAAAGAATTGGAATTTTACCTTCTCCTATTGACAAATATTGAAATTATACCTTCTCTTCTTCACAAACTATTGGTATTAAAAACACACCAAGTTTCAATACAATACAATAAATATTATAACTCATAAGGCTCATAAAAGAGGCTCAACCTAATCTGTCACAAAGGTCAACATATCTTGTGGGAGAGTCAAATGTTTAGCAACAAAAGTCAAAGGTCTGCTAAACATGACTTCCGCGCCTGTACTTTCAGATCAGGTGTTAAATTAGCTGCAGCATTTACCGCCCTAAGTTATGGGCGGCGTGAACGTTATACACGATAAATTCAACGTAAACGCCCTTAGCAGTCGTGGGCTATTTACGACAAACCGATTCTCGATTTGGTCAATAATTTTGTAAGTTATACGATTACTGTGTTAAAGTGCTTATATGCACTGGATGAAGAGGTATGTT
This sequence comes from Scirpophaga incertulas, assembly GCA_036419045.1. NCBI lineage: Eukaryota > Metazoa > Arthropoda > Insecta > Lepidoptera > Crambidae > Scirpophaga > Scirpophaga incertulas. The sequence goes on along the minus strand of CM071627.1, from coordinate 565,619 downwards.
TCTCTCTGTGTGTGTATATTACCTTCAATCTAAAAATGACCGTATACATTCGTTTAAGCGTCAGCTTAAGAGGTATTTATTACCTCTTTCAAAGCAACTCTTAACTTTTCTCATATTAATAGGTTCAGTGTATTGTATTCATCAATCAAGTAATTTAAAGTATTTACGTTTCAGTTATTCCATTTACTTAATTAATAAGTATCATATTTTTGTTTGTGTAGTACATGTGTTGTTTTTATGTATCGTATTGCATTTTGTATATACTTTATTATAAATATTGTGTAATAGCTTTCTGCCCGCGGCTTCGCCCGCGTGGATTTCGGGATTGGGTCTATAGAGGGTTAAGGGTCATAGCTTTTGCCCACGGCTACATATGCGCGGAAGTCGGTTTATGGCGCGAAGGTTTTATCACGCTTCCCGTGGGACTATCCGTTTTTCCGAGATAAAAAATACCGCAAAACCTTGCTCAAGAATCACTCTATCTGTGCAGTAGTTTTTGAGCGAAGCCTTTATTGCGTATCCCGTGGGATCTGACGATTTTTCCGGAATAAAAAGTAGCCTATTATTTAATCCGGACCTTAATCTTGACGTCTGAAAAATTTCAAAGCAATCGGTTCAGTAGTTACGGCGTGAAAGCGGAACAAACAAACAAACAAACTCACTTTCCGATTTATAATATTAGTAAGAATAGTAAGGATTTATTTAGGACAACCAACAAGACATAAACTAGGGGAGTGTCCATAAATTACGTATTTAAGAGAGAGAGGGGGTCGAGTCAAATCTCATCTAATCTTACGTTGGAGAGAAGGGGGGTCTTGGCAAATATCACGCAATATATTTTTATCTGTGGCGTGTGCGCCAGGATTTGAAAGTAGAACGCTGCAGCTGACGTGACGAATGCAAGGCAATTGGTGACGGTCTACAAGTTTATTAGTTAGCTGAAAATTAATACAGATATTGAATTAACGTCTTTAAGGTTGCCATAACAATTTAAATTAACAAAACTTTTTAGAAGGTGTTCAATATTAAGTCAAAACTAAGTTTGATTTTATCAAACCGCAAATCATTCCGGCTTCATCGAACATTCTAATGAAATTACATATACTCCAACATGGGCACGCTATAATGATCAAGTTAACTATATAGAGCGAACCCATTAACCTTGGCAATTATTAGAGCGGATATTAGTATTTTTATGTTGGCAACAATGACAAAATAATGTTATATTGCCACTATTCGCCACCGCAAGTTCTGTCGCTGTGGACTTTGTAATTAAATGCGAAGATTAATGTCCTTACTTTTATTTTGGTGGAACGATACGGTATTATGCCTTCAAGTTAATTATATTTTTTGGGCTTTTACCCACACTTAGTTTTTTGATAGAGTCATTGTGCGTCCTGTGTCTGTGTGTGTAGTTGACTTCTCACTTACCTTCCTAGGTTTTCCCAGAATGCCAGAAGTCTCTTTGGACTTCTGCATGTTTCATGGATTATTATATTATTTCATTTTAATAGATTTATACTGCAGGGTACAATCAAAATATACAGACAACGCATATTCAAATCGAGTCCATAACCGTAAATGTTACTTATATATAAGGTGACGTACACATTTTCACTAATAATTACATAATATACACCATACTACAATACAGACAAAAACAATATATTAAAACTAAACATATACACAAGTAAGCGATACTCGTTACAACGTCCGGTCAAAGCACCTATGACTTTCCGGATTTTGAACCTGTTTAATTTTATGAAAGAACGGGCAAGCTATTTGGACGCTACCGGAACTGCGTCTTTCGTTTGTTTGCCTTCAACTGAAGCAGTTTTGGGTTACAGGAAATATATTTCTTTCGTCAGTCCAGTTCATTTCTTAATTAAATGGTACGGTATTTCCTTCCCATTTCGGTGATATGACTTTTTTTATTTATTTAAACTTTTTGTACATATATTGGTGTACAATGGCGGACTTAATGCCTTAGGTATTTTCTTCCAGTGAATCTTCAGATGATACAGAGATACAAATAGATTTTTTAATACTGTCATTTTTTTTTACTATATTTTTCCCATTTTTTATTTTACTTATTATCGTGGCTTATACTTGCAATGCTTATGTTAATAATTGAAGGTCAGAAATACCCGCAATCGTCGAGCATGTATGAGGAATGTTATGAAAGTAGATGAAGCGAAAGAGATATGTAAAGACCGTAGCAAGTGGAAGGACGTAATCTCTGCCTACCCCCGTGGGAAAAAGGCGTGAGTGTATGTATGTATGTTAATAATTGGTTTTGATTATTTATTTATGAAAGCTTGTAATTAGCTAAGTTCTATTTTAATAAGTTTATTTGTTTGTCAGTCCAAAAATCGATAAATAAAATAAATAAGGTACGCCGGTTGAATGAAAACCCTCTTTCTGCTATAACACATATAACATAATCATAACAAATGCTACGTTTCGTTTCCCCTATTACATATTTGTATTTAACAAATAGAATTGTCCAGCAAGAAGTATTAAAATCAAATTCGTGCTCAAACAATGCAGTGTTCTGTCAGAGAATAATTATAGGGATAAGATTCTTTACTACTTTAAACTTGACATTTCGCTGAACAGTGTTGCGTCGCCGGCCTTGTCGTTATTGGATAATCATATATAATTTACTGCGCATGTGCAGTTTGTTTGTAGTTAGCTAACAATATATTTCTGTTTATTTTATTAAAACTATTTTTTAAGCTCTGTAGTTTGATCGTTGACGTCGCTTGTTCAATAATAACATCAATTTAAATTGGGTTTGTATTTTCCCTCTGGAGAGGAAAGTTGTTGCATTGGAATTACATGAATTAATTCCACCCGCTCCTTTCCACCACCATTCAACCAGACGTAGGCTTAACTACCATCCTTACGTGGTGGACTATCCTCTTACACGTACAAAACGGTTCCAGTCTTCGTTTTTAATACGAACAGCTAAGATGTGGAACTCTTTGCCGACGTCTGTGTTCCCGGAACAATATAATCTTACGGTCTTCAAGTCACGAGTGAATGGGCATTTGCTAGGTAAGCGTGTTCCATCCTAGTCCTCATCGTCACTTACCATCAGGTGATATTGTGGACAAACGAAAACCTATTTTAAATAAAAAAAAAAAGTCCTCGAGGATAGAGCAAGCAAGTGTCGCGGTGATTAAGCCGGACTCTGAACAGATCGAGGCTCGGCCGGGACAACCTACCGACTAAACTCAACCTGAGTCTTAATCATAAGGAAATTACATACGGCTTAGATAGATTTGAGGAGTTTCCTCATATGATTTTATTAATACTCATTTATATATGATATATAAATAAATATTTATTATATACATATTGTAGCTTATATCACGTGGTTTTATAAAACACGGTCCTTTATAAGGCGTGCGCGAGGATACAGATACAACGCGTAGAGGCCATTTAAGCGATATTTAATTAAAGTGTGCGTGGAGTGTACCAACTGGCTTTAATCTCTATATGCACCATGAAAATGCAGCTAAATACGTTACACAGTTAGATGCACTGATGATTTGTGGTGTATTGCATTTCGATTTTGTGGTAACGAAAACCAGGCTATGGAAGACCTGCCTTCTGAAAGCCTCCTAATTAATTTAAATATGGCAGGTGACTCGTCGCCCACTAAATGGGTCCCCCCCTATTTAGTGTGACCGGCTAAGGGTGGTAGAGAGGTGTGTCTGCGACAATGATCGAGACGCCGTCGGCGTTATGACATTATTACACTTCCACCCTTCGAGCATTTGCTCTTGCGACTCCACTCTGTCCGGCCGGCTAAGGTAAGAAGCGCCGTAATTTATCGACAACAAGCTGTACTGAGGGAGATTGACTGCACTGTTGGGTTATTTGATACGGGCGATGGGATCGTCACTTCCCTATGCACTTATATATAATACTTTATTGTACAATAAAAAAAAAATAAAAATTGTAGTTAATCACAGTGTACAAGGGCGGACTTATCTCTAAAAGCGATTTCTTCCAGCCAACCCAAATAGTGGTGCAAGACGTTAAAATTGCAGGGGTAATTAAGTTATATACATTACGAAAAAAATCGAGACATTTATTCCAAAGTGTCCTTATGCTTCAGTTAATTATAACTAGAGATCGGATAATCAGATTCATATTTACCTAAAGTTAGTTTAAGACAAAGTATGGAAACGGCTTTTTATTGTTTTGTTAAATAAAAATCGCGGGATTGCGGAATCGGATAGCCGGATATTTATTTATTTACCTAATTTAGTGTTTGACAAAGTATGGAACTGTCTTTTTATTTTATTTCCATAAATAAAAATCCCGGAATTCCGGTACTGTAGAACATTTTGGTAAATACGTATGCATAGTTGTATAAATGAACCCGGAGTCTCGGTCTTTTGAAAATAAATACCACGTGCTAATTTAGTAATTTTCAAACAATATCACTACGTTAAATTTGCAGTCCCATATTTTCCCGGGATTTTTATATAACAAAATGTATTTTAAAAAGCCACTTCCATAATTTGTGAGCCAAAAATTAACTTTAGGCAAATATGCACCCGATTATCCGATCTCTAATTATAACTCAATGAATTAAGTATTACAGTTGCTAAAACGGCATTAACACATACTGTCCATTTGCTAACAACAAAAACTTCATCGCACGAAAAAATCGCGTGCGCGACGATTATGAATTGGATTTTAATTAGGTTACATTGTCGATATTGTAAAACAATGTTTCAGTCGTTCCAATCCAGTTGTTGTTCCTTTATACGTGACTGGCTGGCGCCCGCGGCTTCGTATGCGCAAGCTTAGTATTTAGAGTACCTTATATTAGCGTTGCGTAGAAAAGAACTAACATTTTTTTTTATAAGGTTCGTCTGATTTTCTGCGGTCTCTTTGGTCCGCGCTCTTTTTATTACAAGCTTTTATTTAGTTTCACCTGTCCCGTTATCTGTCGTTCTGTAATCAAATCTTGCAACTTAAATTTGATCCATTTCCCGGTTTCCGATTGAGCTGAAATTTGGTATACACGTTTAGTTCGGATGACAATGCATGATTAACTGTGTAACGTCATTCTAAATCCAACGTGGCGGCGTATCCAATATGGCGGACCAATTATTTTTAATGCACTCCTACAATATGGGTATCAAATAAAAGGGCTTGCCAATAATAACTAGAAAAAAAATTAAAGAAAAAAAAAACCTTTTTAAAAACAAGCTTTTATTATTTGTTTATAAAATGAACTAAAAAGTTAAAAATAAAATGAACTAAAAAGTTAAAAATAAATTAACTCTAAAAAGAAATATAACACTTTGTAACTTGATTATAACCTTTAACGACAAAAAATAAGCGTCTTCGTCTAGGACAAAATAATACAAAATAATAAATACATTGTGATAGCTTGAGGAAAATATTGTGTTGTATTAAATGTAACACGCTTTATTTAAAAATGGGGACTATAATAAAGAGGGGGGACGAGATTGAATAATTATGTATGGTGAAAAGTTTTACTGTTAAAATTAAATAATATGAATATTAAAAAATTAATAATAAAAGCTTGTTTTTAAAAAGGTTTTTTTTTCTTTATTTGTTTGTGTTAGTATTTTTCATTTCCTTATTTATTATCTATTTATAAGTAACATATCATTCTCGGTTGGGAGAAGGTGTCTTTCTCCGTTTTGTGGGAACAGATGGTTCCGGCCCCCACAGTCATAGCCACCATGTATATCTATATTATACTATTACTAACTATTATTAACTATTCCTTAAGACTAACAATGTTTAATATCTATTAAAGGAACTAACATTATTACTTTTAAACTATCACATAATTTCATCACACATTGCATATGTGTAACTCTAGCGGTTTTGGCAGCGCACGCTATAATAGCTCGCAGGTGGTAGATTTGTTCCTACTTCCTTGGCACTTATCGTCATACTCGTACTAGCTTCCGCCCGCGGCTTCGCCCCCGTGAAATTAGATTTTGTCAAGCCTGGTCCCTTATGTCTAAGGTACCAAGAGTCAAAGTCAAAGTCAACCCCACACTAGTAAAAAAATGCTAGAAAACGATTTCTTTGTTTCTTATGACGTGATATTTGACGAACTCGCATCGAAAAGCTGGTCGAAATTTCAAAAATGCTGGAACAAATGTTTAATGATTTCTTATCAAATGCTTCAATATAAAGTTTCATGGATTTATCTTTTAAAATAAGAAATCCCATACAAACTTTCAACCTCTATTTCAACCCCTTCATCCCTTTTTTCGAAATAAAAAATAGCCTATGTTCTGTCTCAGGGTCTAAAGATTGTCTGTACCAAATTTCATCAAAATCGACAGAGATACTTTCGCACTTATAATATTAGTTGGGATTTTAGCCAATTCATACAATATCTTTATAAATTGTAGATTATATGTTATTCTGATTTCGTGAAGTATCGAATAAGAAGGTCAATGTTGCAAGTATGAATAAAAAACTTACTAAGCGACCTAGAATATCTTAGTAATATATAGTACCAGCTGGCGTCCACGACGAAACAATTCACAAAATATCTTTATAAATTGTAGTCTATGGTAATCCATAGACTAATGATGTATAAGCTATATTATTGTAAAGTTGCATAAAAATCTATTTAGTAGATTTAACATAAAAGAGTAACAAACATCCTTCCATATTTACAACTTTTGCGTTTATATTACTAGGGATTTATTTGATTTAATTTTATAATATAAGGTCAATCTTTTCATTATAATTAATAGAACTGTTAATTTTGCTAAAAAGTTCCCGATTAACATCCATTTATTCAAAGTTTCCATGTACAACGGCGATAAATTTTAATCTGTCACTTTGACAGCTGTCGCAAGATTGATCCAAAATTCTACGGTCCATAAAGTATTGTTGTCTTACTTAATCGATGATCTCGATTTGACAAAGAAGATACAAAACTAAAGAAATGGCTGTATGGGCTTGGTACCCTTTGCCTTCCTGGAATGGGAGAATAAAACAAAAAAAAAAAAATTACTTAATCGATGTTCTGATGTCGACATCGCCCTATAGGATCTCCTTTGATTGATGAGCTGTCGAAACGCATTCCTTATCGAAGTCAAAAACCAGGCTATTACCAATAATTACATAGGTACCGAGTGATCGGATCGGATCGGATCGGACCGGATTACTCGCTCGAGGCTGTGTGTTAAAATATCGAATGCCGCGACCGGGGTTAAGTGTTGAGTGTTAATGGAAATAGCTTATGAAATAACAGCATAATCATTGAAAAAATATGAATAGGTGATTGCTTACCTTAAAATAGGGGTGATAGTAACCACAGATGAAGGTTCTTTTTTATTTCAGAAACAAACAGCTATCTATATAGTTATATTACAAAATAAATAATGACAAACAGACGTGCAGTTTCATTGATTACTATGAAGTTTAATAACTATAACTTTCTATATATATTATTGTATAGAAATAACGTAACATTGTCAAATTTTGTAACATAAAATGAAGTATAAAGTCTTTCAGAGATCTCTTCCAGCTAACCTCAGAACCAATTTGAAATTATATTGGCGGAAAGATGGTGTACAATTATATTTCTAAAACACGGCAATGATTAAAGACATACAAAAATACGCATATAAAATACATATTAAACAAATTCGAAAATAAATGACCTGTTTACAAAATCTAATCATAAAAAGAATATTGATAAATGTTTGTACATTAAAAGTCATTCGAAATATTTATTACCGACAACACTAATCTGTACATGAATCCGTTACGAAACGACATACATATGTTCGCATATTAATCGCATTGAAAAAGCGACCTTGCCACAGTGTGTCAACTGCATATCTCTATGTAATATTTTTGCAGATTCAAGGTCGTTAAATGGAATAGGAATTAGGAATGTAATGTTGAATATTTGACTGAATTAATGTGAATCTATTGTAGTGCCTCAATGCGTAAATATTTGATTCGTGCGTGTTGCCAGTGCAGAAAAAGGAATTGAAATCTGAACCATTCGACTGAATTAATGTCAGTTTACTGCAGTACCTTAAGATGAAAATTATTAATTCTTGTGTGTTGCCAGTGAAGAGAAAGGATTCGAAATCTGAAACATTCGACTGAATTAGTGTCAATCTACTGTAGTGACTTAAGACGAACATCTTTAATTCTTGCGTATTGCCAGTGCAGAAAAACGGGCGTTGTAAGGAGGTTGGTACTCCCGAAAGGCAAAGGCTATATAGAGTTTTTCTGTGTGATAGAATAAGAAGAGAATTGCGAAGATTAAGTAAGAACAACAGCAGCAAGTAGTGGCAGGGCTCCTTGCTTGTAGGATTGAAGCATATTTAGGCGGAAAGTTCCTTGAGTTGCGGGCATGTGCTAATAGGCGTAGCGTTAATAGGCCTCCCGCAAAATGGGCTGACGAAAGCAAGCATTACAGTTTTGTGGTAGAAATAAATTTCTTTATTTATTTATTTGACACACAAAACAGAATACAATCGATTATTGATACATTTTTTAAATATAATATTGTAGACCAGATTGTATTCCTAGGTATGTGTGTACAACATGAACGACACATAACTAGAGTAGTACACATATATGGCAATATAAAACTTAAATTTACTTTACTTACTTATAATTACTTTAATATAAAACATAAACATTCAATATATTAATCACGTATAACTTTTTAAATTTTGTGAGACTTTGACCAAATATGTCTATTGTCTCGTGATGATTCTTTGAGACATCATTGTATTGCCGACACATCCTGACAATTGGACTGTAAAAGGAAGTATTGTTTTTTGAATACTTGTAGTAAGAAAACGTTTGTAAAGCCGTTTCGCGCGCCCTAGGTTTGATGTTAATGCTTATTGACGATAAAATAGGGGGAGAGTCAATTAGGGAATTAATAATTTTCAATGTGACCAGATCTATATATAAGCGACGAGATTTTAGACTTCGTAAATTAAATTTTTGTAATTTCTCTGAGTATGTATAAATTAAGGCTTAAATAAATTTGACCTGGTAATCAACCAAATTCCCTCCCAACTTACAGGCTGCAAAAAATATAGGCTCTTATTCTATTTATGGGGTAATGCATTGCTTTTTACAAGAAAGCCCCATAAAGGTTTACCAATTTACCTTTTTATAAATTTAATACAATTGACAAAAATACTATACTCTTCTATCTATATATTTATATAAAAATGAATTGCTGTTCGTTAGCTTGGTAAAACTTGAGAGATTAAATATGAAAAAGCTCGGAATTAAAAAAAAACTAAAACTAAAATCAACAAAACTGGTTCACTTGAAGTAAACTTTTTTTGTTTTGGGGATTGTCGTTATGAAAAAAAGTTCAAGTCTTTTATTTATCGATTGAGGCAGTGCGAAGTCTGCCGTGTCAGCTAGTTATTAATAAAAAAAGGTTATTAGACTGTAATGGCTTAATTAAATGATAACAACGATTGGGTTTGATGTACTGACTAAATAACATAACGAAACTATAGTTTCTTTCATACTGAAAGTGATATATTGCGTAATGATGCAACGGAAGTGTCTTAGCGAAACCAGAAACAGAAACAGATGTCAAAAGTAAATTTTAGCAGAAACGGAAACGGATATAGAAACAGAAGTGTAAATAATATGAAAAAGAAACAAATTTACAAATACATTCCTTTATTAAGTATCAAATACGCCAAATCTAGATTAGAAATAGATACATTAGAAATGTACTATAGAAAACAATATTGCGACTTTGCAACTGAACATTTTATTAATATTAAAAATTTAGTATTGGCAAGTTATATTTTATGAAAAGTTCTCCGTCATAAATAAAAGCCGTCGGTTGATTTAAATGGAAGTCCATTTAAATCGCCGTTATAAAAGTTGCGGAAACAGAAGCAGAAAAGGATGTTGAGAAGAGCGCGAAACTTCCGCACTTGCGGAAACAGAAACGACCTCTGTTTCTGTTGTTGCATCACTAATGTGCTTGTTTAAACTTGTAATTATAAATTGTAAAAATTATAAAACTTGTAATTATAAATTGTAAATAGTTGCTTTCAGGTGAATTTGTAAAATATAGGGAGAATAAAAAATAGCTCTTACTGGTTTCCTTGTTAGTTCTTGTGAACCAATGGCGGAGCGTCTTTGACGCGCCTGAGTAATTGTAAAATTCAATTTGTAGAATACATTTTTATTTAGCAATTTTACAACCCTCATTTATTTAATTTCGGATGGCTAAAATCTTCTAGATTAGAACTTAATTCAAAATGTTTCGTTGGTGCCAGCTCTAAAAGCCATGTGTTGCAAATTTGAGTATTTACAAGGACATTGTAGGCGGATTCATTCACCGCTGCATTTTAATTGTATTATTTTATGAGACAAGTTATAAGATCTATCTTCATAAGCCGAGTCTGTAAGGGCCCACGCACGTCAGCGCGTGGTCTGCGCTTGCGCAAGACGACATTTCATCGACAATGCGTCGTTAGTATAATCTGATTAATTTTTTTATTAGTTTAATACCCTGTGTATTAAAACCAAAGTTTTTAGTATCGTAGACCCTTTGCCTACAACGCCTGAGGATGGCCATCGCTGAGGTTTTTAGTGCGTAGACCTCCCCCTTCTGGGGAGGAGAGCCCCACATAACCATCCGCATGCAATTCAATGCATTTTCCTCAGCGGAAATAAAAAGGTACTTTTATAAATAACTAGCTTTCTGCCCGCGGCTTCGCCCGTGTGGATTTCGGGATTGGGTCTATAGAGGGTTAAAGGTCACAGCTTTTATCCACGGCTACATATGCGCGGAAGTCGTTTATGGCGAAGGTTTTATCGCTCTTCCCGTGGGACTATCCATTTATCCGAGATAAAAAATACCGCAAAACTTTGCTCAAGAATCACTCTATCTATTGATAAAAACCGCACGAAAATCTGTACAGTAGTTTTTGAGCGAAGCCTTTATTGCGCATCCCGTGGGATCTGACGATTTTTCCGGGATAAAAAGTAACCTATTATTAATCCGGACATATATCTTTACGTCTACAAAATCTCAAAGCAATCGGTTCAGTAGTTACGGCGTGAAAGCGGAACAAACAAACAAACACTTTCCGATTAATAATATTAGTAAGGAATGTATGTCTTTATAGATATTAGAAGATAGTAAGTAGGTACTATTAGTGTATGTTGAGATGCATTATCGTGGACCCCCAGTTTCATTTCATGGACCCGCAAATTTTTGTTTCGGTGACGTAAGCCCCTCGCAGGTCACAGACCCCTAGGGGTCGATGCTTTGGGAATCATTGGTTTAATACAACACTTATGTTACGTTAAAATGCTAATCAAGGTTAAAAATATTTGCAACATTACAACATGGCTATTTTGGGGCTGTGGTCTCGGCACCCCCCATTAAAAATGCATTAAATTGCATTAAATTGCATACCCCGGCTGTGGCGAGCCGGCGGTTATGTGGGGGTGGTCTCGGCACCTATCTACGAATAGAATGATTCGGGGGCCTGGGATCGATCTTGCCAATGCGTTTTTACGAATTTGATGTGTACATTTTTTTGACGAAGGAAAACATTGTGAAGCAACTTGCATACATCTACAAGGAAATTCAAAGATTTATATTCGTATGACTATATATGTTACGGGCAACGTGATTAACAGATAAGGGCCGAGTATTATTAATAGTTCCCAAGAGCCTAGGGCTATTTGATTAATTTTAGTATTTTTATTACTTAGACCGAACTATATTATAATGCCCGACAGCCTGTGGTCCATTTAAAAAATCAACGTAAGCAATAGATTTAATTTATCACTTGGACCGGGCGGTTCACTACTAAGCCGGGCAATTTGATCAATTCACAAACTTAACATTTTAAAGATTAGTACTGCATTGTTTGAAATTTCAGTTTATGAAAGATATTTCAACCAGATTTTTAATATTTAAACTCAGTATTGTACCTACCAAAACATTTGATTATCGAAAAAAAAATTAATCAAAATAAAGGAAAGGTAACTAGTAATGTTATTTAATTTCATTATTTTATTTTTGATTGTTAAATGTCTTTTATACTATTATCTATACTAATATATAAAGCTGAAGAGTTTGTTTGTTTGAACGCGCTAATCTCCGAAACTACTGGTGCGATTTGAATAATTCTTTTTTTGTTGGATAGTCCATTTATCGAGGAAGGCTATAGGCTAAATAACATTACGCTATGACCAATAGGAGCAAAGACAGAGCGGTAAATGTGTAAAAAACGGGGAAAATTATTCATTTTTGAAGGCTTTCTTTGCGTGCGCTGCGAAAACGGTTCAAGATACACAAAAAATATGTATGAAAGAATTATTCCTCTATACATGATCTAAAAAAAAGTCCGCGACGGCATATGTCTATCTTTTAAGGTTTAGTCACAATGACCGTTTTTATGGTACCAAATTTGGTCGAAATAATTTGTTTAAGTTGTATCAACATAATAATACTAAAAATTCTGCGGAAACTCGACCATTCCGAAAATCCCGCAAGAACGGGAACTATGTGGGAAAAACCAAAAATCTGCCGGAAGTCACTATTCCACGCGGACGAAGTCGCGGGCAAAAGCTAGTGTTAAATAGTTTTTTATGTTCCTAACTATGAAAATGTTGCAATTTTCATTTCATTGATAAGCAAAAATACTTTTACGTGTTTTATCATTTTGCTCAAAATTCTATAAAAATAAGGGTAATGTTACTTACTTACTTACCTACCTATGTTATTATGTTTAATTGCTTAATTTCTTTTGTACTATTAAGATAAATCGTTTTTTATGTTTCTTCCTATGAGAATTTCGAAGATTTATATCGTTAACAAACAAAAACATTTAATTTCATTTGTTTTATTATATTACCCAAAACGTATTTGCCCTTATTCATACTGACCGGGAAAAGTAATTAGGGATGAACTTTTAATTAAATGGCCCATGACACATGGGCCTTATATATGTCATAGGACCAGATTTCTTAAGTTGCCCGTAACATATACATTTTTGAATACATCTTTAATAACTCAATACTTATGTTGAGATGGGTATGATAATTAACACAGATAAAGTAGAGCCTCGAAAAGGAAAAAGGCTACTTTTAATACGTAAATAGGGTTGTACGGGGTTGAAGGAGGGGCGAAAAATTATGTAATTTTTACAAGCTTTTATATTAGCTTCACTTGTAACTATGTAAGAAAATCTTGGAATCTTAATTTGACCCACTTCCCGGTCTCCGATTGAGCTGAAATTTTGCATGCACGTGTAAGTCGGATGACAATGCATGGTTATGTGTGTGACGTCATTCTAAATCCAACATGGCGGCATTACCAAGATGGCGGATCAATTATTTTTAATGCACCCCTACAATATGGGTGTCAAATGAAAGGGTTGGCTAAGCTTGGTTTTTTAATCTTAAAATAAATTAAAATTAAAAAGAAAATGTTTAATACAAGCTTTTATTAAATGCGCTAAAAAGAACAAAATAAACTATTACATATTCATTCGTTAAAAGTATTCTATAAATAAGTAAATCTCGCGACAAGCTTTTATATGTTAAAGTTTATTTTGTTCTTATTAGCGCATCTAATAAAAGCTTGTGTTAAAAAAAAATTCTTAGCTTATAGCTTGAAAAATTGCGACACTTGTATGCACAAGTGTAGTCATTTTTAAAGCTATAAGTTTGAATTTTAATTTGTTTAGGCTGTTGCCGATTGAAGCAAAATTGTACCCGTAAATAAATATGACAATAAATATATTAATATTTCTTATACTCACGCCAATTAGCCTAGCTTAGGTAATGGGACTTAGGATAACGGAAAGACATACGTATATTATACATGTATAAATAATTTTGATAGAAATATATATTTTAACAGCTATAACTAAAGTACAAAGCTTGCATTCATCACACAAACATCATCCCCCACCGGGTTTCGAACCCGGGCCTCAGAGATGGCGACATCTTGAAACCGGTGTACTTGACTATAGAAATAGCAAGAATAAAATGATTCTCTTTGTTATGTTACAACATTCTCCATTAATATAGTTACAGGCAATCCATTCTTGATATCTTGCGGTCAACGCTAACATAATTTACGATGTGCATATTTCTATTATTAAAGTAAGTTAACAATTCTTAATGATGTGTACTTTCTTTTACGTTCTAATTTGAGAGAAGCCATGACAAATTCTATATAATTTGCAACGTGCAATCGTTTGTATGCTGAGGAATTATTATGACTTATTATTATGATATTTATTACTAATACTAGCTTTTGCCCGCGACTTCGTTCGCGTGGACTTCAGGTTCGTCCCGTCTAGTCTAGTAATAAGTAAGAAATACGGTAACTAAGCACTGCAGAGCCCTAATCATAGGCCTATAGGTAGTTGCAATGTAAGCGCAAAAAATGTGTTTTTTTTACGACCTCACATTAGAAACCTCAAAAATTGTAGCCTATGTGTTATTCTGATGTATAAGCTATATTGTGGTAAAGTTTCATTCAAATCCATTCAGTAGTTTTTACGTGAAAGAGTAACAAACATCCATACATCCATACTTACAAACTTTCGCCTTTATAATAGTAGTAGGATTATAAATTCGAAAGTAACTCTGTCTGTCTGTCTGTCTGTTACGCTTTCCCGTTTAAGCCTCTCAACCGATTTTGATGAAATTTGGTACAGACAATCTTTAGACCCTGAGACAGAACATAGGCTTTTTATTCGAGAACTTTTTATTTCGTAAAAAAGGAATGAAGGGGTTGAAATAGAGGTTGAAAGTTTGTATGGGATTTCTTAATTTTAAAAGATAAAACCATGAAACTTTATATTTAAGCACTTGATAAGAAATCATTAAATATTTGTTCTAGCATTTGTGAAATTTCGACCAGCTAGGGGGTGAAATAAGGGTTGAAAGTTAGTATGCAAGTTCATCAAATATCACGTCATTAGAAACAAAAAATTGTTAGTTCTAGCATTTTGAAATTTTTAGCAGTGTGGGGTGAAATAGGGGTTGAATTGAAGATAAGACCATGAATCTTGGTACCTTAGACATAAGGGATCAGGATTGACAAAAACTAATTTAACGCGGGCGGAGTCGCGGGCGGAAGCTAGTATTATATATATGGTTTAGCAAATTATATATATACATATATTGTAGTGAAATAATGAATGTACTTGGTTCCGGGTTCCGTTGTATCTGACAATTGAATAATACGCGTCGTTTCGTTAATTGTAATGGTACGCGGGCGCGTCCATGAAATTAATTACTGTCTTGCGTTTGTGAATATTTAATTTAAAATGAAATTAATTACGTTTCCTAATTTTTTTAGCATTATACTGTCAAATATTCAGATTTTATATAATAGCTGTGGGGAGTTTATTTGACTTAAAGACCTTAGTACTTGAGTGGTTAGTGCACCGGCTACAAGGTGTCGCCATCTCTGAGGTTCCGGGTTCGAGTCCCGGTGGGAGCACATGTTTGTGTGATGAATGCGAGCATTTGTACCATAGTCATGGTTGATAATAATATATTTCTACCAAATTTATTTATATATGTATAATATATGTGTGTCTATCCGTTACCCTAGAACCCATAAGCTTTACAGGACTTACTTTGGGCTAGGCTAATTGGTGTCAGTGTAAGAAATATTTATTTATCTATTTATTTATATTTATTTAATACAGGGAATCAAATAATATACATATAAAACGGTATATATGTCCACATACTACCAACACGCAACAACAACTAACAAACTTTGGTATTCTATTTATTTTTCTTTGTTGGTCAAAATAAAAAAAAAAAACACTCAAATAAACAGTTCATATATAGGTAGGGTTAATTTTTTCAAAGTAAATATTCAAATCTTTTTAAAATATCTGAGATCTTTTGACCCTCCCTTGTTTGTTTATTTGAAACTAAACGGACAATAATTGATAAATAAACTACAGGCTGGCGCCTGCGACTTCGTCTGCGCAGGACACTTGCCGTCATACTCGTATTTTATACAATTCACAAAATATATTAAAAAATTGTAGCTTATGTGTTATTCTGGTGTATAAACTATATTATTGTAAAGTTTCTTTTAAATCTATTAAGTAGATTTAACGTACAAAAGTAACAAATATTCTTCCATACTTACAAACTTTTGCGTTTATAATATTACTAGATTTAATTTTATAATATATTTATTATTTATAATATTTACTTGTATTAGTTACCTCTAATGTACTTATCCATATTCTACTAACTACATACGTCATCTGCTAATTTTAATATGACAAACTTTGTTATTGGCTATTTATGTATTTAACTTGAAGATTGTATTACTAATGTGAAAGCTGTTAAGTTTGCTGAATAAATAAATAAATATAAAGTCAAACTTTTTATTATAATTAATAAAACTGTTAATTTTGCTAAAAAGTTCACGATTAACATCTATTTATTCTCTTTTTTTTTTTTTGAGATGCTTTACTGGCCTGGATCTATTTATTCAAAATTTCCATGTACAACCGCCATTAATTTTGAGCTGTCACTTTGACATCTATCGCAATATTGATCCAAAATTCTACGGACCGTAGAGTATTATTATCTTACTTAATCGATGTTTTTTTTTTTTAATCTCATTTATTTTACAAGCCATACATCTTAAGATTAAGCCGACTTAAATATATCTTAACGTTAATATATACATTATTAATTCGAATAATTTTCACATATTCAACATCACATATTTATATCGTTTGAGATCGAAGAGTCAATGAATGGATGATAAAGTTTAACAATTTATCACTATGTTTAACATTGAAGTTGGAACTCAGAATTAGGTGAAAAAGAAAGAGAAGCTCCCCAGCAGGGCATTGAGTGTCTTGTAGGAACGAAATTCTTAGGTGTTCATTTATTTTACACTCTAGCACTAAGTGAAGGAGGTCCTCTTCCCGTTGGCAGACAGTACAATTAGGATTATCTTTTTTATGTACCATAAAGGCAAACTATCATTAATTAATGGCGTATTTAGTTATTGATTCTGTGAATCTTATATATAAAAATGAATCGCAAAATGTGTTGGTAAGCGCATAACTCAACAACGCCTGGACCAATTTGGCTAATTTTGGTCTTGAATTATTCGTAGAAGTCCAGAGAAGGTTTGTACGTAGAGAAAATTTAAAAAAATCTTGATAAAGTGTAAAATCAACATCTTTCTATACTCCCATATACAAACAATTTGTATTAATACTTAAAAGCCAATTTGAACCTTTGGCAAAACAATCGAAGACAAAAAAGTGACGTTAGTTCTGTCAAACAAATTTTATGTCATCATATGTCATTTCAAGTAGGAACAAAAAACTGCCACTTTACAAATCTTTTTGACAGGACGAAGTCTGTCGGGTCCGCTAGTTTATAATATTATTCTGTGTGTTTATGGCGATAAGTTCTGTGTATTAACAATGTGACTTGTAACCATATTTATTGCAAATTAATATTTAGATTTGAACAACAAATGACTAGTGAAAAAAATTTAATTGATTCCGTGTTAGTATAAAAATAAAAAAACTTTCCATTAAATATGTTTCTTAGTCTATGGTCTATGTGTATTGTAATAAGTGCTGTGGTTTCGCTCCGTTACTCAACCGGGGAAAGTAGCGCGTGATTTTAATATTAAATAGAATGAGTGCAATTTGAAACTAGAGCAGTTATCGTACGCGCATTAGGGACAAAATGTAGAGACATCTGCCTTTGTGAGTTAGAATGTTTTCAAAATGAATTGTGCATATTCTTAATAGGATCCTATTGATTTTAAACTAGAGCAGATATAGTGCGCGCACTGGGGGCAAAATGTAGAGACATTTGCGTTTATGAGTTAGAATATTTTCTACATTCATTGTGCACATTCTTGACAGGATCATATTGCTTTGAAAATAAACCAGCTATCGTGCTCGCACTAGGAGCAAAATGTAGAGACATCTGCATTTGTGAATTAGAATATTTTCAAAACTAATTATTAATATGTCTGCAATGCAATATAAAATTACTTTTACTTTATTCATAACGATTTTAATATAAAAATACCAAGTAAAATTATTTACCTCGTAGGTATTAGATAATTTGAATTATGCTGCCAATTAAGCCTTAAGTCAATTCAAGTGTCGTTTTCTCTTTTTACAGTCCAGTTTTTTCACTAAATACTGTAACTTGCTGTCTAATTATATCCTAGATACAATATTTATTATTGTATCTGATTGCTTTCTCATAATTAAGAGATCTCAACATCAAAAACAATACTATTATGAAACAAAAGACGCGAGGGCCTATTTACAAAATGGCCGACACGACGGCTTAATAATAATAATAATAATAATTTATTTATTTCAATCACAAGATCATAATATTTCTATTTTATTTTTTAATATATATTTATAATTTATTTTCTCGTTGCTGTCACTACATTAAGCATACAACAATGGTTGATGTAGTGACAGTCGAACCTCTCAGCCATCATGCTCAGTATGGTGTTGGAGCTGGCGCGGACCCTACGCACCAGGGACGCACACCGTTTCCGCATCGTCGCATAAAAGCAGTCAATCCGTGACTCGGTGAACATTCCCGACGCACTGCAGTACCGAGGCAGCCCCAACAACACCCTGTAGGCATTGTTATATTGTATACGTAGAGCGCTGTACTGCTTTTGAGTATAGTTAGCCCACAAGGCGCTCGTATAAAAAGAGGTGCAATACGCTCTGAAAAGAGTGTTTTTCACCTCAACCGAGCATCGAGCAAACCTGCGAGCTATCATGTTCGCTCTAACAGACAACGCTCTACGTTCCCGCTCTATATCTGTATCGTCCTTCAGATCAGAGGTTACCAGATGGCCAAGGTATTTGAGGGAGTAAACCCTTTTTAGCGGTATATTATTTAGCTTGATGCTAGGTATGCTCTCTGGACATTTACCCCTGGTCTGAAAGACCACACACTCAGTTTTCTTAGTGTTATAGAGCAGGCCATGGCTTAGAGCATACTCTTCACAAATGCTGAGCAGCTTAGACAAACCACAGAC
Source organism: Scirpophaga incertulas (assembly GCA_036419045.1). Lineage (NCBI taxonomy): Eukaryota > Metazoa > Arthropoda > Insecta > Lepidoptera > Crambidae > Scirpophaga > Scirpophaga incertulas. The sequence goes on along the minus strand of CM071627.1, from coordinate 546,517 downwards.
CGAGGCGCTAAGCAGAACCATGTCGTCCGCATAGCTAATGTTGTTTACACAAACTCCACCAACGTGGCAACCGACATGCGTTCTACTCAGCCTCTCGATGAGTGCGTTTACATAAAGGTTGAAGAGCGTTGGTGAGGTCAACCCCCCTTGCCTCACCCCACACTCCAACCTGTATGGTTCAGACAGCGCCCCCGACCATCGAACTACATTGACCTGGTTTCCGTACCAATATTTAAGTAAACGAATGCATTCGGTTGGCAGTGATGTGTCGCTAAGTTTATTCCATAGGATATCATATGAAACCAGATCAAATGCTTTCGTAAGGTCGAGGAAACAAGCATAGACTGGTGTTTTGCGGTCAGTATAGTACTTAACAGTCTGCTTCAAACACAGAATAGCTGACTCAGTGGAGAGTCCCGATTTGAAACCGAATTGATTATCGTGTATCTTAAGACAGCCATTCATCACTGTATTAAGCAAACTGTCTAGCACCTTAGATAGAATTGTAGCCAAAGAGATGGGTCTATAGTTGTTCGCATCGCTTATATCACCAGTCTTACTTTTCACGATCGGCACCACCACGGTCTGCATCATTGCTGGTGGCAAGTATGAATGTGCCAGACATAGGGAGTAAAACATGGCCAGGACCCGCGGCAAATGGACGCCAGCATATTTGAGATGCTCGATACTCAAGTCATCGTGGCCCGGAGACTTGCCTCGGGTCATGGTTGTGATGACTCTTCTAACATCATTCGCCGAAAACCTTACACTAAGCTCTTGTCCCCGTGTCACACCCCACGTCCCGACCGTGATGGTTCCAAAGGTGACGCTACCCGGAAGTGGCCCTTGAACATTTCAGCTATATTTTTTGGATCAGTAATGCCACCAATACTCACAGGCAAGCCCGGTATTTTGTTTACTTTATTAGTAGACTTCCAAAAACTTCTAAAGTCATGTCTGGCGTGATGCGTTGTTAGAATGTCCATTTTAATTTGTTCTCTATTATTCTGGCACCACTTTAAGCGGCTTTTAAAGATTTTACGACTTACTTGCATTTCACTCCAAACATGACCTGATTTCGGTCTGCCATACCATAACCATAACTGAAACTTAGACCTGGCCTCCCGGTGAGCATCCCTGACATGTCTGTTCCAACCTACTACATTTTTTTTCTTACGTAGCCCAACAACATAACTGTCACTAGCTGCCCGGCCCAAGATGTCCACAATTTCGTCATACATTTCATCAATAATATAATTATGCTCTAAATTATCGCAAGAGAAATCACAACATTTACCTAACTTACTCGGAAAATCTATTAATTTTAGTCGTTCATTACAAAAGTTATTATATATTGAAATTTGTTCAGATGTTCTCTCGCCCCAACGTAATTTATTACGTGGTTTGATGTCATTGCATAATATTTTAGGCTTAATACTATTTAAATTACAATATATAAACAAAGGAAAATGGTCTGACCATAGCACGTCATACTTAATTTGTACATTGACGACGGTTTGCATAGCCGACTCCGTAGCTAGACAGTGGTCCAACCAACGTCTAGACCCGTTCGCGTCACTTACAAAGCTATACGTATCAGAAGACAATCCCAGTAATTCGACATCGGCACATATCCACTTAGCCTCCGCACAAAAATTTTTCAACTCGTTAAAAAATAACTGGCCCGGATGGGCGTTAAAGTCCCCAAGTAAATAAACTGTCTCAATCTGTTCATTATCAATAATAGCACTTACCAAGCTAAGACAATCCGTCAATTCTGCCAGATTCACTTGACAATCCGTAGGCATATAAATGCTGAACACTAAAAACGACCTTTGGCCTAAATCCACTTTAATGGCACATACGCGAGCGTTGTCACACTGCACTATAGAAACATTCTGCAGGACACTTTTGTTCCACAATATCGCTACTCCACCATACGGCCGGCCGACGAGCATACCAGTCGTAGTATCCACCGCAGATGTCCCTACATAGCCATAACTAGACTCAATATCGCTTAGAAAATGTATATCATTCGGTAGAAGCCATGTTTCTTGCAATGCTATTATATGAGAGGTACGACACAGTTGCCTGACATAATCTACCGATCGCTTGACACTTTTACAATTGAAGCTAACCAATCTGTATAGGTTGTCTTTATTCATCTGCTAAATTCTTAGACCAGACACGACGTGGCAACAACGCCTCGACGTTCGTTTTCTGTTTAAAATTAACAAATCTCCTGAATATAACCCCTTCAGGCCATAAACCACTATCGAGGAATAACGACAATTTGCTTTCCAGTATAAAAAATTTATAGGCCTTGTATTCCCGCTCATATTTAAAAGATATTTTCTCTAACAGAATCATTTCCTTTGTTTTATTGAATACATGATCTGTTATATCTTTTTCGGTAGTATCCTTATGTATTCTCGTAATAAAAATCGGTATCATTTTATCCGCCGCTTTAAATTTTCCCTCATTATCGCGACATATTCCCGCCGAACCCGTATAGCGATATTTCTTAGGCTTTCTATGATAATTTACCATCTGCCAGTCATTATGATTATTATTATCACATTGTCGCTTTGAATTTGAGTTTACGTTATGCACATCATTCGACCATACAATATCATTCGACCCAGCTTTATTTTGATCCGCATTAGAGTACGGCGATGACGTTATGGTTACAGTCTTATCACGCAACTCAGACGGCTTTGTGTTGTTAGTACTGTTATCGGCAACCGGTTTGACAATAACAGACCGTTGAGAAACAGCTGATACGTTGCGGTGATTACTGTCATCTACCTCCAAAATATTTCTAAATTTTTTCGGCGTAGTTTTGATTTCCTGTTGCTTACACATGTTAGTATTACTTGTTTCCAAAGATAAATGATCAATGTGTGTAAGCCCTGCAGGGCCACTATCCAGCATCCAGGCTCCTCGTCGATTATTTACGTTTACTGAATTCTGCATATATGACTCATTTTTCATTTGTGACAGTTCTGATTTTAAATGATCGAACTGACTTTTCGAAACATATGTAGACTTTATAATCTTCAAATCGTCTTGAACTAAGAGTAAGTCCTTAAGTAGTTTCGTACAGTCGAGGTGATCAAATAGTACTGGAGGGAGACGTTCTAATTCCCTGGCGACATAGATCGGAAAAAGATCTGGTTCCTTCGATTTGAAAACCTGCACTATGTCAGCAAGGTCTCGCTCCTCCTTGCCCTTATTTTTGCGTTTTATTTTAATCCCAGGCACAGACTCGAACAACAATAATTTCGATTTTTCTATTTCATCTTTGGAGAATGAAGATGTACATATTCGAACCAACGTATCCTCGTCTATTACTGACACTTTATTCTGTATATACGCTAGCATTTCATCAATCACAATATTACAAGATGCACACTTCACTACGTTCGTCATATCGAATTATTATGCGCGTCGTTCGTCACGTTAGAAAGAAACACTCCCGCACAGAGGGGTGTGCGCGGGCGCGACTGGCTTAATTAATTGATTAAATCCGCAAAATAAATTGATATTTAACATTACCTAATCAATCTTGGTGTATATTAATCATAGAGCGATCGAGTTGCGATGTTGTGCAGGCTATGAATTGCAAATGTAACTTATGGCCATTAAATTTTTTGTATTTATTACCTCTTTTGCAAGAAATAAATACATTAGTGACATTGAAGTTCAAAAATTCAAAATTCAAAATTCAAAATCATTTATTCAGTCTGGGCTGTTACAAGCACTTGTGAATGTCGAAAAGCTACGCCATCGGTTCGCAAATCTACGGCGGGAGACCTTGTACTGAGAAGAACCGGCAAGAAACTCAGCAAGGGCTGTTTTTTTTCCCTGTATTAAATAGATACAGAGTCGTCAATTTGGAAAATGACTTCAATATTGATAATTCATGAAGTCACTTTCCATTACATGGTATAATTAATAAAAAAATATTTAGAAAACATGCCTATATTAGGAATGCCGTGTCATACAGTTTTAAAAGAATATATTAAAGTTAAATTAAAATTATAATAAATACGAGTAGTACCCAGTATAGCAAAGAGCAGACTCATCTCCGCTGGCAGCACCCGTTCACGAGCATGACGCATGAACCAGCCATCGCTTCGCTCAACCATGTTTTAGGGAACGTAACGACCCGCCTCACACGACACTGCCGAAGAGATTTTAATGAGAGTATGACTACCCTTAAGCCACAGAAGGATACAAATAACCAAAAACAGGTACCCGTGTAAATTAGCACAACTAAAAAAAAAAAAAAAAAAAAAAAAAAAAATCAACCGCAGGACACGCGCATACAATCATTTAAAAACTAGCAATAATGTATTATACAAGTAACAAAAGGTTATTATAATAGGTACACTTAAATATACATGTTATTATGTTACACAGTTACCTAAGAATTTATTAACAATTTGTTTATTTCAACGAGCGAGGGTTTTTTAGTCCCAGACACTTCGATCATCCAAGTAATCCTGGACTCGATAATATCCTTTGCTCATCAAAGTTTTTTTTACTCGAGTTTTAAGTTTATTAAAAGGTAGATTAACAATACTGTGTGGTAACTTGTTATAAAAAGTTATACATTTCCCCAAGAATGAGTTTTGTGTTTTACGTAATCTAAAATTTGGAACAGCAAGCTATTTTTTTTTTTTTTTTTTTTTTTTTTGTTTGTTCATGTGAGGCAAACTGTACGAAGAATACATATTCATGTTATTGCAACTTAAAGTAATTAAAATATCACCATCATGTCTCCATCAATGTGCTCTAGTCTTCATAAAGATTATTGGGGGGCTCTGCTGCGAATGTTGAAAGTATTTTTATATACTGCAAAAAAGAGCAATTCGCGCTATCTATAATTTTGAATGAATCCCTTAGACATTTATCTGTACTTATAATAAATCTGTAGAAAGGTCAATTCTGTACATGAAATATATTTTCACAATAACTATCAGGGGTGATTAGGGATCGATACTGACGCCAAAATGCATGCAAGTATGTAGAGCTTGTTAGAAGTATGTATGAAAGAGCGAGTACACAAGTCAGGTCCGAAGCCGGAGTAACTGAAAAGTTCAATGTGGCCGTCGGCTTGCACCAGGGGTCGGCTTTGAGCCCGTATCTGTTTCTCCTTGTTATGGATGCTCTTACAGCTGATATACAAGGAGAGGCACCCTGGTGTATGTTGTTCGCCGATGACATTGTTCTTGTCGGAGAAAATGTATCCGAGGTCCAGAGCAGGCTGGAGGAGTGGCAGAGAAAGCTGGAAAATGTCGGTTTACGTGTGAGCAGAACGAAAACCGAACACTTGTTCTGCCCATTCGGTGAGGCATCCAGTTTCGCGAACATTGCCTTAAGCGGCGAAACTCTTCCGGTTTGTTCCGATTTCCGGTACCTTGGATCATTATTCCAAAACGATGGCGATATTGACCGTGCTGTAAGGAATAGAATAACTGCGGGATGGATGAAATGGCGACAGGTCTCTGGAGTTGTATGCGACCCAAGACTGCCCCTTAAGCTTAAAGGGAAAGTTTATAAAGCAGTCGTTAGACCTGTCCTTATGTATGGATCTGAATGTTGGGCAACGAAAGCGAAGGACGAAAGGAAACTGCACGCTTCAGAGATGCGAATGTTGCGATGGATGTGTGGGGTTACAAGAATGGACATGATCAAGAATGAGTATATAAGAGGAAGTTTGAAAGTAGCGCCAGTGACTGAGAAGGTAAGGAGCAGTAGGTTAGCATGGTTTGGGCATGTAATGAGGAGGGATGAAAGCCATATAACAAGAAGAATGATGGATTTGAATATAGATGGACCTAGGATGAGAGGTAGACCAAGAAAGCGATGGATTGAATTTGTGAATTCTGATATGAGAATAAAGGAAGTGGATGTTGAGCTGACGAGTGACAGAGGAGAATGGAAGAGGAAAACATGTTGTGCCGACCTTACTTAAGGTGGGAAAAGGGCAGGAAGAAGAAGAAGAAGACTGACGCCAAAATGCAATCAGTTAAATGTTTGTCTATCTGTATAATCGTTATATAAACAAAAACTACTTGACGGATTTTAACGAAACTTCGTACAATTATTTTTCATACTCCTGAGCTGATAGTATACTTTTTCGAGCTACAATCAATAGCAGCAGAGCAGTGAAGGGAAATGTTGGGAAAACGGAATAAGTTACTCCATTTTATAAGCTTCCGTCGCGTGTACACATAGAAATCATGTATGACGGAATTGTTCTCTTTAAAATTATATAAAAAATATCCCACGACAGCATATGTCTATCTTTTATGGTTGACTCGCAATAACATACCTAATCAAAATGAATAATTAATTAAGTTTTATTTTACATTCAAATTTTGTACAGATGTGCTTGATTTTGCTCAGAATCTAATGTGTAATCATTTTATGTTTTGCTTTATTTATTACTGTTAGACAATTCATACAATTTCTTAATAAATTGTAGCCTATATGTTATACTCTATATTATTGTAAAGCTCTCAATCCATTTAGTAGCTTTTACGTGAAAACTTTTACGTTTACAACATTAGTATGGACATGGCTCGTGCATAGGTTTCTGCTGCATGGGCTGTGTGGGAATTCTGATTATTGTTTTCTGAAATAAAAGTAGCTGAAGGTACTCCTTATTAAAGCAGGAGGCCTATTTTTGAATTACGAATGCGACTTCGAAATCACGGATGTGACTAATAATCACCGATTTTCAATAATACTTATTTTTGAATATCACTTATGTGACTACCTTAGTCACGGATGTGATTTCATTACGAGTGCCCTCACCCACTCGTAATCAAGTCATACTTGTGGAAATGTTATCTGTGTTTTGTTTAGAGAACATATTAACAAGAGTCTGAAGTTGATTTTTAGCCTATATATATATATATATATATAATATATATATATATATAATATATATATATATATTATATATATATATAGCTAGTTAAGCCGGCAATAACCGGCAGCGGCTACCTTCTGCGTGGAACCGAACTCTTACATTTATGTGTGTACTTTATCTATGTTGGCAGCGCTGCGATCGACTTTCAAAAATTGGATGTTTAGGAATCCGTGACCTCAAAGTCACCGCTGACTATTTGGTCAGCGGTGATTTCGAAATCGCATTCGTAATTCAAAAATAGGTCTCCAGATTCCTGCCAATAAAAGTCTCGCCTAAATCGCTTCAGCCATTTCAGAGCATAGCCAGAACAAACAGACGGCCAACCAAAACAGATATCCGCGTTCTCGCCATAGCAAATTGCAATAGCAAAATATTGACAATAGTTATTCGATTTGAAATCAGCTTTATTTTTTGGTAATTTGTTTTTATTATAAACTTAGATATACTTAAGAGAAATGCACGATTCTGTATGTAACTTGCGTAGTTGTGTCAAGAGTTTGTACGCATAAAGTTGCATAATGCCTAAACATCTGACACAATGGCGACTATAATGACACAGTCAAATGTTATATTGCTTCCGTTTATTAATGGGAGCACGTGACACGCAAAAGCAGAGCGCTTACTAACTAACGCAGCGCATACCTCTTTGTTAGATTCCGGGGACTTCTCATCTTTCATTGGGTATTTTTAATATATTTCTTCATTTGCGTCTACTGGAGCTAAAGAACCCTTGTACTTATAAATTCATGTTTTTCACTTCAAAAAATACCTGGTTGATATATCAAAGTTAGTTTATTTACCGTGGGAGAGCCATGCTTCGGCACGAATTGGGCCGGCTTGATCGGAGTGATACCACGGCCTCACAGAAAACCGGCGTAAAATAGCGCTTGCGCTGTATTTCGCAGAGTTTCCCCCTTCGCCCCTATTCTTATTCCCTTTTAAAAGGCCGGCAACGCATCTGTGACTCCTCTGGTGTTGCGTGTGTCCATGGGCAACGGTTATCGCTTACCATCAGGTGCTCCGTTTGCTCGTTTGCTGCCCTATGAAAACAAAAATTAAGACAGAAGTTATCGTATTTATTTTTTACTTTTTAGTTCTTTTATATTCTTTCTATTCTAAGCATACGTAGGTAAGTTAGTTGCGTACAATTTTGAAGTCGGTCGTTTTATTTTTTTGACGTGAATACGCCTTTAAAATTGCTTCCATAGGGACGCAAATCAAAAAATCGAATGATAACAAAATCGGGGGATACAGTTTAGTGTTGTAGCTACATATCTATCATCCCCATCCAAATTCCAATTACACCACTGGATAGCTAAAGGATCAAAGAATTTATTACGCCCAGTAAAGACTGTAACACATCGCGCGCGGTGGAGGGGGAGCCCCGCCAATTTGAAGGCCATTTTGCATTTCACCCGTTACGAGACGTATTCACGTACAACAAACGGCCGTGTCCATAACACAGCCACACCCCCTTTTTTTAATATTGTTTAGTTTGTAATTCCTCTTAAATTATTTTTCGATTCGATTTCAAGTGATCGGATCGTATCAGGCCTCGGGTCGCACGGGACAGATATTTTGTATGACCTATAAAAACTTGATCCGATCTAGGTAATACAGGATTAATATGCTAGAGTGCAGCAAAGTATTTTTTTTAATCTCTAATCATCACAACCCATATACCTCCCAACAGAACAGGTGCACGAGCCTACCCAAATTACGTTAGGGCGATTGGGCCTTCGTTGACATCATTGGCCTAGTGCGGATTGGTTGACTATCAATTGAAGTACAAGATTATAGCTTTAAACGACACTTGCATGTAATTTTTTTTTACCTTTTGCCCTTACAACCCTATTTAGGTATTAAAAGTAGCCTTTTTCCTTTTTAAGGCTCTACACTATCTGTGTTAATTCCCATACCCATACTCAAAGTAACTATTGAGTTAATAAAATCCAAGCATTTTAATTTACAAAATTATTTTATTTACTAAATTATCTGTGTACCAACATTCTTTTAAATAGGTCCACTATTTCTGGCGTGAAAGCGACAGACAGATAGACTTATTTTTCTATTTAAAATATTTGTAAAATATAACGGCCAGCGTTGGAGAGTAGGCGACCGTGTGACGTCACCGGACATAGACGCAATGTCCGAGAAGTTGAACTTTCTCTGTTTGCTACGGGTGCGTGTGCGCAGACGTACATTTGGGGCGCGACTATTTATTGTGTACTAGCTGGTGCGCGCGACTTCGTCTGCGCAGGATTACTGTGTCGAGTAGCTCCTATTAGCGTGCTGTATATCATTATAAATTGTAGCCCATGTATTTATTTACTTATATATTATTTACTCACAATGGGCCTTATAAGGCGGCTCAAAGTCACCCAGAGGGCAATGGAGAGGGCTATGCTCGGAGTTTCTCTGTGTGATCGAATCAGAAATGATGAAATCCGCAGAAGAACCAGGGTCACCGACATAGCCCGAAGAATTGCGAACCTTAAGTGGCTATGGGCGGGCACATTGCTCGCAGGACTAACGGCCGTTGGGGCGGAAAGGTCCTGGAGTGGCAGGCATATGCTGGACACCGCAACGTTGGTAGGCCTCCCACAAGGTGGACCGACGATTTGATGAAGATCGCGGGAAGGCGCTCGACGCTTGCAGCGCAGGACCGATCTGCGTGGAGATCCTTGGGGGAGGCCTATGTCCAACAGTGGGCGACTATTGGCTGAAATGATGAAATGATATATTATTGTATATTTTAGACCCTTAAATATTTATTTAATACTGTTTTTTAATATTTGTTGTTGAAGCGGCAACAAAAATGCCGTTCCAACATACATGCTTCAAAAAATCCGGCTATCCAATTCCGCAATCCCGGGATTTTTATTTAACAAAACAATAAAAAGCCGTTTCCATACTTTGTCTTAAACTAACTTTAGGTAAATATGCATCCGATTATCCGATCTCTAGTTATGACATTAGCCACAAGCTAGTGTTAGATAAAATAAGTGTGTAGATAAGTTTGGATGGTCATAGTAGAACTGACCACATTAGTCTACAAACCACAGATAAACTATTCTGCGGTCCGCAACGCGCTACACTTTAGCATAGGTACATAAGAAAGTATTAGTTATCCGCGTTGCATCACGCTGGTATGCGGTCGCATTTTGTAATTAGGGCTCGTGGCTGCCATGTTACATTGATATGAAGGCTACTGCTTTCCAACGCACGGCCGAACATTATGTGGTAATGCGTAAAAGCGGGAGCGGTTACAGAGAGCTAGCGATTACGCGTTAAATATTACTTTCGCGATAGATCATACGGCGTTTATATTGTCAGTTAGATCCATACTTAATATTATAAATGCGAAAGTAACTCTGTCTGTCTGTCTGTTCCGCTTTCACGCCAAAACTACTGAACCGATTTAAATGAAATTTGGTACACAGATAGTCTAGAGCCCGAGAAAGGACACAGGCTACTTTTTCATGCAAAAAAGGTTGTAAAGGGTTGTAATAGGTTATATGGAAATATTGTTAAAAGTACTGAACCGATTTAAATGAAATTCGGTACACAAATAGTCTAAAGCCCGAGAAAGGACACAAGCTACTTTTTTATACAAAAAAGGTTGTAAAGGGTTGTAAGGAGGGGGGAAGGTTGAAAGGAGGGATAATAGGTTGTATGGAAATATTGTTAAAACCACTGAACCGATTTAATTGAAATTTGGTACACAGATAATCTAGAGGCTGAGAAAGGACAGAGGCTACCTTTTAAAGCAGAAAAGGGTTGTAAAAGGTTGAAAGGAGGGGGTGAAAGGTTGTATAGCAGTATTGTTAAAACTTATCCTTCCTGTGGGAAATTCGAATATAACGCGGGCGAAGCCGCGGGCGGAAAGCTAGTTAAATTATATAGCTGTTAGCTTCCCACTCGTGTTTCCGGTTGCGTAATATCAGAAAGAAAAAATAACTCCCTGCATTAAAATCTTCAATCAAAATCAAAAATTTGTACCACCAAAGGTAAAAAAAGAACCTTATAGAATCACTTTGTTGTCCGTCTGTCAAGATCCTTTTTCTCAGAAACGCGTAGAGATATCAAGCTGAAATTATTATCACATACTCGGGTCTCCTATCTATCAAAGCAGTGAAAAAACACAATTTCTAAATCAACGCAACAAAAAGATAAGGCCGTTTATGTTCCCTTCATTTGACATTTGCAAGGAAATCAAAAAGCTATAGGGTACTTTTCGTTGAATCATGAAATTTGGCAAGAAGCAATGTCATGTAGCACAAGTAAAGGAAAAACTCCGAAAACAGTAAAGGACATTGTTCCGACTCCATACATGTTCTGCTTAAGAACCGTTCGAATCGAAAGTGACTTATATAAACTCTTAAAATTATATGGAATCCTATGAAATAAGTTTTCACGAACGGACACTTCAGGAAACTAAAATAATTACGAAAAAAGTTAATATTTTGAGGTTATAAATAAAAATAACCAACCTTGCGTGAAATATCAGAGTAGTAATATCAAAGTAATATTGACAATACTATATACTGCTATATATGTTCTCTTCTAGAACTAGGAAAGGACTACTCTAATAGATACTAGGAAAAGAGATAGTACCTAGTCAAGTTTAAGATAATTCTTTGACAATTCTCATTTTACAAAATCCAGTCCTTTACACACAGCCGAGTCTACCAAGTAAGCAATGTAATCGGAATCCGTAATCAAGCCAAAGTTGTTGGAATAAAATCATGAAAATCACAAAAGAAACGATAGTCGCAAAGCAATCAAAAATTGAATGAAACGGACACAGATAAGGTATGAAGTACACCAGTGTTGCCAATTACGAAAACTATAATACTCGAATGCCAAGCTAGAAATTCGCGATTTCGCTTTAAAAATACTCGTATATAATACTAGTTTTTTTCTAGCTAGTCAATTTAGGTATTTAAATAAATGTTATCAACTAATGAATAAAGTGTTATCAACTAATTTTAATAACCGACTTCAAAAAGGAGGAGGTTCTCAATTCGATCCGTATTTACCGAAATCGTGAAAACTTCCGAAACTGGCAACACTGGCTGACGGAAAACATTTTATACGGCGTCAATAATTGTGACCCAACTTTTTATTTGGAATTTATTTATTTGAAGTGTCCGTGGAATACTAAAATATGTTTCAAATAATATAAAAATAAATGAAAATTATAGTATAATTTATATTAACATCGGTTCTTAGGCCAAAATTGAACAATGTCCTTTGTAGTTATTTCACAAAAAGAAAATGCAACATAATTGGGAAAAACACGAAAAATCTTTGAGACTTAATTCTAGTAATGAACGAACAATTTACATGTCGACAAAATTGTACGGAACCCTCGTTGCGCGAGTCCGACTCGCACTTGACTGGTTTTTTTAAGTTTAGATAGAGCTTAGAATTTTGTTTTAATTTTATAGAGTTTTAAATAAGACAGTAGCACACTTAACCACATATAGTCGATCGACAATCATACTGACTTACTTTAGGTGCATTGATCCACTCAGCCACAGCTTATGATCTGTGATGTAACGGAGGTGAACGGCCGCTGATGCGCAGCTGCGACCTTATGACCTTGATTTTCAGTAAGCTGATCGGATTGGCGATAACGTTCGGAATCGGAAATGGTTAGTTAACAGTTCTTTGCAGACAGTCATTTAATACTTGAAATAAGTTTTTTGCAGATCATACAAAATAGTTGTAGCCACAATAGCAGATCCCTCGACCACTGCGTCAAGCATGTCGTCTAAATTATATTAGACTTTTGTTTCATTTTTTGTCATCACAACATAGTATAAATTTAAATTTAGTATTTTATCCATTAGAAAATTATTCATACTGTATGCAACTTTGAAATTACATAAAACATTGCCATATAACCCTAACAAACACACTGGAAGGAGAAAATGCAAGGTCGCTCCTATATATACAACTAAAACAAGGTTTGCTAGAAGACAATTCTACATTTTATCAGCTTATATTTACAATAAGCTAAATGATGAATTAAACATACACGAACTTAAAATATCCAAATGTAAAACAAAAATAACTACATGGTTACTGACTTTGGACTATTTGGGTACAGAGCAATTTATAAGCACATCATGGGCTATAGGCAATTAAATATCTAATCTAATATTAAATAAAACTAGATAAATAATTGACCACATACTCACACACACACGCACACACACACTCACACACACGCACACCCTCACACACTTTCACACACACACACGCACGCCACGCATGCACTTGTTAATTTTAAGTTTCAGCTATATTTACCTTTACTTTTTTGTTTCTTTTTTGTGAACATTTTAATTTTGCCATAGGTTACTGTAGCCTAATATATCATAATAAAATTTGTAATCAAGAGCGAGACCCCCTACCACAGGCTTCTACTGAAGCTTACTAGGAGGATCTCAGAAAATTTGTATGTACAATTAAATATAAGGCTTAAGAAATAAAGAATTTGAATTTGATAAAACAAAGTCGCTATCCGCTGTCTGTCTGTCCATATGTATGCTTAGATCTTTAAAACTACGCAATGGATTTTGATGCGTTTTTTTTAATAGATAGAGTGATTCTTAAGGAAGGTTTATATGTATAATACATGCATGATATAGTAGAGAAACACTGAGAAATTTAGAGGTTTCTAATGTGATGTCGTAAATAAGCGCGTTTTTTTTTGTGTATAAGGACATTTTGTTATGTCATAATATACCTAATATTTACATAATCAAAATCAAAATCAAAATAATCTTTATTCAACATAGACCTTTACAGGCACTTATTGACGTCAACAGACAAAACAAAAAAACAAAGCTTAAAAAAAAACAAAAACCTTGTCCGTACGTACGAATAAGGAAAAAAAAGAAAAAAATAAAAAAATTGACTCGACACCTGTTCGGAAATTGGGAGAGCCTTTGTAGGGTGTAAGTCCTACAAATATAAAATATACTGGTAAATGGTAATAAACACAGATTTGGTCAAAATATAATGTATTGGTAAAAATGGTAATGTATGGTAATGAGCACACGCGGCGCGATTGGTGTCCGATCGTGAACTAATTAATTACATTAAATTGAGCAATAACGCTGATCGCGCGGAATGTTTGAAGCTACTGTACTTCGTACATATTCCCGAGGGAGGAAAGATAAGTGATGGTGCAAGGTGATACAAGATGATTTCACATAAATAGTGCAATTAACAAGATGATAGTAACAAAAATCTTATAAAAATTATTTACTAGTAGTGTCTCTATTCCACAACACTAAAATTAAATTTATTTGGTAGTTTTACTCTGTTCACTTTAGCATACACTACACCTTCACTGGTATTAACTTGATTACTAAGTGAGTGGGGTATTGGTCTGTTACACTGATCACTAGCGTTAGAAGAGCACTGAATACTTTCATTGTGACTCTGGTGAGGTGCATCGCGAGCTCTAGGTTCAATCACGCTTTCTGTTGTCGGCGGCACTCGCCACTGGACTCGGGCGCGGATCTTCCGCATGGAAAGCGTTAGAAATATTATATAATAATACACTTGCTAGCACGTAAATTACTATATAGTGGTGTATATGATGGTAATTAATAGATGTTTCTTCATCTAAATCGTATCTGGTATGGTTTTTTACTAGATCTATTTTTTTATGTATTTCTTTTAGTTCTCTGTGTATATTTGATTGGTTTAAGTGCATTTCATAAACAGTTGGTACTATAGTAACATTCATAATATCATTGATCGACGGAATTTCAATGTGCAAGATATCAGGTTTCACACTTAAACTGCTTGTCGATTGTTTATGTGATAGTAAGGTTACTCCGTCGTCCTTGATGACGCATCCACTTCCTAAGGCGATTATCCCGACCTTGTTTAATCGTTCGACCGTAACCTGATAATCACATATGATTTGAATTGAGCATTGCCCGCAACATGAATACAAGTAATTGTTTAGCGTGTGCAATTGCAGCCAGACATTTTTGCAATTTAGCTCTACTGTTTTACAGTTTAAGGAGTGATTTTCTTTAGCACAGTAATTTTGGTTAAGTTTGCTTATCAACATAGGTAATTGATGCGCACAGAGTAAGGTGTATGAGTCATAATTGATACATTTTTGCAATTGTAAGTCAGTTAATGTTATTTGTAAATCTTTTTGAATATTTATTGCCAATAAATCTGCTGATAGTATAATTTCATGCATCTTTTCTCCGATTTGAGTAGGTATAGGAATTAGTCTAAAAATCTCAAAGCTGTCTCTTCCCAGTAATGGTATTTTTATTTCAAATATTAATAATTCATTAGTAAATCTGGTTTTAACAGTTAATAAATGGTAAATGTTGGTTAAATCTGTTTGAATGTTGTCAATTGGTAAGGACAATTCTTTAGATATTTGACCAGATATCAAATAAAGTTCTTTAGCTAATTGGTCTGGTTGTAATAAATGAATATTAAATTTTCCATGAAAAATATCGGTGATAGTATTTAATAGCATTTGTTGAATATCTCTTAAATTCATTAGTATCCCGTTTGCAGTGATAGACGCTAAAGCAAATTCATTGGTATATGCATTTTCTTGTATTTGTATTTCCATGGTATTTACCATTTTATCTATTTTATTTAAATGTTGGTTGAAAGTTTTATGTTGTAGTGTAATAGTATTCTCCATGCGTTTTATGACATTATATTCTGACTCTAATATTGAGGTTTGGTTTTTTAATAATTCATGTAAATATTTTTGGTTATTTCTTAGGTTTTTTATGTCTTGTTGATATTGCTGAGCAAATTCATCGTCAAGAACTCCAAATAGACTGTGTGCTATCGAGCCGATGCCATTGATGAGACCACGACGTCGACGAAAATGGTTTTTTGGTAATTGGTCATGACTGTTTAACATTTGGTTGTAGTGTTCTAACTCAGCTTTGTTATGGTGAAGATGCATTAAGACAAGTTGGCAGTGCGTTTTCTGTATTTTGCTGCATAAATTATCTAAATAATCTATATATTTATTAACTAATGTAGTACCTTCCCAATAAGCATTCATATCAAAAAATACAACAAGTTTCCATTCGTCTCTTATCTGTCTCATATTACTGATCTTATCAAAATATATGCTTTGGTTATTTTTTATATTGGTTACATTGAAGTTACATAATGCTGGTGATATTAAACATAAAAAATAGAAGAGCCATTGTTAGAAAGTTAAATGATTTTCTTTTCTTTATTTTATGAAGTGGTGGTGGATTTTTGATTTCGTTTTGTTCTTGATTACTTTGACAACATGCAATAGTGGTGAGGGTTTTATCATAGTGAATTGGAAGTTTTGATAACTTATTGACTGGTCTTTTCAATAAACCTCCTTTAGTCTTTAATGTGACAACTCTCACAAGACCGTCATTACCGGGGTGAGTCTCAACCACTCGCCCTAAAGCCCATTTACCTGGTGATGTGAACACATCTTGTAAGATCACTATGTCATTTACTTTTATATTCTCTCGTGTTTGATGCCAATGGGATCTTAGGTTAATTTGTGTCAAATATTCAGACTTCCAACGTTTCCATACATCATTGTAAATTTTTTGTATCAAATGCCACCTGGTACGTTCGTCTTTCTCCGTTTCAATTAATGTTAGTATAGGTCCACTAGGGAGGAAGTGTGATGGTGTTAAGAAATCTAAGTCATCTGGGTCTTCGGAAATAGCACACAATGGTCGTGTGTTCAAACAGCCTTCCAATTGAGACAACAAGGTGGTAAATTCTTCGTAGGTTAATTTTTGGTCACCTAGCACCCTACGAAGGTGATATTTTAGGCTCTTGACAGCAGCCTCCCAGATGCCACCCGCATTTGGCCAAGATGGAGCATTGAAATGCCACTCTATTTGCAGGTCGGTAAGATTTTGGTAAGTATAATCATCAAATTTTTGTTTCAGGTTTAAATATTCTTTTTGTATAGTGTTATTAGCTCCGACAAAGTTAGTGCCATTGTCACTGTATATATGTCGCGGGGTTCCTTTTCTTGCAGACATTCTCCTTAAAGCAGCTATAAACGTTGATGATGTTAAATCAGAGACGAGTTCCAAGTGCACTGCTTTTGTTGTTAAACATATAAAAACTGCTATGTAACCCTTAGTACATTTAACTCCACGACCTTTGTTAGTTTTCACGTCTACATAGCCAGTGAAATCTACACCCGTATGGTAAAAAGGTCGTATTAAATTCGTCCGTGCTGCAGGTAAGTCACCCATCATTTGGTTTTGTGTTTCAAATTTCGCTCGTCGGCATTTTACACATTGTCTTAAGCGTTTTTTAACGGCATTATTTCCACCTACAATCCAAAACTTTTTTCTCAGCCACGCTAATGTTAACCGAGGTCCACCATGGAATGTTAAGGAATGAGCATGGTCAATAATAATATCTGTAAAATGGTTATTTTTTGGTAATATTATTGGGTGTTTCATTTCATCACTTATGTTGGCATGGTTTATTCTGCCACGAACTCGTAGAATTTCATTTGAATCTAAATACGGACTTAATGATAATAATCTACTTTTTTGGTTGATTTTATTTTTATATTTAATGTTGGTTATGTCGTCTATGAATTCTGTATGTTGCACATGCTTGACTAAAATATTGGTTGCTCTATTTAATTCTGCAAGTGTCAAGTACGATGGTTTGTTTTGGTCACGTGAGAAGACGCGTAGTATCCACGCAAGGACTCGAGACGCTCGCGTGAAACTACTATAGTGACTAATCAGGTCACCGATGACGTCATTCTCATATGGTTTGGTAACAATATTTACTTGGTAATATTTTTTGATTTCTTCTAGAGTGGTGTATGAAGGGTTCGTTGGTAAGAAAGTCTCATTAAATGTGTAAAGCCATGTAGGTCCAGTCCACCAAATCGGATGCTTGAGAAGTTGCTCTGATGTTATCCCTCTAGTTGCACAATCTGCTGGATTTTGGTCTGACTTAATATAATTCCAATTTTTTGGTGGTATAATATTTATAATTTTTTCAACACGATTTGCCACAAATAGCTTCCATCGATTTGGTTCACCGTTAATCCACCCTAAAACAGCTGTGGAGTCTGACCATGCATATATTTTAATATTATGTTCGGAAAGACACGACTGTACAGTTTTCATTAATTTGGTCAGTAGTTGAGCAGCACATAGTTCCAGTCTTGGTAAAGTGACTGTCTTTTTGGTCGGTACAAGGCGTGACTTTGCAGCTATAATTACTACGGAATTTTTAGTTTTACAGTAGATGACACAGGCATATGCCTTGGTGGATGCGTCACAAAACCCATGTAATTCGATGTTATCATCTTGAACGCACCCTAACCATCTTGGTATGCTGACATTATTAATATGTTGCAGGTCTGTTTTACATAAATTCCACTCTTGGTTAACATGGTTTGGTAAAATATCATCCCAGGTAAGATTTAATTGCCAAATAGTTTGAAATAAAAATTTTAGTCTTACTGTTACAGGTGAAAGCCATCCCAAAGGATCATAAACTTTAGATATTTCAGATAAAAGCTGTCGTTTATTTATTTGTACTGTTGGTGTTGGTAAAATTTTTATATCAAAACTGAACTGATCCTTAATTGGTATCCATTTTAATCCAAGGGTTTTAGTTGACTCTTGTTGCCTAAATTCAAATGTTTGTTCGATAGTATTTAATGGTGTGTCTGATAATCTTTGATCATTCGACTTCCATTTACGTAAATTAAATCCGCCTGCTTTGCACAATGCTATTAATTCGTGTTTTAGTTTCATAGCTCGAGAGTAATCATGCTGACCATGCAAAACGTCGTCCATATATATATTATTTTCTAATGCTTTTGCTGCTTCAGGATATCTATGTGTTTCGTCTTTCGCTAGCTGCTTCATAGTCATTAATGCTAAAAATGGTGCTGCTTTGGTTCCGTATGTTACTGTAGTCAATTGGTATTCTTGAAGAGGTTCAGATGGCGAGTTTCTCCACAAAATTTTTTGGTAGGGCTGGTCATTTTCATTTACCAATACCTGCCGATACATTTTTTCAGCATCAGCAACATAACCAATTTTATATTGTCTCCATTTAATTATTATCGATAATAAGTCATGTTGTAAGTTCGGTCCACTGTACATAAGGTCGTTAATACTATAACCAGACGATGTTTTTGCTGACCCGTTGAACACAACTCGGATTGCGGACGTAGTAGAATCGGCGCGTAAGACACAATGGTGGGGCAAAAAGTACTCTATTGGTTGTGTATTAAGACTTAATTTCATATGACCCATGGTAAAATAGTCATTCATAAATTGTTTGTAGTCGATTGCAGTTTTGCTATTTTTAATAAATTTTCTTTCTAATTGGTAAAATTGGGCAATAGCTTTATTTCTGCTTTCTCCTAATTTTTCTTTTAAGTTGGGCTTCAATGGTAATCGTACGACATAACGACCATCTGGCTGGCGTATGGTTTCATTTTGGTACTGTTGTAAACAAAATAAGTCTTCAGTGGAATGGTGATCATTTTCTTCAGTCAAATCTTCAATTTCCCAAAATTTTTGTATTTCGTCATAGTTGTTCAACACGACGTTGCAGTAATAGGATTTTATATTTCCGCATAAAATCCACCCCAATTTTGTTTGTTGGGCTATCGGTTGGCATTTATCTTCTCGGATGATGCCATGCAATAATTTCAGAATATACATCTGCGCCTAGTAAGAGGTCAATCGGGCTGCTTTGGTTAAAATTAGGATCAGCAAGTTGAATGTTAGAAAGATATGGCCAGGATGGTTTTGTGAATGACTGACTTGGCAACTTTTTAATTAAATTTTTCATTACAAATGTGTCTACGTTCATGGTAAAGTCGTTATCTAATGAGCTTATCTGAATGGTAATAACACCTCTGCAATTGTTTTCTTTAGCACCAATGCCAAAAACTACCCCTTTGCACCTCTGACGAGGGAGGCCAGTTGCTGTGCGGCACTCTCAGATATGATAGAGGTTTGTGACCCTTGGTCGATCAAAGCTCTCATATTTTGATATATCCCATTAGCTCCCAAAACATAGACACGAGCCGTCGCTAACAATATGTCAGTCATGCAATTTTTTGAAACATGTGTGACACACTTAGTTGACCTATTTTGGTTTGTGTCAACGTAAACATTATGTAAAAGTGAGTTATGCTTTTCGTGACAATGACGACATGTTTTTACTGAATTGCATTCTTTGTCTTGGTGATTAATTAAACAATTTTTGCATATATTATTTTGCAATATGAATTTCTGTTTGTCTTGGTGATTTAATTGGCGAAATTTAGAGCATAGAAATAGCGCATGCTTTTCATTGCATAATAAGCATTTTTGGTGTATTTGTTCAAACTTGGTAGAAGAATGATTAATAAATGGTTTAACATCGGTATATTTATTTTTGAAATTTGATTTTGAATATCCTTCTTTTGGTTTTTTATACTGGTTTGTACTATTAAAATGCTGGTTATGATGTAATTGGTTACTGGATGGTGAAGAATATTTGGTTATCTCACTTTTTCTCCGGGCGGTCTCGAGCGCTATAAACTTTCCTTCCAAGTAAGATAAAAAGTCTTGTAAAAATGGTAAATCTCGTGGTTCCACTAATGAATTAATATAATCGCTGTACGTTTCCGGGTCAAGTTTCTGGGCGACGAGGTATACTATAATTGGATCCCAGGTGGAGATGTCCACTCCTAGATTTTTTATGGCATTTAAGCATTCATTTGTTACGTCATGAAGCTTTTTTATGTTAGTTGCTGATTGTTGCTGTATATTTGGAAGAGACATAAGTACATTCATGTGTGAATTAAAAAGTAATTTTTTATTATTATATCTTTGGTTAAGTATGTCCCAGCAGGATTGGTAATTTTCCGAACTGATGTGAATATGCTGTATAAGCTTTTCGGCCTCTCCGCGTAATTTACTTTTTAAGAACTGCATTTTTTGTGCTTTGGAAATTGAATTATTATTATGAATACACTCCACAAAAAGATCTTTAAATGATATCCATTGCTGGTAGTTGCCACTAAATATTGGTATTTCTATCTTAGGAGTTGATTTATCTTTATAATTTGCATCCCACATTCTACTATTTAATGCTCTTTTGATATCATTATACTCATTCTCATAGCAACTAAATGTCTCATTATATTTACTATCTTCAAAATCTAAGCAGCTGTCAATTTCCCAGTGAAGGGAGTCAATAGCAGCCCATCTTGACTCTATATTTTTTAAAATATCTTGAAATTCCCACTTTTCAGTTAAAACATTAAAATTAATTTTTGAAATTGTTCGAGCTAGGGCTTTAAAATTGCTCTGTTGTTTCCTCATCATCTCGTCAATTTTAGAACTGTTATCAACGTCATTGAAAACAAATTTTGGAAAAGCAAACTTTTTTGAAATGGTTGGTGTTGGTGTGCGTTAGGCTGATCTGATGATAAATGAGTTTGGTTATCATCACACATCACAGCTGATGTAGATGGAGTGCTATTAGAGAAATTCCTGCAATATTTTTAAAAATTGAGCTTTCACATTATCATAAAATTTTTTTCGTATTGGTGAAACATTCGTCTTCAAAATAAGAGTCATCGGCATTTGGCGCGCACGTTTGCTCTAATTTTTCATGATGACGTAAGAAATTTTCCCAAAATGTTTCTAAAGACTGCAGACGGCGTTTAACGCTTTCTGCAGTTCTCCTGCCTTTCCCTTCTTTTTTGAAGTTAACATAAAGTTTGTTCATGTTCTCCATGATCTCCCGTTGAGCAGTAAATAAATCAGTAATAGTACTCATAATGATTAGCAAGGAAAAAGAACGATCTTACTTGAATAGCTGGTTACTGTCAAGAAAATACAAAGGTCCCGGCTGGTGCGGTGGTGGTGTTGCGTAATTCCAACACAAATTTTTCACTGGTAACTTTCTCTGGTAAATTTTAACAGAAATGGTTCACTGGTAACTCCCGCAGGTAAATCTCAACGAAAATGGTTAATTGATAACTCAAAAAAATCTCAACACTGGTTACATAGAACGATAGTCACTGACACGTCACGTTCAAAGTTTACTTACAACGCGGCAGATCCCACCTTTCCTAAGGTTCGAAGGACCAAAATTATGTAGGGTGTAAGTCCTACAAATATAAAATATACTGGTAAATGGTAATAAACACAGATTTGGTCAAAATATAATGTATTGGTAAAAATGGTAATGTATGGTAATGAGCACACGCGGCGCGATTGGTGTCCGATCGTGAACTAATTAATTACATTAAATTGAGCAATAACGCTGATCGCGCGGAATGTTTGAAGCTACTGTACTTCGTACAGCCTTCTCGAGAAGAACAGGCAAGAAACTCTGAAGGTCTATTTTTTATCTCCTCTTTACAATGTTAATAATTACAATAATATAATATAAAAATACAATATAGTATAAGATACAATCATATCTAATACGATTACAGTCGTATGTATGTTTACATACACATATAAAAATAATACAATATTATAAATAAATGTTGTTACCAAACATGGCTCTATGAATAGTGTCCCTATTCCCAAATACTGTGATCATTTAGATAGTCACTTACTTTATAATAACCTTTACTCATGAGTGTCTTTTTGATATGGATTTTAAATTTATATAAAGGCAAATCAATGACACTTTGCGGAAGTTTGTTAAACATAGATATACATTTCCCCAAGAACGAACAGCTAGTTTTATGGAGTCTGAACATTGGAACGGCAAGTTTATTTATATAGCATAAGCATTGCACCCGTGCAAAGCCGGGGCGGGTCGCTAGTTATTGTATAATGTTTTTACAGTCTTGATATATTTTTTTTAAAGCACCCCTGAAGCACATCAGTACCCTTGGAGACGCAACTCACCACAAGCTGCCCTGAAGGACATTGACTGCACTGTTAACAGTTAAGGGGCATTAAATGCCCTACCTGCACGCGATGGGGTTGTCACTTCCCTACGCACTCATTATTCTGCACCCCATTTTTATCTTCCATTCATTCAAAATCATATTTCGGATTGTTAATATCATTTTGAAATTTTAATGTTATGATTCTGAGATTTGGTTAGGTGTTAATGGTTGTTGCACAGGATTTACGACTATTTAGTTAGTTAGTTTTATATATAACTAGCTGACCCGTGCCCACTTTGTTGGGCATAATATTAATAATCCCCGAAGCGAGCACGAACGCGAACCGAATTAAACCCGAAGCCATCGCGCACCGTCCGCTGCTTTGGCTTTCACACTTAAGACGATGAGTGTTCTTATTTTCATAAAGATTCATAATTTTTGGTAATATATGACTAATAAATATGACAGAATGATTTAAATTATTTTAATAATATTAAAAATTGAATTATCTACATATACTAATATTAAATAAACCACTTTTTGTAACTTAAATATAAAAGTTAGACATATGCTGTCGTTGACGTTTTTGTAGGCATTTTCAAGCTCCACATCTTTTCTCTAGAACTCAAAAATTTATCTTTCATAGTTAAGGCAGCGTTCGTAGGAAACGCTTTCATTCGACCGTTTTGTCTCCGATTCACTTTGCAAAACGGACTACCACGTAAAAGCCTTTTTATTTTTCGGTTTTATATATATCTTATGACACTCAGCAATAATGTGGCTTTGCATTGGTGAAAGAATTTTTAAAATCGGCTTAGTAGATCCCGAGATCCCTTACAATTTAACAAATATACAAACACACAAACTTTACTTCTTTATAATATTAATATAGATAATATAGATTGAATCGTTTCACCTATTATTAAGAGCCTTTACTAATTAGCAATGCAATTAGCAATTCTCGGACCACATACGTAACACGTTTATGCAATGTCTCATTAGGGACTTAAAACTTCCACAGTATGTTCAAATTATGCATGTGTATGTTTTTCACAATTATTCACTATCTTGTTTAATGCATAGGTTATTATTAAATTCACACTCGTAAACCTTGGGCTTATGTCTCAAATGAGGCAAAGAATATATACTTGGCATAGCTAACAATTGCTATCGTTTTCAAGGATGGCCATAACACAAAGCCTTGGTTAAGACAGCAAGCTTAATAGTTCAAATTAGCGGTAAGTGCTGAACACAACCTTTTGTGAAGCTCAATGAAAAGTTCAAGAGAACTGTCTTAGTAGTAATTAGAGGGTGAAGCCTTCGAAGCTAACGCTCGAAGCTTGTTATGTTAATTAACGGCCAATTATGTGGTCTCAGAAGTGATACTTCAATATACTGTATAAAAATAATATTTTGTTTGAAGTGTATATACAGATATTGAAATAAATGACTAACTTCATAATTTTAAAGAGTTATCATGAAAATAGCTTCGTCTGCAGAGATTCTAGATTTCTCTCCTACTTGTTTGACACTTATCGTTATGTTACGGACAATTCACCGAACCTTACTAATATTAATAACGCGAAATTTGTACGTATGTATAGATGTTTGTCACTCGTTTACGTAAAACCTACTGAATAGACTTTAATGAAAATTCTTAATAATATCCTATTACTATTATAAAGGCGAAAGTTTGTATGTGTGGATGTTTGTTACTCTTTCACGTAAAAACTACTGAATGGATTTGAATGAAACTTTACCACAATATAGCTTATACATCAGAATAACACATAGGCTACAATTTTTGAGGTTTCTAATGTGAGGTCGTAAAAAAAACACATTTTTTGCGCTTACATTGCAAACGCTGACTGAATCCTACAAGATAGATCAAAACAATTTACTACAGTATTGTACAACTTAAAAAGGTCTACAAAAAAGTCCGTGATGGTATATGTTTATCTCTTAGGAATAACCCACAAAAGGAAAAAGATCGTTAAATGTAGTTTATAGGAGCATACTGCAGTAGCTACCTATAGGCCTATGATTAGGGCTCTGCAGTGCTTAGTTACCGTATTTCTTACTTATTACTAGACTAGACGGGACGAACCTGAAGTCCACGCAAACGAAGTCGCGGGCAAAAGCTAGTAACTTATACATCAGAATTACACATAGGGTACAATTTATGAAGATATTGCGTGAATTGTTTAAAATATGCTGGTATGTGTTGTGCACAGACAAAGTCGTGGACGCCAGCTGGTACTATAATATTACAAAGACTTTCTAGGTCGCCTAGTAAGTTTTATTTATACTACCAGCATTGACCTTCGATATTCGATACTTTACTTTTATTATATTCATACATAAATGTGTCTTAACATTTATAAGAGGTACTTTATAATTATTAACAACATTAAACTTTATTACCGTAAACATTTACATCTCGAGATCCTTGAGAACTGGTGCCATGGATTCTACTTTCGTATTCGCTTAAAACGCGTAAAAGTAGTTTTGTATATCGCAACCGCGTATGTTATTTCTCAATATTCCCCTCAAAAGTAATGATGGCCGATATAAATTGTAATATTGAGAATGATAAGTTTATCTTTTAGATTGATATAGATTGTATGAGACTGGATGTATGATACGTTAAAGAAGGGAGTGAGTGAAGACACGTTGCGCCCAAACAAAATTGGGAACAGGGCAAGAGAAAGAAATTTATCTGGGCTTTACTGCACCTAGCCTCATAATTGGGTCATAAGGCAAGCCCACTTCCCACTTACTTCAACTATTCCAGTTCCTCCCAGAATGTAGCCTCTTTGGGTTGCTCCATATCTTTGGTAGGGATACTATCAGGCGCAGACGTTTAGCCCGTTGCTCGACTACGTTTCTTCATTCTACGGTGATGCATTGTGGCGTTAGCTTGGCCTCTATATATCCTCTGAATAGAAGGCTGTCTGTCATATCTATTGTGAAGAGGTGTTTGTTAAGGGGACAATGTCCTTTCAAGATGTAGCCTGTGCACTTAGGTGCCCGGGATGGACCACGCCCCTTCCGTGGCCGGGGGGCGTCGTCGGTGGAGGAGACCGGGGGAGGCTCTAGACAGGGGAGCGGAGGCTGGCGGTTCCCGGAAGTGGCTTGATGTTCCCGGGGGCTCCCTACATGCCTGAGGAAGGCCATCCCTGAGGTTTTTAGTGGGTAGGCCTCCCCCTTCTGGGGAGGAGAGCCCCACATAACCGCCGGCTCGCCACAGCCGGGGTATGCAATTTAATGCATTTTCCTCAGGGGAACAAAAAAAAAAAAGTGCACTTAGGTGGCTCCTTAAGCGCGCATGCAATGACTCCCCCGTCTGGGGATAAATTCCATGTCCACGGTAAGCCCCACAGGTGTTAATACCCGACTCGTAGCTGGCCGGGTTGTCCACGGGTGATCTGGAGAAATTGGGCCTCCAGTACCCAGATCGAAATAAGTGAGGACAGAATGGACATCGAGATGGTTTAGTGGGTACGTCCTGCTTTCCGCCGGGTGAGTCCCACACACGCCTGTTAATTTGCCTTTAACAGGTACGGGTACGTAACATCATTCCACGTCGTTAAAAAAAAATAAAAGGGTACAATATCCAGTTATAGTAGACGGACGTTTTCTCATCGTAACCCTAATAAACATTTCTTATTTCTTGCTTGAAAATGTTAAATACACCCATTCATGTACGAGATAAAATTTTCAATGTTGACCTTTATTAAAATAATAATAATACAGTCGAAATGCATTAAAATACTAATAATATAGTTGAGTTATGCGATTGATATTCAACTCAGGTTCTAATTCATGAAATTAATGGAAAATGTTTTCTTCTACAGATGCTGTGTGTACTGCTGGTCACAGGGAGTGTGGCAGGTGCCAGACCACGTCCTCGGCTGCAGCAGCAAGCTGATGAGTACGAATACGAGCCCCAGGGACAGGAGAGAGCCGCTGGAGACCAGGTTATTAACCTCTTAGGGAATTAGAAAGATCTGTATCTAAGACTAATGACAGGGTTAGGAATAAGGATAACGCGATATTTTTTCACAGTCTTTCAAATCTGGTGGTCCAGGATCGATCCTGCCAATTATCTGTATTCTTACATCTATCTTACACGAACACCCGAAGGAACTACCTGTATATACCTGCAGAAGAAATAGAGTAATATAGTTGGGGTAGACTTGTACATACCTAAGGTGGAAACAGTGTAAAGACGTTGGGATGACCCAATTTTTTTCCCAAAGGTAATTTAGTATCTACGACCCAGATGATCTATTCATATGACATATATTTTGATAATGTAAAAAATATACATATATCCACTAGTACTAGTACTTAACATGTTGCCTTTGAAACAGCTCTTATGCCTTTCGTAACAGCAGCGGTTATCGTTGTGCAAATGTAAAGCTTGTGACTTGTTGCTGACTGTACATAAATTCTATTAATGAAAAACATATTGGAACAGGTCAGTATAAAAAAAACACTCTGCTGTAAATTCCAGGTGGTGCTAGTCCCGGCTGCAGCGTACGATACGCTGTACCGTGCAGACGAGCGTCTGGACGACGACTATGAACCGCGCGCTGTACACCGCTCCCCGCCAAGAGCTAAGCAGGTGCACGAGGGATCCAAGCAACCTCCCGTGCAAACCATCAGAAACTATAACAAGGTAAGTATTGTTAGCTTCTACTACTCACTACGGAGAGTAGAAATTATAAAAACTACGAGTAACTACCCCGACAATAAGTAGGTCTACTCCTAAGGGTTGTGGATTCTACAAGAACCACTTTTTTTTTTATGTGATAGGGGGCAAACGAGCAGACGGATCACCTGATGGTAAGCAATTACCGCTGCCCATGAACGCCTGCAACACCAGAGGAGTCACAAGCGCGTTGCCGGCCTTTTAAATGGGAGTACGCTCTTTTCTTGAAAGTTTGGATATCGTAACGGTTCGGAAACACTGCAGGCGACAATTCATTCCACAGTTTAGCTGTGCGAGGCAGAAAATTTCTAGAGAAACGCACAGTGGTGGACTGCCAAGTATTGAGATGGTGAGGATGGAAGGTTTGTCGCGTGGAACGATGTCAGAAAGTAGTAGCAGGGATTAGTCCAACATATATATTTCATCTCAGGGATAGTATGTTTAATCATCAACTTTATGATACAACAAACTACAAAATATTTATTGGTAATAGAGAAAAATACCATTGTTGATAAATAATATGAACATTCCAAACGAACTATTATATTACAAACTATTAAGATACTATACCCAACGAAACAAAATTCACTCTATAACTTTGTCAATTTCAGGTAAACGACGACGGTAGCTTCACGTTCGGTTACGAAGCCGCCGACGGGTCGTTCAAGGAGGAGACCAGAGGCACGGACTGCGTAGTCCGCGGGAAGTATGGGTACATCGACCCTGATGGCAACAAGCGTGAATTCACCTACGTCTCCGGCAACCCTTGCGATCCTAACAAACCTGACGAAGAGGAACAAGACATCCCCTCTGACTCCGGAGAGAGAGACGACCCAGAGCCTAATTATCCTACTAGACCATCCATTAGGCCAACAACAGCTCGCCCGCCGACTACTTTCTTCCAAAATGACTTCAGAGACGCAGACGCAGAAGAAGAAGAACCTCTGCAACATATCAGGCAAAGAGTAGTTCAACGCCCTGCCATCAGAAGACCGACATATCAAGCTCAACAGATCGCCATCACACCTCGCCCTCTTCCTGTTACAACCGCCAGAGCCTTACCCCCGGCGACAACCTTCAGACCCCAACTAGTCCAAGTAACGCCGAAACCACAAATACAGTATAGCCCCGAACCCAGCTATGCACCTTCCCCTGCCCCAGCTGTCTTAACCTCGTCAAGACCCGGGCAGATTGATTTCGCTGCGGAATTCGCGAAATTCCACCGAGAGAACCAAGTCCAATCTTCGACCACGCCGACAGTGGGCCAAACGAAATCGACCGTCGCTTCACCAGCACCGAGTGGCAACCCTCTCTATTCGACCGAGTTAGTCTACGATCCGTCCAGCGGACAATACAATACGCAGCTATTCCAGACACTTCCTCAGACAAAGGGAGAGTTAAACTTGAATCAACGATTGCAGCCTTATGTTGCTCAGCCTCAGCCTACAGCGCGGCCGTTCATACCGTCCCCGCAGATATCTTCCGTACCAGTGCAGCAGAACGTTCCTCTGTATAGGCATCAGATTCAGCACGCGAATCCGCAGGAGACCTATCAAAGGCAGCAAGCAGAGGCTCAGTTCCAAAGCTCTGCGCAATTATTTGCACAACAGCAGCAGCTGCAGCAGAGCCAGCTACAACGCGACAGAGCGGCAGCGCGCGCGCAGGCGCAGCGTTTAGCTTTGGCTTCACAAACGCAGAGAGCGCCTCAATATTACTATGTTGCTCCACGTGGAGAATCAGCCGCTTCAGGTCAGATCGACGCCTTCCTCAGAGGCCACGGCATACAGTTCTAATTAAGACCAATGTTCGCATATTCTGAAGTCGACACTCAAATTTGACGCTGTAGCTCAGTCGCTTGACGTTTGTTTAGCCTCTATCACGAGTTTGTGATTATTTCCAACCAATTCAGTTCCGCTCTTTTGATAGGTCAAAATGTTTTTTTTTTTTCCTAGTATGAAGCCTTTTTAAAAAGGTTACTTTTCAACCGCTCACTCTTAAATGTAAAATAGCATTGTAGTTTCTAGCTGTACCTAAGAGCGAGATAAAATAAAATAACTTTTACCTACAGATTAGTATAATTGAGCTGAACTGAGTCGTAAAGCTAAAAGTTTGAAGTGAAGATAGTAGCGTGCCTTAAGCTAGACGATTGCCTCCAACCGATAGAAGCGAAGTGGCCATATTCATTCAGTTGGAGGTGCGGCCAGAACCAAATTGATTTAAAAGTACCATCTTTCTTTGTCATAAATCTTTAAAATAAGGATATAATCTTGACTTCATCCTCCTTCATCATAAAAGTACTCTATGGACAGTACACAAGAACTTGACAATTTAATTCTGGCCGTAAATTCGTGTGGGCAAGTGTTAATCTAGTTTTTGGATAGTGGCATAAGCCGCATTGTACATACTCACTGTCTACCAGTACCTAAGCGTAGTAATCTATGTAGTGTAAGCGGTGGTGATTTTGGACCGACTAGACTTAAGTGGATGCAAAGAAATAAGGATTTTATTTTTTGAGAAATAAAGTTGATAATTGTCTAAAATAATGTGACGTACACTGAAGTCCATGTGTCCATTGTACATGTATTAGGTGTCTATGCTATTATAATTCAGTATTACATATCGAACGCTATTACTATTAGAAATAAAGTTATTATTTCTTTGTAGAAAATTGTGTCAGTCCAAATTCACTACAATAATAATTTACGTAATGGTTTTGTGCGTGATAGTCCCTGCGTGCTTCGTGTGAAGCGTTTTGTAAAAACTGACAAACGGTAATTTGTATTTTTTTATTGTTTTAATAATAAATTATATTTTTATAAGGTTGTTGTGGTCGTTATTTCTCGTGACCTTCGCCTATTGCGGATTAATTTGTGATTGTGCAAACATACAGTTATTTTATAGCTTGTCAATTATTGAATTCGCTAGTGGGGATTTCGACAGGGTAGCATGCCATGAATGTATTTTTTTAATCAAGTCTAGCAAAGTACAATTTATAAAACTACTAATCTTTAGGCCCGCTGCGTCGTCCGCGTTATATTATATTTTCAAAGGGCAAAATATATGTCACGGGCTGTCTAATCGTGTCCATATTAAATTACAGCAGTACCCATTCCGTTGTTTTTTATCATATTTACTTGCATTAATAATATATTATTATAATACTTTGTTACACAATTAGACATTATGTACAATTATATACAAGGAAGGATATGTACAATAATGGACTTAGCTCTAATAGAGATCTCTTCCAGCCAACCACAACGGACGTCTTGAAAGAAATGTGTGGGAAAGCTTTATGTGCAACTTTTGTCATACCTTATTACCGTATACTACTTATCTTATATATAAAAATGAATCGCAAAATGTGTTGGTAAGCTCATAACTCAACAACGCCTGGACCAATTTGGCCAATTCTTTTTTGTTAATGTTCGTTGAAGTTCAAGGAGGGTTTTTACAATGAGGAAAATTCGAATAATTATCGGAAATACCCTAAAAACAGCCCTTTTATTTTCCCATGCAAACGTTTTCTAACTAAAACGTACAGTCGAATTGAGCTTTATTGTTATTGTATAAAGTTCATATTGCAAGCACTCACTGTTGTCTAAGCAATGAAGGTGTGTTCCTAACATCAAAGAGTCAATTTGCGCTTTATTAACGCTACATATAGTTGAAATTCAATCATATCTATCAAAACAGTGTGCGTGCGTGCGTTGGAGCACAGAATACATCGTTGGAGGATTTAATGTCACGTTCCAAAATTGAATAGCCACAAAATGTAATAGGTCATTTAGACTTTTTTTGCGATTTGGTTGGCTATGCGACATTATCTATAAAATAATTAGGAACAAAAAACTGCCACTGTACAAATCTTTTTGACAGGACGAAGTCTGTCGGGTCCGCTAGTTACATATAAAATAATTATTACATCGAAACAATGCCATACATGCTATATGTGGATACCGGTATCATATTACCTATGATAAAAATAAATAAATAAAGGTAAATTTTGACGTTACTTCCATAAAACATTTCATTCTCCCTTTCTACTGATTTGAAAACATTTTTTCGCATTAAAAGGTAGCCCACGTCCTTCCTCAAGTTCTAGACTATCTTCCTGCAATTTTTTTAAATCTGTTCAGCAGCGATGGCGTGAAAATGCTACAGGCTTTTTATAATATTAATAAATACAATAACGACGTAGCATTGTTAGGCTTCAAACAAGGTGGATTGGCGATTTGGCGAAGATGGTGGGAACGCGCTGGTCGCTGGCAGTGCAGAACAGATTCGTGTAGAGATTCTTGGGACAGCCCTCTGTTCAGAACTTACCTAACTATACTAACATGTCTTTTAACTGACAATATGATGACCGCCTGTTGATGGATTAAGATATTTTAACACTAATGAAGTTATTTGATTAACAATCGCTAGCTCAGCCAGTGGCTGTTTATTGGCATATGTAGGACGTATGCAAGGAGCAACCAACTCGCAATAAGATATAGTGCGAGCGATTTTATTATGATATGATCAAACTACACGCTATTAACTGTGCCCGCGACGACGTACTCGTGACTTTAGGCATCATTCGAAATTTAGTTCTAATGACTCTTCTGTGTTTGTTCTACATTTTTTATTTCTTCATCGTAAACGCCGTCATTACAGAAAAACTTCTATCCCTATTTTTACCCGCTTTAGAGCCGTTTGCATGTCGCATTTATTTATATCTAATGAAAAGTCAGTCAAAAAACAATTAAAGGCAGCTCTTTTATCGCATTAAAAACGTCCTTTCTGACACTCTAGTCTATTACAACCAAGTCGTAAGAAAGTAATCCATTGAAACACTCGTAATAATCAAGACATTTTCTGAAGTTGTTAACATTACATGGAGGTAAAGTAAGAACTAATTAAAATTACACTGCCTCAGTATACAGAGCATCACATCAAACTAGCTATTAATCAACATATTAATTTAACAGTCGTTTAACATTCAGGTAAATCTGCAGTAATATGCCAATTAAATCGTAAAAGCTAAATGAATTCGTAGTGATATATCGTTACGTAAGTGTTATATTGAATACTTCCAGTTAACACATTTCGGATTGAATAACATGTTACATAGACATTTGTACATTAACTAATCTAATTAGATTGTTTGACTTACTCATTGGTGGTACTATTTAGATATAAGATTTTAAACTTTCGCGTTGCATTGTACATATAAGCTATAGTTTCGGGACGTAACGCGACGTATATTACGTAGTATGTAAGTACTACTTACTGCTCGACGTTTCGGCTAGGTTGCACTAGCCGTGGTCACGAGCTGACTGGCGCGCGGCGTCGACTGCTCGGGCGGGCTCGTGGTTCTTCTTCTACCCACATATTATCAGTATTAATGTCACTTCGGCACACCACACTGACGGTATCAGGGTTTATTTTTGATTTTGACGGCACAGTACGCGGCGTACATTTGTTTATCACTGGATTCCACGCTGATGATAATTTGAATCCATCATCCCGATTGAAATTCTTATGTTTCTTTATCTCAATCGCTTCACGAACTATTCTTGTATGATAGTAGCGATCATTGGAGAGGATTTTTGGATCATGTAACTCCATCCAGTGATTAACTCCACATTTAAGTAAATGTTCAGCCACTGCGGATTTATTTGTCAGTCGATTTTTGACCGCTGAGATATGTTCTTTAACACGTTCAGCTATTGACCGCTTTGTTTGTCCTATATACGAACTACCACAGCTGCAATCGATTTTATATACACCCGGAGTTTGAAATGGGATGACATCCTTTGGTGTTCGCAGTAATTTTGACATTTTGCACAACGGAGTAAATACAGTCTTAATGGAGTATTTTTTGAGTATTGTTCCAATTTTGTCCGTTATGCCTTTTATATATGATAAAAAAAAAACGTCGAGCAGTAAGTAGTACTTACATACTACGTAATATACGTCGCGTTACGTCCCGAAACAATATCTTATATGTACTATTTAGATAACTTTGTAATACTTAGTGTGACAATAGTACTTCACAAAGCCTCGTACTGGTAGCTTTCGTATTCTTATTATTAATATGTCTGTCTGTGTGTTAAGGAATTACACCTGAACAGTTGGCACAAAAATAGCTTAGGGTTTGGTTTCGCTTTGACTACATTGGCTATTGTTTAATGTGGAGAAGGAGTTTCTTTTCTTGCTAGAGAGGGGAAGTTAAGAATCCTCAAGTGTCATGGTGATTACGTCAGACTCCAAACCGATCAAAGCGACTCAACCGAAATGATCTACCGACTAAATTCAACCTGAGTCCTAGTCATAAGGACCCTACGGCTTGGATGGAATGGGAAAAGCACTGTAAGGGTTTGAAATTGGAGATGAACGTTTGTATGAATCTTAGATAATTATTGAAGCTAAAAATTTAACACTAATTAAGAGTTAGGCTCATGGCTTTTGGTGAAATATAAATAAATACGACATTCAAGTTTGTAATAATTTTATAAATACGAGTATATTGTTTTGTAAAATTAGTAATAGTAAATAGTAATAAATAGGGGATGAAGGTTTTTTGTTTGAAGCCTCGCAAATTACTGAACTGGTTTTCATCAAAGTCGATCTAGGGATAGATTAAGACATATACATTTTTTACCACTGGAAAGCCTAATTAGATATAAATAAATACAACATTCAAAGTCCGTAAAAATCTTAGTAGGTATATTTTATTTTGTAAAATAGGGGATGAAATTTGAGTTTAAATAGTCTCGCAAACTTGAAATAAGGATAAGTTGAGACCCGAAGGAGGACTTGGAGACATTTTTACTACGAGAAAATATATTGTTCGATATAACAGCTGGATTTTGGTTGAAAACACGGGGAAGCATAGAATATATATTTCAACGTAATTTTATAAATATAATTTTCCATTTAAAAAATGCTACATAACGCAGGCGAAGCCGCAATTATTTTCCATAAAGATAAGTCACTAAAACTAAGTACCTACGAGTATCAAGGTGGCTCCAGGGCTTTAGCTAAAATCAGCGATTTTAGCTAGAGCAAATATTGGCGCGGAACTATGCACTTTTTGTGGTGATGCAGCACACAAAAATCAATGATTCCATATGGTGGACAAGTCAGTTTCCCTATTCCTAAAACGTTTTTGGATGAGAAATACTTGAAATCGCAACATATGCTTCCTTTTGTTAAGCCGCGTATGTAACTCCTATCAAGAGTGCCAGACCTATCCACAAGAACCCAATAGTCTTCCTGCTCTTTTGGATGCGTGCAGTAAGGTCCATCTTGCGATACCGCTCCTTAGTTCCCTATTTCCATCATTATCATAGGTCACCCACCGCCTCTGAGGGTGTTTTAAAGAGAAAGAGAACTGTATTTCGGGGGTGTATTGTACGGAACCCTGTTCCTATCATAAATGAGTTTGTTTATTTTCTCTTCTTTTGTCGCGTTCTGTTTGTGGGCGTCTGTAAGCCAGTGAAATATTGACCTTATTAACTTCATATAATTTTACAGAGCAATTGTTTTATTTTCAGTTTGAATGAACAATTTGTGAAGTTACTCACAATTTGTTCATTCAAACTGAAAATAAAACAATCGCATAATTTTTTACAATATCGGCAGAAAATTATGAAAACAACTTTGTTTTTTAACTTTATAAATAAGAAATCGAAATGGAAAAATCTATATTCATAATATTTTCCATACAAAACAACAATTCCATTCGAAATACCTTTGTCTAATCGTGGTACGAGTATAATGTGGCTGAAATAAAACAATTTGTTTGAAATCTACTAAGACATATAATTTTTTCTTCTAAACGGCCAAGAGGTGTCGTTAAAAGCGGCAATGTTCCGTAACATATATAATACTTTTATATTTTTGTAGTCTTATCTATTATAAAACGAAACAGCGCTCCGCCGGGTTGAAAGCTCTCAATCCTAAACTTGCTTTTTTGTTAGCAGTAAACATATTCCGAACAAATATCGCCGGAACGGAACCTGTTATACTCTTGACTTCAACCGCTATAACGATTCCTCCAAATCCCGGGAACAGTCTGTAACTCGTCCTAAACGCTATCTATAGCCTAACACCATCTTAAGAGATAACATAAAATCTGTTACTGTCGCGCTGTGCTAGAAATTGCCGTTTCTTTGCGTAGCAAGCTCGTGGAATTCAGCCATTAATATTATTACATTAAATACATTGGTAAATATTTAGTAAGTAATGTAGTTATACAGAGAATATATATATCGGCTAAGTTAAATTGGTGTAACTGTAAGAAATATATATATATATATAAATTATTATTACACCAATTTAACTTAGCCCAAAGTAAGGTCTGTAAGGCTTCTATGGGATCTAAGGGTAATGGATAGATATACATATATAAGTATATTTTGGCATAAGTATATATTAACAACCAAGACTAAGGTAATGCTTGCAGTCATCACACAAACATCTACGCTCCCACCGGGACTCGAATCCGGAGCTTCAGAGATAGTCGTCAAAATAAAGTAATGTACATAACACCAGCATCAAGCTTAAACAACGCCATCTACAAAGATTGTGCAGAACTTTGTTAGGAATGACTGGTGTGTTTACCAAGTGATAGGCTTACTCGTGCTTCTGTTACACAGCGGTCTTCTAATGAGCAGACTTAGTTAATAAACTTATAAAACGCTAAACTTTATCTGCAGATGGCGTAGTGGTAAACTTTCTTTTGTCAATTTTTATCGTTGTTTTGTTGACAAATTCCAATTCTATTTGACTACAGATGATGCATATCTACACAATGCCATGCTTAAATCAAATCAAAACAATATTTATTTGACAATAAACAAGAGAACGAAAGCTCTCTTCAAAAATTCAGGATGTATTTTTTAGCTGATAAGAAGAATGGGCGCAAGAAACTTATCATTTGACCGCCCTATTTGACCGTCGGGATGTCTAGATAATCTGTTCGTAGCATGTGAGTTATAATGTGGAATCTTGTAAAAAAATTTATACCAAATGTATACATTTTTTTACAAGAAACGTAAACGGACCTCTGGTTTTTTGTAGTCTGTACGTTGGAACAACAACAACTTTGAATCTCTTCGCACGTGTATGCAGGTTGCCTTACGATGTTTTAATTCACCGTAGGAGCGTCAGTTAAATGTACGAGTACACATGGAAATCAAATAACAAGAAACACCCCTCGCGTCAGCGGTATCGTAGACCTGGAGACCTATTTTGAATTACGAATGCGACTTCGAAATCACCGCTGACTATTTAGTCAGCGGTGACTTTGAGGTCACGGATTCCTAAACATCCAATTTTTGAAAGTCGATCGCAGAGCTGCCAACATAGATAAAGTACACACATAAATGTAAGAGTTCGGTTCCACGCAGAATGTAGCCGCTGCCAGTTATTGCCGGCTTAACCATTATGGTTATTATATATATTCTGTTCTAGACTGAAAAATCAAACAAAACACAGATAACATTTCCACAAGTATGACTTGATTACGAGTGGGTGAGGGCACTCGTAATGAAATCACACCTGTGATTAAGGTAGTCACATCAGTGATATTCAAAAATAAGAATTATTGAAAATCGGTGATTATTAGTCACATTGGTGATTTCGAAGTCGCATTCGTAATTCAAAAATAGGTCTCCTGGAGACCTATTTTTGAATTACGAATGCGATTTCGAAATCACCGCTGACTAAATAGTCAGCGGTGACTTTGAGATCACGGATTCTTAAAAATCCAATTTTTGAAAGTCGATCGCAGAGCTGCCAACATAGATAAAGTACATACATAAATGTAAGAGTTCGGTTCCACGCAAAATGTATCGCTGCCGGTTATTGCCGGCTTAACCATTATGGTTTATATATATATATATATATAGACTGAAAAATCAAACAAAACACAGATAACATTTCCACAAGTATGACTTGATTACGAGTGGGTGAGGGCACTCGTAATGAAATCACACCTGTGACTAAGGTAGTCACATCAGTGATATTCAAAAATAAGAATTATTGTAAATCGGTGATTATTAGTCACATCGGTGATTTCTAAGTCGCATTCGTAATTCAAAAATAGGTCTCCTGGTCACGCTTTCGTCGACCCTCAACTCACGCAGGACCTTCTGTTTCTGCAGGTCGCATCTGCGCTGCCTCCATGATCCCTTAGTTCGGCAGCCTTCAGCATCGCCATGACTAGGTTCGCTCATAATAAGGCCGGCGCCACTTTGGCTTCCTGCAACTCTTCAAGCGCTTTGGGCCTCTTTTATGGGCCTGCACTGCATTGCCTCTGTCGCTCTCACGATTTGCCTACATGGTTTTTAGAACTTAGGCACAGGCTGAGTTGAGTCGGCAGGTCACGTGGTCAGGCCGCTCTGGCCGCGTACAGTCCGACATAACCTCCGTGACACTTGCCGTTGCGGGGGTTTCAGGGGCACGTTTCGTGCTCCTTGTTCTCCTTAGTCTTTCTTTCCTGAGGAAAAATAACAAAAACACTTTGATACGTGGCAGAATCGATCCGGGGCCCCGAATCATTCCGAAATCCTCTGTATAACTTCTAAAAATATTAATGGCTGAATTCCACGAGTTTGCTATGCAAACAAACGGCAGTTTCTAGCACAGCGCGACAGTAACAGATTTTATGTTATCTCTTAAGATGGTGTTAGGCTATAGATAGCGTTTAGGACGAGTTACCAGACTGTTCCCGGGATTTGGAGGAATCGTTATAGCGGTTGAAGTCAAGAGTATAACAGGTTCCGTTCCGGCGATATTTGATCGGAATATGTTTACTGCTAACAAAAAAGCAAGTTTAGGATTGAGAGCTTTCAACCCGGCGCGGCGGAGCGCTGTTTCGTTTTATAATAGACTAGCTGACCCGCGCCCACTTCGTTGGGCATAATATTAATAATCTCCGAAGCGAGCACGAAAGCGAACTGAATTAAACCCGAAGCCATCGCGCGCCGTCCGCTGATGATGATGATGATGATGACACTCAACAATAATGTGGCTTTCTATTGGTGAAAGAATTTTTAAAATCGATGATGATGATGACACTCTACAATAATGTGGCTTTCTATTGGTGAAAGAATTTTTAAAATCGATGATGATGATGATGATGATGATGATGACACTCTACAATAATGTGGCTTTCTATTGGTGAAAGAATTTTTAAAATCGGTTCAGTAGATCCCGAGATTACCCCTTACAATTTACAAACACACAAACTTTACTTCTTTATAATAAAATCAAAATCAAAATCAAAATAATATTTATTCAACATAGACCTTTACAGGCACTTATTGACGTCAACAAACAAAACAAAAAAAAAAGCTTAAATAATAATAAAAAAAAAAAACAAAAACCTTGTCCGTACGTACGAATAAGGAAAAAAAAAAGAAAAAATATATTGACTCGACACCTGTTCGGAAATTGGGAGAGCCTTCTCGAGAAGAACAGGCAAGAAACTCTGAAGGTCTATTTTTTATCTCCTCTTTTCAATGTTAATAATTATAATAATATAATATAAAAATACAATATAGTATAAGATACAATCATACCTAATACGATTACAGTCGTATGTATGTTTACATACACATATAAAATAATACAATATTATAAATAATGTTACCAAACATGGCTCTATGAAGAGTGTCCCTATTCCCAAATACTGTGATCATTTAGATAGTCACTTACTTTATAATAACCTTTACTCATGAGTGTATTTTTGATATGGATTTTAAATTTATATAAAGGTAAATCAATGACACTTTGCGGAAGCTTGTTAAACATAGATATACATTTCCCCAAGAACGAACAGCTAGTTCAATATTAGTATAGATATAGATAAGACTACAAAAATATGAAAGTATTATATATGTTACGGAACATTGCCGCTTTTAACGACACCTCTTGGCCGTTTAGAAGAAAAAATTATGTCTTAGTAGATTTCAAACAAATTGTTTTATTTCGGCCCCATTATACTCGTACCACGATCAGACAAAGGTATTTCGAATGGAATTGTTGTTTTGTATGGAAAATATTATGAATATAGATTTTTCCATTACGTTTTCTTATTTATAAAGTTAAAAAACAAAGTTGTTTTCATAATTTTCTGCCAATATTGTAAAAAATTATGCGATTGTTTTATTTTCAGTTTGAATGAACAAAATTTAAATAACTTCACAAATTGTTTATTCAAACTGAAAATAAAACAATCGCTCTGTAAGATTATATGAAGACTAGCTGACCCGCGCCCACTTCGTTGGCATAATATCAATAATCCCCGAAGCGAGCACGAAAGCGAACTGAATTAAACCCGAAGCCATCGCGCGCCGTCCGCTGATGATGATGATGATGATGATGATGATGATGATGATGATGATTGATGATGATGATGATGATGATGACACTCAACAATAATGTGGCTTTCTATTGGTGAAAGAATTTTTAAAATCGATGATGATGATGATGATGATGATGATGATGACACTCCGCAATAATGTGGCTTTCTATTGGTGAAAGAATTTTTAAAATCGGTTCAGTAGATCCCGAGATTACCCCTTACAATTTACAAACACACAATCTTTACTTCTTTATAATATTAGTATAGATAATAAGGTAAATATTTCACTGGCTTACAGACGCCCACAAACAGAACGCAACAAAAGAAGAAACTCATTTATGATAGGAACAGGGTTCCGTACAATACACCCCCGAAATACAGTTGTCTTTCTCTTTAAAACACCCTCAGAGGCGGTGCTGAGAACGCAGCATCACCGACGTTCTTATAACTTGACACCAAGAACTCATCATCAACCAACCTTGTAGCTCGCCTATCTATGGAGTTTATAGAGACCTAGGTCCTTACTGATGATTACCATTGTCCTTATAATATGTGTCTGCGTGCGTGTGTCTGGAAGGCCGGTAGGCTGATTGTCATCCCGAAAGGGAATGGCAAGCCCCTTACCGACCCGAAAGCATACCGCCCTGTCACTCTGTTGCCGATCCTTGGTAAGATTCTGGAACGTGTCATTTTGAAATGTGCCCCGCAGATCAGTCAGGGACTGTCATTGTGGTTTGCCAGCATGGGTTTATGCGGGGTCGGTCGACGGTTTCTGCCCTAAATACCATCTTCAGGGCAGTGCGAGAGGCCTCGTCGATGTATTTTCAGGTCATTTTTCTGGATATCTCTGGTGCCTTTGATAATGCGTGGTGGCCCATGGTGCTGCTCAAGGCGAAACGTGGGGGTTGCCCGCCCAACATCTACAAGATGTTGACGGACTACTTCACGGGACGCGAGGTGAGCCTGTCCGTGGGACACTATCGTGTAACGTGGAGGGAGACGTATCGTTTCTTCCCGGACGTGGCGGTTCGGCTCAAGGCAACTTGGGTCGAACCGGACTATGAAACGTCTCAACTGCTGATGGGGCATGGTCAATTTAACGGTAGGCTCTTTAGGCTTTCGTTGGTGGACTGTAGTAGTTGTCCTTGTGAGGAGTGCGAGGATGAGGACCTACACCACGTATTATGGAAATGTAGGCTGTATAGCAACGCGCGTAGGGTAAAGAAGAGGGCAACCGCTCGAAGAAGACGAGAGGAATTAAGACGAGGCCAGCGGAACACCACGGTGGACACGCGGCGACCTCGGGGAGAGCCGAAGGCGTTTGTGTGTTTGTCCGCCCCAGAATGGGGAGAGGGACCTAGGGACAATGGAGGAAGAATTAAACAGTTTGTAGGGAGTGAAGAAGTGCGCGCGGCAGAGTGCTGTATGTAGGTTCCGCGCGCATCTCCCGCTGCTTCGGCCCGTAAAACCAAGATGGTTGATAGGGCCATGGGTGGTTGGTGGGACTGTCCTTATAATATGTAAAAAAGGAATAGGAAATGACATACACGCAAGCCTTTCGTAAGGTGTTAGTTTATCATATTTCGAATGACGTAACTCACGTGCATCACGTACAATCCTCACTTCTCGTCCCACATACTTTTCTCAAGTGTGTCTATTCATTTTGAGCGACAATAAGATTGTGTGAACCGCGGTATTACATTCGAATCGAGATTCTGTGTCGATAGTGCGTTACATGCTTTATGTAATAAATTTTCTTCTAATCTTGTAACGTTGCAACAGGTTCAAAAAATTAAGGCTGGAGGTTAAGGCTCCGCTCTAAAGCTGGACTCTTATTAATACAAGAAACGCGAAAGTTTCTTTCACGTAACAACTACTGAATAGACTTTAATAAAACTCCACAGTAACATAGGTTGTGCATCAGAATAACACGTAGGCTGCAATTTATAAATATACTAGTAATCCGCCCCCTCCACGGGAAGGAGGAGGTCACCTGCCGATTGATTCAGAT
The DNA here is from genome assembly GCA_036419045.1 of Scirpophaga incertulas. NCBI lineage: Eukaryota > Metazoa > Arthropoda > Insecta > Lepidoptera > Crambidae > Scirpophaga > Scirpophaga incertulas. The sequence goes on along the minus strand of CM071627.1, from coordinate 504,560 downwards.
ACTCACCGGGCACGGCTGCTTCAGTGAGTATCTGTGTCGAATAGGACGGGAGGGATCAACACATTGCCACCACTGCGCATCCGACCTCGACTCGGCCCAGCACACGCTGGCGGAGTGCACCGCGTGGGCTTCCGAGCGCCGATTCTTGGTCGCAGAGATCGGGCGAGATCTGTCTCCGCCGGCATTGATTGCGCAATGCTGGCGGACGAGGGAGGTTGGAGGGCTGTGGCCTCCTTCTGTGAAGCAGTGATGCTCCAGAGCCGCCAGAGACCGCCGAGCGGGGTCGGCAGATGGCGGATCCTGCTCGAAGGAGGCGGCGCCTCTCGGTAGCACAGCTGCGGCGCCGCCGCGGGTCACCGGCGGGCGAGGAGATCGCGCCCGCGGATACGGCGACCCGGGAGGGACCACGCTCCTTCCGTAGCCGGGGGGCGTCGTCGGTGGTGGAGATCGGAGGAAGTATTGTAGCCTCCTCCGAGGAGGGCTCCCCTGTTTCGGCGGGGGAGCGGGGTTCCCGGAAGTAGCTTGGCGTTCCCGGGGGCTCCCATGCCTAAAGAAGGCCATCCCTGAAGTTTTTAGTGGGTAGGCCTCCCCCTTCTGGGGAGGAGAGCCTCACATAACCGCCGGCTCGCCACAGCCGGGGTATGCAACTTAATGCATTTTCTATGCTGATACTAAATACACTACAGAAAAACTGTGAACGTTGTATATAAAAAGTTATAGTTTAAAAAGTAAAAACGGAAGAAAAAGTAAGTGACCAAAAAAGTTGTGGGATAGCCATAAGAGATAGACATATACCATCGCGGAGTTTTCTGTAGACCTTTTCAATGTGTACAATACTTGGTACATTATTTTGATAAATCTCGTAGGGTTCAGCCTGCGTTTGCAATGTGAGCGGAAAAAATGTATTTATACTCGCTCCTTGTCCGAGACAGTGTTTACATGCCTGTCTCGGACAAGGAGCTTCGTATAATCAAGATAGAACTTCACTTAAGGTAAGTTCGTTTAATCTTGTAATTATATACGACATTACATTTGAAATCACAAAAAATAACAGTTACAATTTAATTACTTATGACATCGAACCAACCTGACATTGATAATTTTATTTTTAATAACTTGACATGCCCACATAAAATCTTAATATTGAATCAATTGTGACATTGCACTATTTAAATTATTATTCATTTGGACACACGGAATTTGACTGCACTGTGACATAGTTTGGTATTTTTGTTCAATTGAGTCGATATGTATAATAATTTTTTAAATCTTTGTATCTTGACAGAACATTCATGTAAATATACCCGCCCTTTTAGAAATAAATTTGAGTTTATTGTCTGACGATGATGTTCCGAAACCGGTCACAATAAATATAAAATATTATATAGTAGTGGAACTAGTGAAAAGTAGTGTTTTATTAAGATCAAAAATAACAGTATTTCTCCGCTATTTAATGGATGTTACTATACATATATACCTTCCTCTTCAATAACTTTATCTATTAAAGAAACCGCATAAAATCCGTTGCGTAGTTTTAAAGATTTAAGCATACATAGGGATATAAGGACAGAGGAAGCATCTTTGTTTTGTACTATGCAGTGATACGGCACGCTAATATAAGCTACTCGAAATACTGATCCTGCGCAGACGTCGCTTGCTTCTCCAATAAATATATTATATTCCGCAACATGACATGACTATACAGACTGGTGTGTATTTCTCTAAAAGCTTGCTGCACCACGCCCTCTCCGCATGAAATAGTAGATTGTTAACCGAGGGTGGAAAGAATCAATTCCCGAGGTATTTAGGCTATAGTCCGAGAAGGAATTGATTCTTTTACCCGTGTTAAACACTCTACTTTTCACTTCGAATATATGAGGAAAATAAAACATTGGTTGTTTATTTAATCTATTTATTGATAATATATGATAATATCAGTAGACTATCAGTAGGCAGAACACAATTTGCCTCGTCTTTAATTGAATCTGGGGTCAATATTCCGGAATCGCTTGAACACATTTTTAAAATTAAAATCTTAACTAGTATAAGAGATTATTTGATTTTTTTCAAATTCCGTCACAGATATATATAATAAATTGACATCCCGCCAATTTATGTCGACTGTTTAAATTTTAAATATGGAACTCACCGCGAGTTTGTTGCGGCTTATTCCGCTGGAAGTAGTTTGCGCTAAGTTCACACTGGCTGTTTAGAAACTCACATGGCCGCAGCATTTTTTTTTTTAGTTCACAGCTGACAGTTCGTAGCTGACATTCGTAGTTCTATTTTTAAAGTTCATTCCGGCCCTTGGGTGGGAAGTAAATTGTATGAGTTTTTCCCTCCCTATGTCGGAAAGCAGCATTTTCCACCCAATAATCAGATCAAAACAACATAACTTTCCGAGTAGGTATGAGAAATGAAAACAATTTGCCAGTAAACATTTTTTATTAGCAGGATAAAAAGATGCGATAGAAAATGTAATAGAATTCGTTATGATAAAGCTAATTAACAAATTCGTATTTGTGTTGATTGATAAATAAAAAAATGAAAACCAATTGCGTAATAAGTTATTTCAATCTCTACATACACTATTATCTGATTGTCTGTTTGTGATCAATACAATAGTATTTCGAAATAATACCTGAGAAATAATTCCTATTAAAACCTTCAGCGATCTATTTGGTAGTTATGTGCGATAGACAATAGTATCTTTGTTATAACAGTCACAGGACCAGCCTTGTAAGGGTTAATGCTTTGAACCACAGACTCGCTGTTCTCACGGCTGGAGCTGATCACATTTTTGTATGAAACCTTTTTTCTTTGAGAAAAGTAATTTGTTTTTTGAACCTTCTAAGACTTATACTGCCTTCAGATTTTACGTCGGCTGGTGGAAGTCAACATTACTCTTTTTTTCCCTCAGGAGAGAGAGTCTGAGAATCCGTCACTAAAGAGCACGAAACGTGCCCAGGATATACCCCCGCGACGCCAAGTGTCACGGAGGTTATGTTGGACTCCACACAACCGGAGCGATCCGATCGCATGACATACCAACAAAACTCAGCCTGAGCCTTGGCCATAAGGGCCCCACGGCTTAAGGATGAACCAAATATCATCCTCCTGCATAGGGCTATATTATATACTAGCGACCCGCCCCGGCTTCGCACGGGTGCAGTGAAAAAATGGTTATGGTGGGTTATCCCTAAGAGATAGACATATACCATCGCGGACTTTTTTGTGGATTTTTGTAAGTTGTACAATACTGTAGTACATTATTTTGGTCTATCTCGTAGGGTTCAGCCAGCGTTTGCAATATAAGCGCATAAAAACGTGCTTATTTACGACATCACATTAGAAACCTTTAAATTTATCAGTGTTTCTCTACTATATTATGCATTTATTATACATACAAACCTTCTTAAGAATCACTCTATCTATTAAAAAAAAACCGCATCAAAATCCGTTGCGTAGTTTTAAAGATCTAAGCATACATACGGACATACAGCGAAAGCGACTTTGTTTTATACTATGTATTGATTTAGGGCCGGTATCACCGGTTGCTGATAATTTCTTAGATAGTTTTCTGACATATAACGCTATCCGATAGATAAAGGTTACTGAAAATTTTTTTTCGTTTCACCATCTAACTGACAGATAAAATAAATAATAGATAAATTTGCCGACAGGTTATTAAGTCTCGAAACGGCAACGTGGGCTTTTTAACGTTTCGATTCACTAACCTAATTACCGGTGTTTTCAAAAAACTAAATAAATATTAATATCTTAAACATATTGTTATCGAAATTAATAAATATATGTTCTAGATTAGTCTTGTACTGTCATTGTGAATATTTACTATGTGCTAATAAAATTCTAATACGTAATATATTTTTATTCAAACTTTATTGTATAAGAACGAAACGCGCTATTGATGACATAAACTGATGTCATTTATGTGTTGGCGCCACTTTTCAATTCTTCTAATAACAATTCTTGACAGATCTTACAGATAACAACGCTATCAGCCAATTCATGTGACCATTAAGTTACAGGCAACTTTATATGTCAGATACCTCTATCCGAGATCTGTGAAACCAAAAATTGCATTTAATATGACAGATAAGAGAAAGTTATGCTATCAGAGACCTTATCAGCAACCGGTGAAACCAGCCCTTAGTCTCCCCAAGTCTCTCTCACATTCCGTCATTGTCGTTGTACGTTATGGCGACTGTCATCTGAAAATAAAAAACAACGCAACACAACGCTTGTACGGCGATTGCCAGGACTACAAACTTTGACACTGCCATGACACAACCCCATCAATTAGTTTGCAAGTTGTGAAGTTTTAAGCACTGGACACATTTTTCAAACCCTTCTTCGCCCTCACGATTTGCCTATATGGTTCTTAGAATTTAGGCACAGGCTGAGTTTAGTCGGTAGATCACGCTGGTCATGGTGGTCTGAGGCCTCCTTCTGTGAAGCGGTGATGCTCCACGACATGACAACACGAGTAACGCCGTCAGCTCCGGGGTGTAATTGATGTATGCGTCCGAGACTCCACTGTTGAGGCGGTAAACTATTATCAACAATAATTACTACTGAACCCTCCTGAAGAGGGGTGTGTTATCGCGAAACCATTTGTTTCGAGGCTTTAGTTGTTGTAGGTATTCAACGCTCCAGCGCTTCCAAAAATGTTGGACAGCCTGTTGCATCAGTTGCCAACGACATAGCCGAGTAGGAATCTCGGAAGTAAAATTATATTCAGGCAATGAAACCAATGGTTCCCCGATAAAAAAGTGACCAGCTGTTAGTGATAAAGGATCGGAAGGATCATTGCTTAACAAAGTAAGTGGGCGTGAGTTTAACAAATGAATCTAAAGCTGTTAAGTTTTCATGATAAACGTTAAGAGTGTTGCGCAATCTCTGTTCTAAATTGTTGTCACTAATAGGTCTAATGTCTAAAATTGTATCTAAATGTTTACCAGCGTACGTTTAGCGCTTTATAATACGTTTATTATCATATCTATTTAAAGGAATTTGCAATGCGTTTAAGTAATTGACATCTGTAACGGGAATCGATTTTATTAAAGAAAACGGTTCCCCTTTTAAAGACAATAACAGATATCGAAAACGTTGAACATCAGTTAAACTTGTATTGTCGTGAACCAGAAATCTAAACAGGTCATAGAACGCATTCCATTCCATGAGATTTCCATTAAAAATAGGTAACTCTAACCTCGGCAATTTAATGTGTTGTGCTTTGGGCACCTGATGTATTTACGATACTTTGCCTACGTTGTATATCTTTCGAACGATCCAGGATTATTTGTATTTTATAATAATGGGTATCGAATTCTTCCCGAATAGCCAACTGTGTCTCTTTCTAAAATTCGCCACTTTTAGCTAAGAGTTTTTCGATTTTTAATTGAACTGACATAAACAGTTTTTTTACTGAATTACCTGAAGACTGAAGTGAATCTTTCCTTCCGTCATCCAAAGATGGCAGCACAGGCGCGAATATTTATAAAGACAGTTTGTTGCCAATGCGATCAACAAGATATGAATAATGAATAGATACTGTACTGTACTGTACTTAGAATATAGTGCAATGAACGCCTATGAGTTTGTGCTTATTTTTATGTTAAAACTAAAAGAAGAAATACGGAACATCTACTATCATGCTATTAATCCTCTATAAAAGAATCTATAACAATTAGCTTCTTTTTTTGAAATTAATGTTGGTAACATTAATTTCAAAAAAAGAACATTCTTATGCAATGACATTTTCACCACCAGATAGCAAAAAATTTGAAAAAAGAACAAGTAAATAGAATAAAATTTACAAGTTGGTACTCACTATTTACTATCCGACCTCTATTCGCTTCCAGGAAAATAATGAAATAATTCTAACACTTAACTTCATTGCGGATGTCGTCATGTAATTGTTTCTACGTACTTCCGTTATTTAAATACCCTCAAAAAAATTTCTCTCGTTTTAATAATGTTACAAAGAACCATTATAAGATAAACTATTTTTCATAAACATTGCTTCTAATTTTATTACCTAGCTTAACAATGAATGAAAGTATTAAAGATCCTTCTAATTCACGACGCATGCCGCGCCATCTTCAACATGGCACCACACGTCTCGGAAGTAAAACATTTAGAGACTTAATGTCTACTGCAGTGTATTTGATTTAATTGTAATACATCAAATCATTTTTATAAATCGAAATATTTATTTAATCTTACCATATTAAGAAAACATTTATAATTTAAAAATAGGCAAATTGAAAGTTTTGAAACACACTGGAAGGAAGGCAAGGCTAAATTAGCCTCAAAAAAGCTGGGAGTGCTAAGCAGGGCGAGACAGTATTTCACGCCGACCCACCGCCTACAACTTTACAAGGCACAGGTCAGGCCACATACGGAATACTGCTCTCACCTCTGGGCCGGAGCTCCTCAGTACCAGCTCCTTCCATTTGACCGTATCCAGCGAAGAGCGGTTCGAATCGTCGACGACCCGGTGCTCTGTGGTCGTATGGACTCATTGGCGCTGCGGAGAGATTTCGCGTCTCTCTGTGTTCTCTACCGCATATACCATGGGGAGTGCTCTGACGAGTTGTTTGGGATACTGCCGCCGACCGATTTCCTGTATCGTGTGTCACGGAGGGGACTTGCTTTCCATCCCCACCATCTTAATGGTTGGCTGTCCTCCACAGTGCGGTGTTCGCGTACGTTTTTCCCGCGAACGACAAAGTTATGGAACCAACTTTCGGCCGCGGTATTTCCGAACAGTTACGACATGGGAAGCTTCAAAAAAAGAGCGTATACATTCATGAAAGGCCGGCAACGCGCTGATGATACCTCTGGTGTTGTTTGTGCTATGGGCGGCGGTGATCACTTACCATCAGGTGACCCGTTGGCTCGTTTGCCTGCTATTATATAAAAAAAAAAAAAAAACATTATTATTAGTTTTATAAGAGGAAGTCAAATCCATATTTCATGAATTCTATTTGAACAGATTACTCATATACATAATGTCCAAAGATAACAATGATAGATAGATACGAACGTTTTTTTTTATTTATTAACACTAAACAAAGCATCATTGAAATCTAACATTATTCCAAGTAATATTATAAATGCGAAAGTAACTCTGTCTGTTACGCTTTCCCGCTTAAACCTCGCTACCGATTTTGATGAAAATTGGTACAGACAATCTTTAGACCCTGAGACAGAACATAGGTTACTTTTTATTTGGAAAATAAAGGGATGAAGGTGTTGAAATAGAGGTTGAAAGTTTGTATGGGATTACTTAATTTAAAAAAGATAAAACCATGAAACTTTATATTTAGCACTTGATAAAAAATAATAGTTGAAGGTTAGTATGCAAGATCGTCAAATATCACGTCATAAGAAACAAAAAATCGTTTGTTCTAACAATTTGAAATTTTTACCAGTGTGGGGGTGAAATACGGGTTGAATTGAAGATAAGACCATGAATCGCGGTACGTAGGTCTCATAGGATGTGCAGAGTTTTTCTACAAACGGAATTCCCGAAATTTGAACGGAACGGGAACTATAAAGCCGTGAGGCTGGCCCCTGTAAGAGTCTCTTTTAGACATAAGGGACCAGGATTGACAAAAACCAATCTCACGCGGGCGAAGCCGCGGGTGGGAGCTAGTCAGTTATAAATACGACCACCCCCTTAGTCGAGTAGGTTGGTATACCGGTTTCAAGGTGTTGCCATCTTTGAGTACCGGTTGGAGCAGATATTTGCGTGATGAATGCGAGCATTTGTTGCGAGATATATATATATTTCTATCAAAAATATTTATATATGTATGTCTATCTGTTACCTTAGATCTAATATCACAAGCCTTATAGAGCTTACTTAGGCTAATTGAAATTAAGAAATATTTATTATACACATGTATACCGATGATTTGACTGAAGTAAATCCCTAAATCTAATTTAATCAGAAAGTATTAATTTATTATATAACTAGCGACCCGCCCCGGCTTCGCACGGGTGCAGTGAAAAAATGGTTATGGTGGGTTATCCCTAAGAGATAGACATATACCATCGCGGACTTTTTTGTGGATTTTTGTAAGTTGTACAATACTGTAGTACATTATTTTGGTCTATCTCGTAGGGTTCAGCCAGCGTTTGCAATATAAGCGCAAAAAAACGTGCTTATTTACGACATCACATTAGAAACCTTGTTTCTCTACTATATTATGCATTTATTATACATACAAACCTTCCTTAAGAATCACTCTATCTATTAAAAAAAACCGCGTCAAAATCCGTTGCGTAGTTTTAAAGATCTAAGCATACATACGGACATACAGCGAAAGCGACTTTGTTTTATACTATGTATTGATTGATTGATTATTCATGATTTTGCTTGGTTTATTTTTAGTTTTTATCTTAGTTAACATATAATTATTCATGATTTTGCTTGGTTTATTTTTAGTTTTTATCTTAGTTAAAATTTATAAAATTTAAACAAGAACGCAACTCCGTGCTGTGTACGTACACCAGGCGGTACAAAAACCGCAAATAGCCAGATTACAGAATCGCTCCATATGCAACCGCATCGAAATTAATTTTAGACATATCCCAAAACCGCAGACGCATTATTAAAAACGACATTGGACGGCGTGAGAAATGCAACGCAAACAGTGGCCCGACATCAATTAACCAACACTGGAAACAATTGGACGATTATATCTCGAGACAATAGCACTGTTTCAACCAAAATAATAAACATGAATCCACAACATGCGTTATAAAAAATTACTTAAATCAAATTGCTCAAAGCTCGCCTGTGTCCACATGCTAACACGTTTGCAAACCCGGACAATTAAACAATTGGGAGCTTAGTAAGTGGATGCGTAGAAAAAAGATTTTCCGTTTCAGATAATGAAATGACAACAATAGAGAAGTTTGCGCAAGGTTCGCACGGCGAGGACGCGAGTGGGGCGTATTTTATATAGGAAGGTAGGGTGCGCCGGCGCAGCCGTAGCGCCGCTATGCCGCTGCGGCCGAGTTAGCGACATGATCGTCCTATTCTTGATCGCGTGCCTCGCCTCCGCCGCCGCTACGAACTCCACCAAAGATGCCGCCGCCGACACGAAACCGGCGACTAACGCCACCAAAGAAATCCTCAAGGCCAGTGAAACAGCGGATCCTACGAAAGTGGAAATAGTGAAACAGATTAGAAGATTAAACGACGACGGGTCGTACACTATCGGTTATGAAGCCGACGACGGGACTTTTAAGATTGAAAGCAGGGATGTCTTGGGAAACGTCAAAGGTACGTTTGGTTATATCGATAAAGACGGGGAAATTAAACGAGTGACGTATTCTTCTTCGAGTGATAGCACGCCGGCTCCGGTGCCTGTGACGACAAGCACCACCCCCAGCACCCCTGTGATGATAGTGAGGGTAAACAAAACAGTTTCGACTACGAGAAGACCTTTAGGAACGATAGTGTACCCCACAAGGACTAGTTTCACGACTCGTGGAAATGTCATCCAGCCTATTCCGCGAAGAAGACCCGTTATTAGTCCAACTAGAGCAACGACTAATATGGCTGAGACGACAACAGAAAAACAGGCTGCGGAAGAAACTACCAGCAACATCCTCAACCTTTACAAGCCGAAGTCGGAAGAAAGTGTCAAAACGAGAACTCAGATACTGAAGCCGATATCGGCAACTGGGAAGGATGAACTGACGACGAAGCAAACTACAACAAACTCTCCTCAAACTTTGAAGCCTGTCTATGAATATATGAGTGTCAAAGGAGAAACTGAGCCGAATAAAGCTAATACAATTCGCCGGGAACTGACGGGAACAAGTGCGAATCCGCATATGATTAGTCTGCGGCAGTCCGCTGGCGATGACTCCACTGACGTGTACGGGAGTCACTTATCACTTGGAACAGTGCGACCTTTGTTCACCACCACTACACCACGTCCACGACTTGTGCCAATACATTCGTTAGTGGCTGCTAGGGATAAAATCAACCAGCAGTACCAGGAAGTGCCTATTCAGGAACAGGAGAGTACAGTCGGCGCCAGCACTGGCCGTGTTTTCGATCATGAAAATGTTGTTACGTCAAACCCAGTGCCGGTAATTCACATTCCACCCCAAAGGGATATCGACGAGAGACTGTACCAACAGCCCATTTATAACAGACAACCAGCTGCTGTTCAGTTCCGTACCAACGAATACTTAAAAGATAACCCAGGGGCTGCCGTTCCGATTGGGAACCAGCGGCCCTTTCTCCATTACGAATACCAGAACAAAGTATTGGACCCACAGTATGTAAAGGAAGCCGCCACTCCTTCACAGACGAAGGAAACTACTCCGGAACCCGTGACCGTGCCTTATGAGGTGCGACCAGTAACTAGGATAATACCGATACCTGTCGATGAGAGAGGAGTTCCGATACAAGGATACCAAGCGAGATTCGTTACTCCATACAGACCCACTCCACAACCAGTGGTTTATCAATCACGGTACGACTCAGTAGACGAAATGAATGCTATCTCAGCTCCAGTGAGCACCAGAGACTTGAAACGATTGCTACATATTCTGATATTGAGGCAGAATCGGCTGCAAGCTCTGATGGATCAACTTGTTGCTCCTGGACCACCGTACCACCCTCTCCAGCTGTTCAGACAGGAGCCGCAGTATTACAGCAGATACGATGACATGGCACGGCGTTACCAGGACGAGGATCGATACGGCTACAGGTACGACCAGCAATATAGGCAGCAGACGTATTCAAATCAAGTGAATTACGAAAGTCCTTACGAAAGCCAGAGATATGTTCCGCGAAGGAGGCAATATAGACCTTACGACACAGATAGTTCGTCTTCAAACCGTGTGGAAGAACCTCCTGAGTTTTTACCGCCAGAGATCCGAGAAGCCTTGCTGCTAAAAATGTTGATGTTAGCCATAAATCCAGACTTTATGCCGACGCCTGTACCACCTACGGAGCTGACTACAGCGTCTCCGCCGCGAAAACAAGTGAGGAACGTCCAGATCCTCGGGGAGGAGGGTTCTGACGACGCAAAGAGATCCCCATCCACACATAACAACTAAGGTAATTTAAGTTAATTTATTAAATTGATGCCAGTAGAATACTCACATAGAATGTAAATAATTCTTTTTTATAGTGAAATGAATTTTATTTTAATACTAAACTGTTGTTTGATTTCTTCGATCATTTTTTATAAGTGAGCAAAATGTCCTTACAATAATTGCAACCATATATGTATTTTGTTTTACTTTACCTATCTTATGCACAGGACAGAATACAATGAATTAAAAAACCTGATAATTATATAGCGAAGTCAAATAAGATCTTAAATATGATCTTAATACCTAAAACTTAAAAACAATATAACGTTAGATGTATTTATTCTACTCGTATGATTGACGAAATTAATAATTTAACGTACTTTAAAACTAAGTACATACAAGTACTATATTATCTGCCTTTTTATATTTTTGTGTTTTGAAATATGTTGCATTTATTGTGATAAAAATGTATGTTTTAATTATATATTATCAATGAGCTTTCAATTCAATTAATTCAAAAACTAATTTGTACGTGATATGTTGACAACAAATTTAACCTGATTTATCTTTTTTTTTAATATCGTAGAATCAAAGGACACTACGAACACATACATAAATAGACATCCCAACTAATACTATAAATGCGAAAGTAACTCTGTCTGTCTGTCTGTTACGCTTTCCCGCTTAAACCTCGCAGCAACCGATTTTGATGAAATTTGGTACAAACAATCTTTAGACCTAGAGACAGAACATAGATTACTTTTAATTTCGAAAAAAAGGGACGAAGGGGTTGAAATAGAGGTTGAAAGTTTGTATGGGATTACTTAATTAATTAAATGATAAAACCATGAAACTTTATATTTAAGCACTTGATAAGAAATCATTAAACATTTGGTATAGCATTTTTGAAATTTCGACCAGCTAGGGGGTCATCAAATATCACGTCATTAGAAACAAAAAATCGTTTGTTCTAGCATTTTGAAATTTTTACCAGTGTGGGGGTGAAATAGGGGTTGAATTGAAGATTAGACCATGAATCTTGGTACCTTAGACATAAGGGGCCAGGATTGACAAAAACTAAGACCGACGACCTCCATAGTCGAGTGGATAATACACCGCGGTTTCAAGGTGTCGCCATCTCTGAGGTCCCGGGTTCGAATCCCGGTGGGGGCAGATGTTTTGTGATGAATTCAGCGAGCATTTGTACCTTAGTCATTGTTGATATATATTTCAATAAAAATTATTTATATATGTATAATATATGTATGTCTATCCGTTACCCTAGATCCCATTGCACAAGCCTTATAGAGCTTAGTTTGGCTAGGCTAATTGGTGTAAGTGTAACAAATATTTATTTATTATTTATTTTATTAATTTCTTTTCCGCGGGCGAAGCTAGTAATACATAAACAGACTTATATACATATTACACATACATCTTAGACAGATTCCGAAAAATGGCTTCCTACTAGTTTTTTGAATTGTCTAAGAACTGGCTAATAGTAGCAGACAGCTTACTTCACAAACGAGTGATGGGAACTGTGGATGACTCCTGATGGTTTCAATGGCCTACAATGCAAGAGTTTTCTTTGAGATTCGCAGCAAATCAGCAACCCCACAAAAACTGCAATGCACAGGGAGGGTGGCGAAGGGGTTGACGATGTCTAACGACACCACCAACGTTACTCCCTCGACTTAGGTAGATCACCTACTTACCTGGAGGCCTATTGCTGAATTACGAATACGACTTCGAAATCACCGATGTGACTAATAATCACCGATTTTCGATAATTCTTATTTTTGAATATCTCTGATGTGACTATCTTAGTCACGGATGTGATTTCATTACGAGTGCCCTCACCCACTCGTAATCAAGTCATACTTGTGGAAATGTTATGTGTGTTTTGTTAGATTTTTCAGTCTATATATACCGCTTAACCATAATGGTTAAGCCGGCAATTACATTCTGCGTGGAACCGAACTCTTACATTTATGTATGTACTTTATCTATGTTGGCAGCTCTGCGATCGACTTTCAAAAATTGGATGTTTAGGAATCCGTGACCTCAAAGTCACCGCTGACTATGTAGTCAGCAGTGATTTCGAAATCGCATTCGTAATTCAAAAATAGGTCTCCTGATATTGAATGCTTACATCCTACAACTTACGAAATTTTATAAACATATATAATATATTTATTACTGCATAGTATACTTCATACTTTTATAAATAATGTTTAAGTATTTAAACTAGAAAATAGACGTAATGTAACTCTTAGGTATTATCAGTGTATGTTGAGATACATTATCGTGGCCTCCATTTTCACTTCATGGACCCACAAATTGTTTTTTCGTTGACGTAGAACCCTTGCAGGTTGTCATGGACGATATAGACCATTTTGACAGAAATATAGAATCACTGGCCTAACCCAAACTAAGCCCTATAAAACCCTAACTAAGGTTTATATTTTGGCATCTAGAATAACGGATAGACATTCGTATATTATACATATATAAACGTTTTTGATAGGCATATATATTAAAAACTATGACTAAGGTACAAATGCTAGCATCCATCACACAAACATCTGCCCCCACCGGGATTCGAACCCCTGACCTCAGAAATGGTGACACCTCGAACACAGACCGTAGCCGGAGCCTTTATCGAAACTTGTAATGGGGGTTGAACTCGAATTATCTTGAGGCCAGCTTCAAATTACGACCCTGTAACAATGCACAAAATGCTAATAAAAAGTGAGTATCTTCTATTTTACGGCAGATATAAGTATACTATAAAAATAGCCCCAGATTGTAGCAGAAAATCAGTGCTTTGCTCACATGCTTTTGTGAGCAATTCTCATCACTGAGCTACGATCCTTTTACACTTCTACAGCACACACAGCTCTTGGTTTGTACTGGGTTTTTTGTTTTAAGGAAATGTTATTTTAGTTTCTTTGTGTTCCTTTATTTGTGTGTGATGAAGATGTTTCGTAATTATTTCGTTCGTTTAGTCTCTATCATATACCGGGTGTCTCATTCAAATCGGTCAGTATGGGAAAGTCTGAAACTATAAGACATACGAAGATCTGTTCTGAGGAACCATGTCATCGATTTTAATAACAAGAAAAACTGCATTCATACATTTTAAAAATCATCTGTACTCCGTTCGGGAATCGAACCCGATCGTTTTGAAAAAAAAACCTACACTATTTCTATTTAGATATCGATTATGTAGGTCTTAAGCAGTAAATGTCTCTATGAAACATGATGTCTAAAATGAATAAAATGCATTGTTGCCAAGAGACATTGCCATTTTTGCCCTACCAAATGGCCCGCAAGGTCGCCCGATTTAACGCCTCTGGACTATTTCTTGTGGGGATACGTTAAGGATGAAGTTATGATACAAAACAAGTTATGATACCGTTGAAGACCTAAAAGTTGCCATAGAGACAATTTTTACGCAAATTCACCACATGAAGATACAAAATGCAATCATAAGATCGTTACCTAAACGTGTTGAATATTGTATTGAAAAAGGCGGCGGTCACTTCGAGCACCTACTAAAATAAAATAAAGTATGTGAAAACAATGCATTTTATTCATTTTAGACATCATGTTTCATAGAGACATTTACTGCTTAAGACCTACACAATCGATATCTAAATAGAAATAGTGTAGGTATTTTTTTCAAAACAATCGGGTTCGATTCCCGAACGGAGTACAGATGATTTTTAAAATGTATGAATGCAGTTTTTCTTGTTATTAAAATCGATGACATGGTTCCTCAGAACAGATCTTCGTATGTCTTATAGTTTCAGACTTTCCCATACTGACCGATTTGAATGAGACCACCGGTATATATACTTATTAAACCACTTTGACATTTAAAATTGTGTATCGTAACAACTAAAAAAAATCAATATACTAAGCTTATTACTGTTAATGACATATTGATAGCGTTATTGCGTCCACGCCCCAAATTGAAGCAAATTTATCAGTACATCTTTGCCGAGGTGTTTGGAGATAGATTCATATGCCAAGGCCTGGTTTGGGTGACAATAGTCGACCTTCACGGTGCTGCTTCTTGGGTAACGGAATGCGAAGCAAACCTGTGCTTAATTGGCGTGATAAGCTACTGTGATGTTGCTTGAGCATGTTAAACAAGAAGGGCAACGCCCTACAGTCTAGTCAATTTATATAATTTAATGTCCTTTGATACGTCTACCTCTTTTTTATCAAAATCAAAAGTAACTTTATTCAAATACTAGCGACCCGCCCCGGCTTCGCACGGGTGCAGTGAAAAAATGGTTATGGTGGGCTATCCCTAAGAGATAGACATATACCATCGCGGACTTTTTTGTGGATTTTTGTAAGTTGTACAATACTGTAGTACATTATTTTGGTCTATCTCGTAGGGTTCAGCCAGCGTTTGCAATATAAGTGCAAAAAAACGTGCTTATTTACGACATCACATTAGAAACCTTTAAATTTATCAGTGTTTCTCTACTATATTATGCATTTATTATACATACAAACCTTCCTTAAGAATCACTCTATCTATTAAAAAAAACCGCGTCAAAATCCGTTGCGTAGTTTTAAAGATCTAAGCATACATACGGACATACAGCGAAAGCGGCTTTGTTTTATACTATGTATTGATTGATAATATGACTTTATAGAAAGCTCTTTTGAATCGTCCAATTTTTTCCCCTACCACCCATTCAGGACGTATTTTTAGCTGATAAGAAGAATGGGCGCAAGAAACTTATCAGATTTATAAAAAGAATAACAACATTTGCAGTAAATTATGTTTTTATCATACAATGGTACATATGTGTTTACAATTTATACGGGAATACAAATATTTACACTTTAGAATGTAATATCTTCAAATCAACACCAAACATTGGTATCATTTAAAATTAATCATTGACTTTGTAATAGTCCTTACTCATTAGCGTCTTTTTAACATGTACCTTGAACTTATGAAGATGCAATTCAACTACACTATGGAATCTTGTTATAAAAATGTATACATTTGGCCATAAACGAACCTTTAGTTTTTTGTAGCCTGTACGTTGTGATTCTGCATCAGTAGAAAATATCTATGGCACTAAGTCCGCATTCGTACACCAATATATCACGCCAAAACAACTGAATCGATTAAAATTAAATTTTGTACACAGATCTAAACAGAGATTTTGAAACTCTTTAATGAATGAATGAAATGAATGAAATGAATGAAATGAATGAAATGAATGAAATGAATGAAATGAATGAAATGAATGAAATGAATGAAATGAATGAAATGAATGAAATGAATGAAATGAATGAAATGAATGAAATGAATGAAATGAATGAAATGAATGAAATGAATGAAATGAATGAAATGAATGAAATGAATGAAATGAATGAAATGAATGAAATGAATGAAATGAATGAAATGAATGAAATGAATGAAATGAATGAATGAAATGAACTCTTTAGTTTTACAAACCACTTTCAAAATTTTGGTGGGTGCGATGGAACCCCGCAGCTACATTATAACCAATTTCTAAGTGTCGACAAGTCTCGACACGTTGCACTGAATATAGAAAGGAGAAAGTCAAATATTTTGATTCTACACTATAGAAAGCAAATTAATTTTAATGCACCCCCGCTTACGATTGTGCAACGTAGCCCCACGTCGAGACTTCCGTTGACCCCTGAGAGCCCACGTGTATCAATTTGGACACAACTGGGCTCGAGTTTACGAAAGGACATATTTACTACTTTTTAATGTTAAAAAAGAGTTGTAAGGTGTTGAAATAAAGGATAAAAGAAAAATCGACAGATCCCACGGGATGCGTAATAAAGGCTTCGCTCAAAACCTACTGCACAGATTTTCATGCGGTTTTCATCAATAGATAGAGTGATCCTTGAGTTAGGTTTTGCGGTATTTTTTATCTCGGATAAACGGATAGTCTCACGAAAGGCGCGATCAAACTTTCGCGCCATAAACCGACTTCCGCGCATATATAGCCCTGAGCAAAAGCTATGACCCTTAACCCTTTAAAGACCCTAACCCGAAATCCACGCGAGCGAAACCGCGGGCAGAAAGCTAGTAAATAAATAATTCTCTATTGAGAATATATAGAGGAATAATGTTATAATATATTGGAGTAAATCTGCAATAGCTATGTGTTCTCAATTCACTAAGCCTTTATTTCCAGAATTGCTCCTGATGATCCTGAAAGTAGTACTTTATTTATATTTTTTGTTATACCACAATGTGGATGGTAAGTGGTTACCGTAGTCTATGGAAACTCGCACTATTAATGCCTATTGCCCTTCTACAGAACCCCATACTGTAGCCCTCTGGGAAAACCTCTGCAGGGAAGTCTGGAACCACACTATACAAGACCAAGATTTACTTTCTTACTTATAGGGTTTATCATTTACTACGATAAAAAACACGAAGCGCAGTCTAGTTATTTAGGTTTTTAAATTTCATTTTCTTTTTTATATCCAGTGTCAGTTGAAATCCATCTAAGCTACAGAGCGCTTGATCCCGAATAGACCTTCCACAGGGGCGGAGAAGTTCCGGATCCCTCCGGAGTCGGAGTTGTTTTTTTTTTTAAGGGTACCTCATTTGATAGGATATTGCTACAATGACATGTTTTTGTTAACATCTACATTCATTATTTACGAACCTGCAGTGCTAGCCTCTACAGCTTTCCTGCTATTTTCATCATCTCATGGGTCGTCACGACGACTTCACGACGACTGAAGACAGTTGGCGGTTAGTCAACTGTCTTCTTGAAAAAAAAGCTGGAGAGCGTATCAAACAGTTATACATGAACATACTCTTGAGAAACATAACCAGCCTGGCACAGTTAGATCTAATATTGCGTGACGATGATAAGCTTTTATAAACTTGAAGGTGACGATCCATGAGATGATGAAAATAACAAGAAAGCTAGAGGCTAGCACTGCAGGTTCGTGCGTAAATAATGAATGCAGATGTTAACAAAAACATGTCGCTGTAGCAATATCCTATCAAATGAGGTACCCTGAAAAAAAAACAAGCAAATCACAACGCCTATATACTACCTCGAGCCTGATTAAGGTCAAACCACGTATCGTTCTTATAACATAACAATCGCTTGCGCAACTCCCTGGGAAAATGTGTCTCATACGAGCACCTGGATACCTGCAGTTCTATTGAAGAACTGAAATCTCCCACGGCCTCAGCTGATAAAACATAATGCGGTGCGTTAATAAGTTGCGTTGGGTAAAGCATGTCGTGATGATGTATGGATGTAAGTATCGTTTGATTTTAAATATACTGTCCCTATTGTAATCCCAACTAAAAATTTAGTTTTGCGGTCCAAATTGCACAAATACTATCCACATATCAACATAAAAAGGGTTCGAATCGGTTAGTTGCATCGCACCCTCTCCTGAGGAGCGGTTGCTCTCAGTACAAGTCACGGAATAATTAGGATCAAGTCTTAGGATGAGTTTGGTTGAGTCGCCTCAATCTGGTCCGACATAATCATAACCATAATATTTTTTTGTTAGCATGCTATTGCGTGCGCTTCATTCGGACCGTACTCTTATCATTATCAAATCTTAATTGAATTAAAAAGGTCTTAAGTTAAAAGATTTTGAACGAATTTAGTATTTTTCTAAATATTTTTGTTTTAACAATGAATATAAATATGACGCTCCTATTATTTATATTTTAAAAACAGTTGCAGGGTTAGGCATCTAGGGTTGGCTGGAAGAAGCCTCTCTGATAGATAAGTCCGCCTTTGGACTAGTTAACTTGGTACCTCTTAGTATTTTTGTTGTATTTTTTTTAGTTGATCAATAATGACTTTATACTTAACGATCGTATTTCACGATGGCCTTCTTGTCATATCTATCTGTAGACAGAAGATGCGTGTTCAAAGAACTATTTGATTCTTACAAATTTAACACTTAGAAATGGTTAAACTGACGAAAATATTCGAGAATATTTTTCACGACTCAATTACAAATATTTGCTCTGTCCTTATACTTGAGTGCTATAATACGATCCAAGCCATGGCAGACACAAACCGGGTAACCCTGCAGTGGATAAAAGGACACAGTGACTCACTCGGAAACGACGCGGCAGATGAGTTGGCAAAAAGGGGCTCCAACACGAAAGTGTATGGACCAGAACCCCTAATGCCCATTCCACAAGCAGAAGTAAAAACCTAGCTGCGGAAGAGAACAGAGGAACTACACCTAAAAGAATGGATAGCCAAGGAGGGGTGCAAGCGAACGAAGAAAGCAGTCCTAGTACCTTCCAAGAAGCTTGCCCGTTCCCTTATCAAACTAAAGAGAGACAATATGCGAAAGGTCATAGCTACCATAACTGGACATTGCCTTTTAAACAAACACCTGTACATAATTGGTATAACAGACAGCTCCTTGTGCAGAGGGTGCATGGAGGCTGAAGAAACGCCACAGCAAGTTCTTATGGAATGTGCAAGTGTGGCCGACCAACGGGAGAAATTTCTTCATTCCCCGGCGTCCCTGCCAGAAGCATGCAGCAGCCCACGGAAGCTGCTGGCGTTCTGGGAGGAAC
The DNA here is from genome assembly GCA_036419045.1 of Scirpophaga incertulas. NCBI lineage: Eukaryota > Metazoa > Arthropoda > Insecta > Lepidoptera > Crambidae > Scirpophaga > Scirpophaga incertulas. Next base: position 484,867 of record CM071627.1, on the reverse strand, counting down.
TGGGATGGATGGAGTAGGAAGGAGGCAGACGCAGGAGCCTTCTCCTATGCGCATAATGGCCCAGTGCGGCTAAGTGCGGTGGAGCCCAGCCAAACTAACTAACTACAAATATTTGCTTCTAATTTCGAATGTCACGTCTCACAGTTTGACGTTTGCGTACACACTGCATCAAATCTTTTTGTATGCATTGACAGCTCGGTGTTATGACGTTACATTTTGACGTGAAACGTCTTTAAAATCGCGCCGAAACATACGGGTACCAGGTTTAAAAAGTGCGACCGTAACGAAAAGGTCTATATCATCGTATCTTAATAATTAAAAAACTATTAGTCTTAGAAACAAAAATATGGTGTGAATTATTTCACTTATATAGTCAGCTTCGCTGTTGTGACATGAGTTTTTTTTATTTAAAAATTCTTAAAACACCGTCAATTTGTTTTTATTTAAAGCGATTTTTTTAATGGCACGAATATGTTCATTTCGGACCGTATTGTTTGCACGGTATCGGTAACAATAGCATATATCGGTTCAAATCGGACCGCAACCTAGCGCAACTCGACTAAACATAATGTGATATAATTATATTACATTACGCTGAACTATCAAACAGATTTTTTATAGTCTTATTAACAGAGGTCGGAATTAGGTAGAGTTATTTATGTATTTGCATCGAAATATTGATATTAATATGGACCTTCCCGGGATTTCTAAGGGACAATCCCGTGTGGCTAACAATATTACAAATAATAATAATAAATAAAATAAATGAAATAATAAATAAAATAATAATATAAAAAAATAATAATAAAATAATAATAATAAATAAAATAAATAATAAATAAAATAAATGAAAGTAGACTGACCAAAATGATTTATGAAGCTGGAGTGAGTGGAGATACGGGACGAGGTACGATATGTTCGCCTAGGTCTTGGCGAACATATTTCGAACAAATCGAAAGTGTCCTCAAAAAAGGCCAGGTCAGAAGTACCCGCAATCGTCGAGCATGTATGAGGAATGTTATGAAAGTAGATGAAGCGAAGAGACATGTAAAGACGCAGTGTATTGTGTTTGCTGAACGATTTTGGAGAATGAGTATATATATATATATATATATAATAGATATATAATATATATATATATTATATATATATATAGATATATATATATATTATATATATATATATATATATATATATATATATATATTGTATTTGTATATTTAGATTATTACATATTATTTGTGTTGTATATGGCACATGCACTCATATGCACAGACATACACTCTTTCACACACACACCACACACACATAAACAGTCATAACCCCATCTGCTAATGGGTTTTTATTTTTAGTGTCATGTGTAATTTTATTCTTAGTTTTTGTTTCTATAGAATAGGTCATAAATTGTAATATAAGTATCTTTTTTAATATTTCTTGAGGTTAGTCAACTGCATTAAGAATGCTTACTTAAATAATGAAAATCCGTTTTTGGCTGTATGTATTGTATTCTTAGGTTAATAGTTTTATTTAAGAGCTGTGGATTTTGTAAACTGAAATAAATAAATAAATAAATAGACCGTAGCAAGTGGAAAGACGTAATCTCTGCCTACCCCCATGGGAAAAAGGCGTGAGTGTATGTATGTATGTATGTAAATAACAGGTAATAAAAACCTCAGAGATAGACAAATAAAACAAAGGTAATTAACATAACATTTTTATTAGTTTACATTAATTCACAATCCAAATTATTGATAGTCTTAAGCAAATTCTCATACGTATATTTCGCCTTTTTTATAAAAATGAGCGAATACTTTTGCTTCTAGCCTAGACTCGTGAGGTTATTCAAACTTCCCATTAGAATAATTTTCCTTATCCAATTCATTACCAGTAAGATTTGAAGTGTTCATTTCCAACATTACTTTTGTGAGAATTAAAATATATAACCATTAGCTTTTCAATATTTTCTGGCTTCAATGAATTTCTTTCTCCGAACATCTAAAATCTATTTGTGTAAAAGTAAATAACTTTTTATTTAAAAAATCAAGGGGTTTTTTTCTGTTCTTAAAAATTAATCTCGGAATTCGAGGCATATCCATTTCATTCTTTCGTTGAATGAAACCAGTGTAATAATTCAACCTATTTCCGACTTAAGCTTATCAAACATGAATATACGATTCCTTATGGACGAGTACCTTCTGTTTTTTATTTAAGGTGGGGTAAAAAATGCATTGAATTGCATACCGCGAGTCGAGTTATGTGGGGCTCTACTGGGGCACCAGGGGGGGGGGGGAGGGTCACATATTCGTAAGTTAAGAACTTATAATTTAATTTTGATAACAATAGATAGAAATAAAAAGTAGGCATTAATGTACGTAAGTACTGTACTAAAAATTGCCTTACGAATGCTAACCAAGACCTGTTGAACCGATTAGATCGTCTCATTAATAGTGGCATTCGCTTTATTTTCGGTGTTCGCAAGTTTGACCACATTTCTTCTTACCGTCGGCAAGTAGGGTGGCTTCCTATCCGGCAACGCAGGAGCCTCAGGGTTGTCTGCTGCCTTTTTGATATTTTGTTCAACCCTAAAGCTCCGATCTATCTAAAGTTGCGATTTAAATTTCTTGGATCCACTCATGATCATGGTCTCCGCTCATCACGCAACCTCACATTGGAAGTGCCAGTTCACCACACTAACTTCTCTTCCGCATCATTTACTGTCACTGCAATTCGTTTATGGAACGATTTACCTTACCACATTCGGGCGGCTACGACCAAACACACATTTAAGAAATTAGTTCGTGAGCACTATCTGAAGACACTTGCTTAAACACTTCATTTTCTAAATAAATTTATTTATGTATGTATATATATATATATGTAGGTATATAGCTGTATATATGTTTGTTTATGTATGTATTTGTATATATATTAAGTAGTATGTAAGTTTAGAATAGTTTTTTGTCTGCGCCAAACAAATGTTTGTATACCTACTAGCCTTTCGGTTGACTGGTAGAGAATGCCGCATGTTGCATTAAGTCCGCCTATTGTATATTTTATATGTGCAATAAAGTTTAAATAAATAAAAAATAAATAAAAATATTTTTATTATTTATTGTACACTTGAAAAACTTAACACATAATAACTTGTTCATATACACGTACATATTGCCATCTTCTCTTGAAGATATCCAGAGAAGCACTATCACGCACGTTTTTTTTTTTTTTTCCTCAAGAGAGGAGGCTGAGAATCCATCATGGATACCAACGCAACAGGCAAGCAGGGATGCGTTGATTATGTCGGACTCCTGGTGAATCGAGGCGGCTCGACCCACCAGACCTACCGACTAAACTCAGCCTAAGCCTTTGGTCCTAATGACCCTACTGGCTTTATTGACGAGGGCCGCACCTCAGGAGAGGTACGGTTAGCACTGCCCCATGGAGAGGGCATAAGCGCTAGAAGTAGGCACGGTTCACCAAAGTGGGACCGGCCAGTATTGACGGGAACCTACACGTGGGTAAGCAGAAGGCTGCCGAATAAGGGGAGACAAAGGAGGCGACGGCTCAGACGCCGCCGCTTGCAGGTCTAGAAGGTCCTGCGTTAATTGATTGGGGTATCACGCACGGAATGAGGCAGCCTATTTATACGAGTATTCCAGAGCCGTGGTGAATGATTTGTCATAACAGCTAGAGGTATATCGAGGGGTATGACGCGAGTTACATAAAATCTGTGTGTCAAAATAACTCATTAACTCATTACAAAACGAATTTACATATCAAGAAGAAGGATGGAAATCATGTGAATGAGACAACAATGGGCACTGAGTTTGGCTTCAACTGTTTTGTTTATTCATACATTACATTATGTGATTGCGTCATTAATTAATTTATTTCCATGTCCAATTATAAAATAATGATGATTATATTTATTAGTTTACAACTGAGGAGATTAAAGCTCAGTATAATGGACTTTGATATACTTTGTATTAGAGTCCCTAACACTAAGCTTTAGGATAGCCGGCCAGAGTGGAGTCGCAAGAGTAGATAACTGTACTTGTAGTCTAACGGATAGGCGCTCGGTGCGTTTGCCGCTGACCGCTGGTTCAATCCTCTCAACACTTCATATCAAAGTTGTTATACTGTAATTTTCAGGCGCGCAGGGCGGAGGAGGCGCGAGTTCGCTCGCCTCTTTCCTCCTGTCGGTGACCAGCGGGGACCAGGCCCGGGAAGGCTGATTCCTGCTACTCAAAGGTCGCCGTCAGTCGACGATCCCCTGGATGCCCCGGGGGATCGACGATCCCCCCAGCACAATGGGGGGGTGAGAGGGGCTCGCCACGGGCAAGCCAATGACACCGACGAGCTTGTAGAAGTGTACGTAAGCATTCCCATGACCTTGTCAGGTAGTGATGCTGCTCTCCGCGGCGTGTCTTCCTCCTCATCTGATAGGGGGAAGGATGCGTAGACGATTGATGTGCTCCTGCCAAGGCGTCCCTGAGAGGCATTGTCTGGTTTTTAGTCGGTAGGCCGCGCGCTTGGCTGACACTCGGCCCCCAAGCGCGCGGAAAGTCCGACATAACCCCGCGGTGTTCCCGAGCCGCGGGGTATGCGTAACGCATTTTCCAAACATTAATAAAAAAAAAAGTCGCAAGAGCAGATGCTCCAAGGGTGGAAATGTAATAATGTCGTAACGCTGACGGCGTCTCGATCGCGTCTGGAGACACACTACACCTTTAGCCGTTCACACCAATGTTGCTCCCATCCCGCCAATATTGGTCTGTCTTTTTGTGGAGCTCATTTAGTGAGAGCTAGTCACCACCTGTCGTGTAAATTAGGAGACGTTAAGAAGGCAGGTGAACGGAGGCTCTTCCATATCTACATTACCACCAGTTTCTGTGCATCTAACTGGGTATTGTCTTTAGCTACATTTCTCTCACTTGACACATTCATTATTTTCGCTTAAATAACAAATTCATGTTCTACATTTTTCTCCTCAGGAGAGGAGAGGCGAAGAATCCTCATATATCACCAAACTGTTTGAGGCGGCTCGCTCAGAATTACCTACCCACTAAACTCAGCCTGAGCCTTCGCTATTAGGACTCTATTCCCTTATCTGTACCCCCTCATATTAAAAAGACATTGTGCATTCAGATATAGCCGAGCAAGAAAAGCAACTGAATCCTTTATATTTGCTCATCTTATTATTTTTAAACTAGCTTAATTTTGTAAAAAAAGAAAAGTAAATATCTACATAGTCTTTAAAATTTAATAAAAAAAAATGTGTATTCTAAATATGTACAAAATGAGATGTTTGCTTAAGCTAGTACGACCCGAAGGTTATGTCGTGTAAGGGCGCCGCTCCCCCTTGAGGAAGCGCGTACTCCTTCAGCAGCTGGTCCAGCATAGAGAAGGGTTGACTATTGCTTCTCTGTTGGGGGAACTGGTTAAATTGTTGAGGGGGGAAGTCTTGTTGCGCGTAGTCTATTTGGGACTTAGGGAACGCTTGCGGTCTGAAGTCTTGCTTGATCGGGCGTTGTTGTGGTTCAGGGCTGAAGAAACTGGTGTCGTCCAGCGGTGCTGGAGCAGCGCCGGCGAAGAAGGCGGGCTGAGAAAGTGTTTTAAAAGTTAATAAGCAATATAAAGATCTTTGTGACAATTCGATATGTAAAACCAGAAACAGAAATACAATTACGATAAATCGTTATCTATAAATTTTCAAAAACTTAGACCCAAATGCTATAAAATTAATTTAAAAAAAATAACATAGGTATAGAGCTTGAGAAAGAATCATATACTCAGTAATGTTCAGTAAAATGCAAGCAATATTACAGGGAAGGTAAAAAAGTTATGAAATCATCAAAATGTCTTACACATATTCGAATTTAACAGTTTTTCACAAAATGTAAAATTTCACCTGATGCTTCAACGTTGCGGTTTCAAAAAACTAAAGGTTCTAACATAAAAAGTTCCACTATATACAATAATTGGTTGATGTAATATTGTATGTTTCGTTGTGTATGGGACAGATGTACCATAACACCCTGCATACACCTGCAAGTTTCAAAGATAAATTATATTCATTATAAACTACTGAAGTATTATTTCGATTATTTATAACTATTTTAAAGAGTCGTGAAATTTATTTTCTCTTTCAACTTTAAATATAAATGAAATATCTATTTATTTATTTATATCACTTACAAACAGTCCAATATGTATGTATAAAGTAATGGAGCTCATTATCGTAGATTAGGAAAAGCAATGGTCTTAATATCGATCCCTGAGGTACCCTTATAATTATGCATACACCGTCAGACTGTGTTTCGTTAAAGATCACTTTTTGAAAGCTAATTGATAAATAAAATTCAATAAGATAAATTAATTTAGCAGAGACACCACAATGCTTCAGTGTTAGATGACTAACGATGTCAAAAGCCTTCGACAGTACACAGTGTAGATTTACTTATACATCTAATTCGATTTCAATTGCATTAAAAAATTGTCGCATTACATAATAACTAACCTAGTGTAACTGAGACTAGTCGTTATTTTGGCTACATGGCTAATTCTGAGATAGAAGAAATAGAATATAAATACAGAAGATCAGAGATCGCTAGCAGGCAAGGTATAGAACCTTCCGTTTGTGTCTATATATTATATATATTGTATAACTATATATTGCTCCTCCTTTCTCCTTCTTCCTAACTGTATAGATTCTATGCTTTTTATATGTGTATCTAGTGGTTAAGAGTTAGGGGAAAATTACAACTTCGTTTACAGTGAGTCAAACTTTTTTTTTTATCATCTCAATCTAACCCGACCTACCAAATATTATAACAAAGTGACGAGCTATGATGACTATTATCTTAGCTTATGAGTGTGCATGAGCTATACCTTGGGTGGCGTAGGAGCGGACTGCTGCGGCCTGTGCTGCTGTGGGGCCGGTCTGAACTGAGGCTGTGGCGCAGGCCTGTACTGCTGCTGGGGCCGGTACTGCTGCGGAGTAGGCTTGTACTGCGGCTGTGGCTCCGGGCGATACTGTGGCTGTGGCTGCGGTCGGTACTGTGGCTGTGGCTGTGGCTCGTGCTGCGGCCGGGGCGGCGGCGGGCGCGGCGCGGGGCGAGCGGGTGCGCGGGCCGGCTCTTCGTAGTCGTAGTCTACTGACTGCGAGGGTGCGATCTGGTTGTACTGTTGTTTTCCACCCTGTACAAGAATAACCTTTGAATGAAAACCTTTGACTGAAAACAACAATTCAGTTGGTAAAGTGACTGCCAGCCCTCAGTGTGCGTTGCGGCTACTTAACAATGCAGCGTGCAGAAAGAACCAGCAAAGGATATTTTGTTTTCTCCCTGTATTTTACAGAGTCGTCAATGAGACGCTGGCCTCGGATAGGGATGAAGCGATACCGTTGAGGTATCGATACTTTTACTCGATACAGTATCACTCGTCAAGCATCGATGCTTACTCGGTATCGATTATAAAATATGGATACTTACTCGTATCGAATAATTTTTGGAACATTTTAAATTAAAACCATAAACCATAAAAAGTATTAAAATTCAATACTAATAATTAAATTTACGAAAATAAGCCTTGTTTTTCATTTTGGTAGCGCTTCCTTAAAATATCAAATGGCCTAGACAAATGTCACTTTGCATTCAGTCACTGCGGCAAGAAAAAAATGTATAGAGATGTCACGTGACTTATCGTTACCTAATGTCATCTCCATACATTTTGTCTTTTCCGCAGCTTCGAACGCTAATGCTCAGTAGCATTTGTCTAGGGGGGCAGTTTGCCTGTTGGGCGGAAAATGGATGCGTTACCTCTTAAATAATCACTTAAATTCAAGGCAAGCATTCTCACAATCAATGCTAAAATTAAATATGTATTGACTTTGGCATATACTGATATGAGTACCTACTATTAACCGATACCTACTTGATAATTGGCTTAAAAGTATCGAGTAAAGAAGTCCTTGGTATCGGAATAAAAGTATCGAGTAAGTACTCACTTGCTTGTATCGTTTCTTCCCTAGCCTCGGATAAATATTCTGAACCCAAGGCCAAGGCGCCTTGGGTTCAGAATACTACGAATCTCTCTACGAAAGAGCTGGAGTCTGTACTAGGTATAAAACCTGTATTACGGAATCTCAAGACTCTCAGCCTCAAAGATTTACAAACAAGATACTCAGCTTGAATGTATACCAAAATATCTTATGAACTAAACAGTAGGAAATAACTTCTTCTTCTTCTTTTGGGTTTGATGGCGGTGCCCATAGGATTTCGCCAACCTCGAGTTTTTTTGCTTAGAATACTTTTTTTAATTAAAGTATGCGCGACTCATGTTATTATCCAGGCCGTGAAAGTACAAGTGAATGCAAAATTAAAATTAAACAAGACAAATAAAATACAATATACCCTGTTCGCTGTCTATAAAGAAATATATAAAAAAGTTAAAGAGAGGAAATAACAATAAAACCTATTATACTCGTAATCTATACAAATAAATAAAATTGGAGTGTCTGTTTGTAATATTAAAATGACTGCTTTCTACTACATGCATATGAATGTTTATATGGTAAACATACCAAAATACATATTTTAAAAATTTTGTCTGTCTGTCTGTCTGTTTGTTCCGGCTAATCTCTGGAACGGCTGGACCGATTTGGACGGGACTTTCACTGGTAGATAGCTTATGTCAGGGTTTCCCAACCTTTATTTCACTGAGCCTCCCCAATTCAAAAATAATATTCTCCTGCCCCCCTTAAATTTAAAAACATTAAAAACACATAATTTTTTTTACAACTAAATTATTTCTTTGAATTAAAATTAAAATACAGATATTTGTAGATATTTATGTTTTAGGAATAAGAGAAGATATATGTATTTACACTTGAAAACCATTAATTACTTTCACTTTAGGTAAATATCCTAGTTTTATTTTAATTATTAAATACTAATGAGATACTTGAGCTTGCATCTTCTGTACCAGTATGTCGATTCTGGGTTCAGTCTTTGCTAGAGCGCTTAAGTACTCGATTACGCCCCCCCTGGTATTCCACTACGCCCCCCAAGGGGGGCATGCCCCCCTGGTTGGGAACTCCTGGCTTATGTAATAAGGAGTAACTTAGGCTACTTTTATTTTAGAAAAATGTCAAAAACAAAAAAAAAAATACATTCCACGCAGACGAAGTCGCGGGCACAGCTAGTACATTATAAAAGGCGTAAAATATTAATAAAAAAAACATGTATGAGAAAGTATGAGTGGATGAGTGCATGCGTGTGACTGTTTGTTGCAAGTGCAAGGTGTCATTGATTTGCCTTTATATAAATTTAAAAACCATATCAAAAAGACACTCATGAGTAAAGGTTATTATAAAGTAAGTGACTATCTTAATGATCACACTGTTTGGGAATAGCGACACTATTCATAGAGCCATGTTTGGTAACAACATTATTTATAACTAGCTGTTCGTTCTTGGGGAAATGTATATCTATGTTTAACAAACTTCCGCAAAGTGTCATTGATTTGCCTTTATATAAATTTAAAAACCATATCAAAAAGACACTCATGAGTAAAGGTTATTATAAAGTAAGTGACTATCTAAATGATCACACTATTTGGGAATAGGGATACTATTCATAGAGCCATGTTTGGTAACAACATTATTTATAATATTGTATTATTTTATATGTGTATGTAAACATACATACGACTGTAATCGTATTAGGTATGATTGTATCTATACTATATTGTATTTTTATATTATATTCTGCCCGCGGCTTCGCCCGCGTGGATTTCGGGATTGGGTGTATAGAGGGTTAAGGGTCATAGCTTTTGCCCACGGCTACATATACGCGGAAGTCGGTTTATGGTGCGAAGATTTTATCGCGCTTCCCGTGGGACTATCCGTTTTTCCGAGATAAAAAATGCCGCAAAACTCCTCAAGAATCACTCTATCTATTGATGAAAACCGCATAAAAATCTGTGCAGTAGTTTTTGAGCGAAGCCTTTATTGCGCATCCCGTGGGATCTGTCGATTTTTCCGGGATAAAAAGTAGCCTATGTTACTCGGGGAGAATGTAGCTTTCCAAAGGTGAAAGAATTTTTGAAATCGGTCCAGTAGTTTAAGCGTGAAGAGGTAACAAACAAACAAACAAACAAACAAATAAACAAACAAACAAACAAACACACTTTCGCATTTATAATATTAGTTGGGATATTGTATTATTTTATATGTGTATGTAAACATACATACGACTGTAATCGTGTTAGGTGTGATTGTATCTTGTACTATATTGTATTTTTGTATTGTATTATTGTGATTGTTAACATTGAAAAGAGGAGATAAAAAATAGACCTTCAGAGTTTCTTGCCTGTTCTTCTCGAGAAGGCTCTCCCAATTTCCGAACAGGTGTCGAGTCAATATATTTTTTTCTTTTTTTTTTCCTTATTCGTACGTACGGACAAGGTTTTTGTTTAAGCTTTTTTTTTGTTTTGTTTGTTGACGTCAAAAAGTGCCTGTAAAGGTCTATGTTGAATAAATATTATTTTGATTTGATTTTGATTTTGATTTTGTTACTAAACAGACTGACAGAATGTAACTGTTACTAAATAAAAAAAGATACTGGGGAGTGGAGAAGGTTTGCCCGTTGTTCAACTCTGGAATTGTAGACAGTCTTTGGTGGCGATATTCGTACCTGCGCCTTCTGTGGGCGGTCCCTCGTGGTCTCGTCCACCAGCGTGGGCGGCGCCACCGTGATGCCTTCTCCCGCTGGCTGGAACCCGTACTTGTTAGCGCCGTATTCAATCACTCTCACCTGGAAGATAATATGATTCTGGATTAATTTTTAATCAAAATCAAAAAATTATTCTTCAAATAGTATTTTAAGCTTTTATATTAGCTTCACTTGTAAATATGTAAGAAAATCTTGGAATCTTAATTTGACCCACTTCCCGGTCTCCGATTGAGCTGAAATTTTGCATGCACGTGTGACGTCATTCTATATCTACCTATTTCGTGTGTAAGTCGGGGCTGATATGCATCACTGCGACCTATTAAGATCTATTGTGACCAGCCTCCTATGTAGGTTCTATGTAGGCCCTACAGTAGCTCCCTTAACTGGGCACTGACAAGAAAGATAGGATGTTCCCAGTTCGGATTGTTTTTATTTCATCTGGGTCAAGGATGTATTTCCCCAGGTGTCTGTTTCTTTTGTAAATCAGCGGTTCACAGTAGAACAAGAGGTGTATTGGTGTTTCACGCTCTTGTTCGCAGACTCTGCATGTGTCAGTGTCCTTTAGTTTTAGTTCTATATCTAACATGGCGGCATTACTAAGATGGCGGATCAAATATTTTTAATGTACCCCTACAATATGGGTATCAAATGAAAGGGCTTGCAAAGAACACCTCGATAAATAATGTGACGTCACTCTTAATCCAATATGGCGGACTTTCCCAAGATGGCGGACCAATTATTTATAATGCACTCCTACAATATGTGTATCAAATGAAAGGGTTTGCTAAGCTTGGTAATTTAGTCGGAAAATAAATTAAAAGTAAAAAAAAGCTTTTATTAAATGCGCTAAAAAGAACAAAATAAACTTTTACATACAAAAGCTTGTCGTTAAAAGTATTCTATAAGTAAGTAAATCTCGCGACAAGCTTTTATATGTAAAAGTATTTCTCCCTGGATTTTACAGAGTCGTCGATCAGAAGCTGGCCTCAGATAAATAGTCTGAACTTAACTTGCTTTACATGTCTGTACAAGTCCACCTTATATCTGTTAAAGCTACAGTTTCAAAATATTTGGCAGCGTAACTATAGAGTTATCAATCATCAATACATAGTATAAAACAAAGTCGCTTTCGCTGTATGTCCGTATGTATGCTTAGATCTTTAAAACTACGCAACGGATTTTGACGCGGTTTTCTTTAATAGATAGAGTGATTCTTAAGGAAGGTTTGTATGTATAATAAATGCATAATATAGTAGAGAAACACTGATAAATTTAAAGGTTTCTAATGTGATGTCGTAAATAAGCACGTTTTTTTGCGCTTATATTGCAAACGCTGGCTGAACCCTACGAGATAGACCAAAATAATGTACTACAGTATTGTACAACTTACAAAAATCCACAAAAAAAGTCCACGATGGTATATGTCTATCTCTTAGGGATAACCCACCATAACCATTTTTTCACTGCACCCGTGCGAAGCCGGGGCGGGTCGCTAGTTAAAAATAACAGCAAGCATTGGTATCATTTAAGTAATCTTTAACAGTATAGAGAAGTATTGTGTAAATGATATAATGTATTATTTTTTTATGAGATAGGGGGCAAACGAGCAGACGGATCACCCGACGGCAAGCAATTACCGCCGCCCATGAACGCCCGCAACACCAGAGGAGTCACAAGCGCGTTACCGGCCTTTTAAATGGGAGTACGCTCTTTTCTTGAAAGTTTGGATATCGTAACGGTTCGGAAACACCGCAGGCGACAATTCATTCCACAGTTTAGCTGTGCGAGGCAGAAAATTTCTAAAGAAACGCACAGTGGTGGACTGCCAAGTATTGAGATGGTGAGGATAGAAGGTTTGTCGCGTGGAACGATGTCGGAAAGCAGTAGCAGGGATTAGTCCAAATAATTCCTCTGAGCATTCTCCGTAATAAATGCGATAGAGTATGCAGAGAGAAGCTACATCTCTACGCAATGCCGACTTGAAGTTTCCTGGTGGTCGACGATGCGAATCGCTCTCCGTTGAATCCGGTCTAGAGGGAGAAGCTGGTATTGGGGCGCCCCTGCCCAAAGATGAGAACAGTATTCCATATGAGGCCGGACCTGTGCCTTATAATACCGCCTCGATCTATTGAGCACACCAAGCTTCTTCGAGGCTAGTTTAGCCTTACCCTCTAAGTGACCACGGAACTGAACTACGCTCGATATGTCGACACCAAGAATCCCGATTTTGGCTGAGGCGGTTATGGAAGTGCTCTCAAAACGAGGAGACACGACAAACGGGAGCTTTTTTGCAGTGAACGCACAGACTTGAGTCTTTGTGGGGTTAAATTGGACCAAATTAAGTCTACCCCAATCTGAGACTTTCTTTAAAGAAGTCTCAATTTCAGACACAAGTTTGTTTCGACTCTCGATGACGTTTTCCCGAGAAATATTGGCTCGGCCGGTATAAAATGTGTCACCCGTGCTATAGTATATGATAGTGATGTCATAGATAATAATAATTGCCTCGCTGCATACTAGATTTAAGTTTTTCATAGTACTTATGTTTATTTTATATATCTTTATTGTAAAAAACTTAAATTTAAGAATGTCAATGAAATATACAAAAAACGTTTATTTTAGGGAATCGCTTTTAAAGTAAAAGATTGAAAAAAAAAACAAGATTGACGGTGTTTTAAGTATTTTAATAAAAAGTCAATGTCACAACAGCGAACTGACTATATAAGTGAAATATTCACACCACATTTTTGTTTCTAAGACTAATAGTTTTTTTAATTATTAAGGTACGATGATATAGACCTTTTCGTTACGGTTCACTTTTCAAACCTGGTACCCGTATGATTCGGCGCGATTTTAAAGACGTTTCACGTCAATAGTAATAATAAAAGTAATAATATTTATTTACTCACACATAAGGCATGGGGGTAATAGAACAAGAAGGCCATATAATAATAATTTTAAGACTTAATCTCAATGTGAGAGTCACGAGTCAGAAAGAGATAAACCTGCTCTACAGATCTCCAGGCTCCCTCACCTCTAGACATTTATATATTTTATTACTAAAATTAAACGAATTATAGTAAGCAATCAACAACTACAAATTAAAAGATAATAATAAAAAATAACAAAAGTAATATATAATAGAAACAAAAGTATATATAACAACAGTATTGTGTAAATTGTCCAAAATGTGACGATATATGAGTAGGGAAAAATATGTGCAGAACAAATTGAGGGGACCAGCTAATTTCTTTATAAATTATTAAATAATTAATAAGTTGTAAGAAAGATTTTTGGTATTTTTTTTACACCTTGGGTTACGTTATTGGAGTTATAGTGTGAATGCCAAACTTTTAGAAAACTTAATACAGCTTATATATACCAGAGATAGTGCATCTACGGATGGATGAAAGTAGACTAACCAAAATGATTTATGAAGCTGGAGTGAGTGGAGACACGGGACGAGGAAGACCTAGGCGAACATATTTCGAACAAATCGAAAGTGTCCTCAAAAAAGGCCAGGTCAGAAGTACCCGCAATCGTCGAGCATGTATGAGGAATGTTATGAAAGTAGATGAAGCGAAAGAGATATGTAAGGACCGTAGCAAGTGGAAGGACGTAATCTCTGCCTACCCCCGTGGGAAAAAGGCGTGAGTGTATGTATGTATAGTGCATCTTCCCAACAGTGAGAATATTTCAAATCGGTCATGTAATTTCGGAGCCTATTCAATGCAAAAAAACAATCAAATCTTGCCTCTTTATATGAAAGTGTCGATTGAGTTAAGTGATTGTAATCTGTTAATGTAACTTTAATTAATTAACTAATAACAGTTTGACAGACCTTGCCTGTGTCATCCTTGTAGCCGTATTTGCCCTTGACCTCCCCCGTGGGGGATTTTGTCTCGATCTTGAACGACCCGTCCGCCGCCTCGTATCCGTACGTGTACGACCCGTCCTCGTTATGCCTGCAATCCGCAAATTTGCCAATATTTTTAACAAATAATTATATTGAACATTTATCAATAAGCAGCAAATAGAAATAATAATTATTGACTTTGTGAACAGTAAATTTAATAATCTTATCACGGTAGGCAGCAGCTTAGCTGTGTCCACCCCTGGAATAGGGTACTTCCCTCTATATTAGAAAAGATCTAAAAGCATATAACTATGATAGGTTATGCATTAAATAGTCGGAACCATCATGTTTAAGTACATAAAATAACAAAAGTAATATAAAAATTAGTTTCAAAGTATTCACATTTTTAATCTATACGTAAAACAAGAGCGAAACATAGGCCGCCATGTCGTGACGTCATAAGGTACTGTAAACTTATGCGTGTCATGTCATTATGAATCATAGTACGTATAAAGCCGCAAAACAATAAAAAAAGAAGTTTGTAGGTTACTTTTTTAATGTAAGAGAACGCTATAAATACGTAAGTTAAATTGAAATCGTACGTGAATCACACTATGGAAAGCAGTTTTGTAAAAGGAGATAGTACGAATTTACCAAAAATAAATGCATTAATGGTCGGAAAATTCTTTGCTACAAATCCCGACTTTTGTTCTGCCGAGTTACGGAGTATTAAAACATCGATGTCAGTATTACTCTTTTATTATTATTCCTTTATTTGTTGTTTATATATAAAAGATAATAACTCATTTTTTAATTTAAATATAATAAATACATAGCATCAAACATAGAGCTTTGTTTATTATTTACATGCCGTATTGACGTCATCGCTACAGAGTAACAACTCGTGCGGCGCCTTCGTCTAATTACGCGCGAAATTTGAAAATATTAAATTTTAATGCAATTTTTATAGTACTTAAATCGAGTACGAGTGTATAATTTTTTTATATTTTTAGTATATGGTTTACTGACACGCAAGGATCAAATTAAGATTCTTTTCAAAAAAGAGATTAATTCCCTATTGTGTCCACGCTTAAACATCAGGTGCTTGCTTGCTCGTCTGCCACTTACGGCAATAAAAAAAAAGTTTCTATGCATCTAACTGGGTATAGTTTTTAGCTGCATTATTCATTGTGCAGATAGATTAAGCCCAGTTGGAACACTCCACGCACACCTTCCTTATATTTCACTTGGCCTCTATGCGTTGGATCTGTGTCCCCGCGCAAGCCTATAGGTCCGTGTCTTATAAGTAGAGATCGGATAATCGGATGCATATTTACCTAAAGTTAGTTTAAGACAAAGTATGGAAACGGCTTTTATTGTTTTGTTAAATAAAATTCCCGGGATTGCAGAATTGGATAGCCGGATGTTTATTTATTTACCTAATTTAGTTTTTGACAAAGTATGGAACTGTCTTTTTATTTTATTTCTTTAAATAAACATCCCGGAATTCCGGTACTCACACTCATTAAATCGGAAGTTAACTCAGAGTGAGATACTAGACCATACTTACGCTCGGGCACCATTTCTGGTTTTTTTTACAATTATTTAATTGATTATTGTTTTAGTCAATCTAGCTCACTACTTTCGTATAACACTCATGTAATAAATCGTACATTCATAAATCGCACGGGGAACTGAAACTAAACTTCATGTAAATACGTATGCATGGTTGTATAAATGAACCCGGAGTCTCGGTCTTTTGAAAATAAATACCACGTGCTAATTTAGTAATTTTCAAACAATATCACTACGTTAAATTTGCAGTCCCGTATTTTCCCGGGATTTTTATTTAACAAAATGTATTTTAAAAAGCCGCTTCCATAATTTGTGAGCCAAAAATTCACTTTAGGTAAATATGCATCCGATTATCCGATCTCTACTTATAAGGTCGCGTGATGTAAGCGACATTATGGCATAGATAATTTTGTTTGTAATTTCAATTGTAGAACATGTAAAATAATGTCAAATTTATAATTTTAATTTTACAAATATATGCATTAAGATCATTGTTACTGACCAAATATATATGAACCCTTTATTGCACACAATAAATCAAAACTATAATAATAAACAAAATAGCAGGTACCAAGTTTACACAATTAAACTATAATAATGATTAAAAAAAAATGAAACCGCTACCTCGGTCAGACATCATTTTCATCTTGTGTTATTTTACAAATATAACCATAACATTTTTCGATTCAAGGTAATATTTTAAAACCTTGAACCGTTATCGTTATCAAAATTCTACAGAGATAAACTATTAAATAATTTTCATAATACATTTAATTTCTTCCATTAAATTTACTGTGTCTCTTTATTGTGGGCATACTCCATGAAACTTCCTTGACGTGTGTACAAGTGTTACAATTACAGCACGGATTATTCCTTTTTCCGTCAAAAATTTTAACGCATTTAATGGAACATGTCCAGATCTAATCAAAATCAAAAGTAACTTTATTCAAATATGACTTTATAGAAAGCTCTTTTGAATCGTCCAATTTTTTCCCCAAATTCAGGACGTATTTTTTTAGCTGATAAGAAAATGGGCGCAAGAAACTTATCAGATTTATAAAAAGGAATAACAACATTTGCAGTAAATTATGTTGTTATCATACAATGGTACACATGTGTTTACAATTTATACGGGAATACAAATATTTACAATTTAGAATGTAATATCTTCAAATCAACACCAAGCATTGGCAATTAAATAATCATTGATTTTGTAATAGTCCTTACTCATTAGTGTCTTTTTAACATGTACCTTGAACTTATGAAGAGGCAATTCAGCTACACTATGTGGAATCTTGTTATAAAATTTATACATTTGCCCATAAGCGAACTTCTAGTTTTTTGTAGCCTGTACGACCTATTTTTATTTCTTGTGTTTAAATTATGCATTTGAAAATTAGTATGAAATGTGTGACAATTTTTATACAAATTATAATTCTCATACACAGAACGAGTTCTCGTCGATTTTTTTTGTTAGTATTTTCTCATAATATCAGGGTATATGAGGTGGTTTACTTCCACGAGTTTTGTACCAGATACCTTTTTGGAAGTTTATCTTTTTATAACTATGATCTCTGTCTATGGGAAAGAGGCCTGATTATATGTATTTATGACATAAAAAAATCTATTTTACATAACTCACCTATTTATCTGTTTGAGTATGGGCACAGGCGTGGATGTGGGCTTCGAATCTGAAGCGATGTACCGCGGCGCGCGCTCCTCTGCGTATTGCGCGCTTGCGCACGCACACGCTACTGACAGCACCACCTGCAACATCACATAACATCACAATATTTTTCATTACATATATATATACTAGCTTTTGCCCGCGACTTCGTTCGCGTGGACTTCAGGTTCGTCCCGTCTAGTCTAGTAATAAGTAAGAAACACGGTAACTAAGCACTGCAGAGCCCTAATCATAGGCCTATAGGTAGCTACTGCGCAGTATGCTCCATAAACTACGTAGGATTCAGTCAGCGTTTGCAATGTAAGCGCAAAAAATGTGATTTTTTTTACGACCTCACATTAGAAACCTCAATAATTGTAGCCTATGTGTTATTCTGATGTATAAGCTATATTGTGGTAAAGTTTCATTCAAATCCATTCAGTAGTTTTTACGTGAAAGAGTAACAAACATCCATACATCCATACTTACAAACTTTCGCCTTTATAATAGTAGTAGGATATATATATATGTAAAGAAAAATATTGTATCATTTTCTCTAATTTGAATTTTCCCGCGCATCATACGTCATCGAACGTGACATGACGAATAGATGAAGTTTGAGCTATGGTAAAGATAACCTAT
Source organism: Scirpophaga incertulas (assembly GCA_036419045.1). Classification (NCBI taxonomy): domain Eukaryota; kingdom Metazoa; phylum Arthropoda; class Insecta; order Lepidoptera; family Crambidae; genus Scirpophaga; species Scirpophaga incertulas. The sequence continues at coordinate 466,395 of CM071627.1, read as the reverse complement.
AAGCTTATGCATCTCGTAATTGTTATTGAGAGAAGAATTTATTAATTCTACTGTTAAAGTGTTTTAGTTGTGGATTAGGAACAGATATTGTTAGTAATAGGATTAAATGTCGTAGTCAAAAGTATATACTTTGTGTTGTTGATTTATTATTATAACACAAGCAATTATATTTCGCTATAGACGACGCATATTTATTATTATATTTTAATTAGGGCCTTATATCTCTATTATGTTTGGGTCAGCCTAAGCTTTGGTCCTAATGACCGTACAGCTTTTAGTAAGTAAGCCGCGAAGAGGACGCGGTGCAGATAACACAAGCTTTCTTTCCTCTCAGGAGAGAAGAAGCTGCTACCTTGATACCAGCGCAACTAAGTGCCATAGCGGTTATGTAGGACTCCAGACCAATCGAAGCGACTCACTGATATGACCTGCCAACCAAACATAGCCTAGGTCTTAATGATCCTATGGTGTAAAAGCGGGAGGGAATGGGCTGTAACCTCCTTCTGTGAAAATGTTATTTCTCAGAAGGAGACCCTTACGCCGCTCCCATCCACAGACGGCTGGAAGGTAGAAGGCAAGCATTTATAGCCCCTCAATGACCACTCAAGGTATGGCCTGTGCGCTTAGGTGCCTCCTCAAGGGGTGCGATGTCAGACAACCTCCTCGTGGTGCACCCTGGGCAACGTCTTTTGACGGCCAATAGTCTGACAGAAGCCCCCATGGAGGGGGGCGGCGAATGGCCGGATTCAACCCGGCGGCCATCAGGGGGGCACTCGACCACCACGAGTTGCCCCCCTACCTGCGGGCCGTCGTCGGTGACTACTTGCGCGACAGGACGATCGGAGTCAAGGGAAGGAACGAGACGGAAACGGAGAGAGGGATCGAGTGCGGCGTTCCACAGGGGTCAGTTTTGGGACCCCTTTTATGGAACCTCGCATTCGATGCGGTCCTTCGCACCAGCCTTCCTTGCGGCGTGAGTGTCGTCTGTTACGCTGACGACACTCTCGTCGTGACGACCGGGGCCGACTTCGAGCAGACGCTCAGGCTTGCCGAGCTGGGGGTGGCGTGTATCGTGAGGGCGATCCGCCAGCTGGGTCTAGAAATAGCGCCGCACAAGACCGAGGCGCTATGGTTCCACGGCCTTCCAAAGCGCCGGGAACCACCCAGCTGCCGGATACGGGTAGGTGACGCGGAGGTCCAGGTGGGGCCCTACATCAAGTACCTTGGCCTCACCTTGGACAGCAGATGGAGCATCGACGAGCATTTCGTGCGATTGGTCCCCCGAATCAAGAGGGTCGCGGGCGCCTTACATCGCCGTCGATTTTTTTCTTTTGTTAGTTTTTCTCATAATATCAGGGTATATGAGGTACCGAGGGATGGAGTTCGCCGCCTGTACGCGAGCGCCGTACGGTCCGTGGCCTTGTATGGGGCCCCCGTGTGGTCGCAAGACTGCACGAGGTCCTCCCGCTGCAGAGCTCTGCTCCGGAGCATGCAGCGGACAATGGCTATACGGATCGTGCGAGGCTACCGTACGATCTCGTACGAGGCGGCGACGGTTCTGGGGCGGTCCCCCCTTTCGAGATCCTGGCCGACATGTACGCGGTGATGTACAACGCACCGCAGCATGTTGGTCGGGGGGCGACGGGGGGAGTCCCCCGGCACCAGCGCACGGAATGCACAGACGGGAGTTGCACCGACGGGCCGAGAGGGCTTGGCGCGCGCAGCTAGAGCGTGGGGGCTGCGTGCGTCAGCGCGCCGTCGGTGCGGTACTCCCGCACTTCGAAGCTTGGCTCTGCGGGAGGGCGGAAGTCACCTACCGCTTGACTCAGATACTCACCAGACATGGCTGTTTCGGTGAGTATCTGAGTCGAATAGGGAGGGAGGACACGACACGATGCCACCACTGCGCATCCGACCTCGACTCGGCCCAGCACACGCTGGCGGAGTGCCCTGCTTGGGACTCCGAACGCCGAGTCTTGGTCGAAGAGATCGAGCAAGATCTATCTCCGCCAGCGTTGATTGCGGCAATGCTGGCGGATGAGGGAGGTTGGAGGGCTGTGGCCTCCTTCTGTGAAGCGGTGATGCTCCAGAAGGAGGCCGCCGAGCGGGATCGGGAGATGGCCGATCCCGCTCGAAGAAGGCGGCCTCGGGCCAGATAGCCTGGCCTGGCGACGCAGTTCGTGCCCGTGGAGTCGACCCGGAAGGGACCTCACCCCCGGATGGCCGGGGGGTGACGTCGTAGGAGGTTGGAGGGGAGGAGGCGGCAAGATCACTCCTCCCCGAGAAGGGCTCCCCTTACGCACCCAGGGGTGCAAAGGCCGGGGTCCTCAGTTGCGACACTCGATCCTGAGGGCCCCCTACAATGCCAGAGGATGGCCATCACTGAGGTTTTTAGTGGGTAGGCCTCCCCCTTCTGGGGAGGAGAGCCCCACATAACCACCGGCTCTCCGCAGCCGGGGTATGCAATTCAATGCATTTTCCTCAGCGGAACAAAAAAAAAAAAAAAAAAGGTGCCTCCTCAAGCGCGCATGCAAACGCTCCCCCATCTGGGGATTACCTCCATGTCCACGGTAGTCCCACACAAGCGTTAATACCTGACCCGCAGCCGGGTTGTCCACGGTTGATCTGGAGAAATTGGGCTTCCAGTACCCTAAGTAGATCGCCCTAAGTGAGCACGAGGTACGGTACGTAACAGCATTCCACCTCGTTAAAAAAATGGTCGTAATGATCCTAGGGCTTGTCGAGAGAGCGACCGCTTAGGAGAACGCTCGGTGCAGGAGTTTGAAATGTCATTATTTAGTACAGGCCTAACATCCTCTCAAAATCTCTGGGTAACCCTGCCAGCTCGTAAGCTCGGCTGCTCAAATCCAAAACCTAGTAACACCTAATTTGAGAAAAAAAAAAGACGGGTAAAAAAAAGGTAGTACCGAAACGATGTGGACCTTAAAACACCCATTATCATACTAATTTTTAAGATATAATTTAGCAAGTCTAAGCAATTTGCCATGATTACGAGAATTTCTTTGAAGTACAAATTCTAAACTTAATATGTCAGAATATAAATTTAAAACCCTAGCATCTCAAGCGACTTACTAAGTTATGAATTTGAAATACTAACTTGCTATGTTTTGAATTTGGCGCAAAGTAAAAATATACAAACAATAAGACGCCAGGAGCGTCGGTGGTGCTGTGGTCTCGACACTGGTTGGTGCGCATAGAATCGGGAGGCCCGCGATCTTAATCCCCACCGTGTACCAATATGTTTTTCGTTCCGAATTTCAAATGTACATTTATCCGACGCTCCTACGGTGAAGGAAAACATCGTGAGGAAACCTGCGTACATCTGCGAAGCGATGCAAAGGTGTACGTAGTCAACCAACCCGCACTGGGCCAGCGTGGTTGACTAAGGCCTAATCGCCCTAACGTAGTTAGGGTAGGCTCGAGCCCCTCGGTGAGGATGTATATGAGCTGTGATAATGAAAAATAACAAATAAATTAATAAATATCCAAATAAAGTAGTAAAGTAGACTTACTTAAGTTTTGATACTACGGTTATATTTGGGTAAAAAATAAAATTGGTAAAAAAATTGGTAAAAAGGAATGTGGGGAGACCTTTGCTTCGCTTTAAGGACTGCGCGAAGCGGGACATGGCCGCCTTCAATATTGACCATCAGAACTGGCAGAGGCTCGCGGAGGGGCGAGCAGATTGGCGTAGAAGTGTGATGGAAGGTTGCATTAAGTGTGATAAAGCGTGGTTCGCAACGCTTGCTGACAAGAGAGAAGAAAAAAGTTACAAAGCGACACTGAACCAACAGCCCAAAGATTCTCTTGTCAAACCTGTGGTAGGCCATGTCGCTCCCGAATCGGATTATTTAGCCACGAGAAGGGATGTCTCCATAAGATTACACCATAAATCGTCTGAAAGAGACGGCTCAAGGCCAATGATACTCCAAAAGATTACGAGTGCAAAGTAAAATGTCAACCATATAGCACAAGTTTTCGTCAAACACCCAAATCGTTATCTCTTCTGGTTTCGTCGGGCTAACAAAACAAAGTAGCCGACTCGTTTTTTTGCGTTACTATGTTTTGATTTTAAGCAGCCGAACTGTTTACGTACTAAGTTGCAACGTGTATGAATGTCGTAAAATTTGTATAAGAGAGCAGTGTGAATATTTTCATTACAAGCGTTCTGCTCTTACACAATTAATGCGACACAGGTGGACTAACTTCCTAAGCTTGTTGAAACATTAGACGGTTATTACTCCGGTGTGTTAAGCCGGCATGCTCCAGTAGCTGGGCTGGTATTATTACCAGACGCACTGCCTCTATTAAGTATGTGACAAGGCTTTAGTTTATGTTACGATATGTCACCGCTTGTTTTGTTTGATGACGCAAAAAGATTTGGCGGGAATATTGAATAATTAATCCAATTTCTTATAGTGTTTGTTTCTCAGTGCTAAATATGTCGACATTTTATTTTAGCTGTAGTTAATAGGACTTGATTTGATTATGGCAATAGAACCGACCCCGGCTGTGGCGAGCCGGCGGTTATGTGGGGCTCTCCTCCCCAGAAGGGGGAGGCCTACCCACTAAAAACATAAAACTTCCAGCAATGGAAAATTATAAATAGTGAAGAATAAAATCATAGAATTTGAAACCTGAATATAAGCGCTAACATGAAAACCCAAAATATTTACAATGGCGTCGCTGGCAAAATATGTACAGAGGCCATGCATAAAAAAAACAACAAAACGCGGCAGTCACACTTTGAAGAATTTGAAATGAGAACTTAATACCGGAGGCACGGGAAATAATGAAAGACACCTTTATTCTGCTCTTTTGGAACGGAACAATTAGAAGCGGTACACTTATTATTAAACTCAATAATAGTTGCGATGGCGTCCTTGTAGCTTGATTTGACATTTGACCACAAGCATCGCCTGCTTACTTGCATCTTATTTTGTATGAGAGGAAAAAAAACGAGCAACGGTTGATGTGTAACTGGTTTGCGACACGATCGCGACTGGTTGCCGAGTTACATAATAAGTCTACATGACATGTTGGTTCTATATTCAAAATCCTGTAGACTCAAATGTTTTATTAGGGAAATATTATTTTTCGGTCACCATTACCGAACTATCAATCAGGTCGTCAATAAAACAAAATAAATATAACAATTGGCTAATAGAGCCTTTGTAACGAGCACGCGTGGCCTTGACACTACATTTTGTTACATAAACTGAACGAACAATGCTTTGGCAAAAAGGGTATGGCGCAATTCAAAGCAGGCGGCGAAAATAAATAATACATTATTTTGTGCAACTATATTGACGCACTAATAGACTGCCCGTAAGTTGAAACTGTCAATTTTTGTATATGTGTGAGATTCGCAGCTAATCTGAAACCTCCCTTGTGAGGTTAGATGCCTTCAAACCAGAACATTGCAATGTAGTTACACCAACATATAATATTACATTATTACTCTTTTAATATCTGGTACATCACAAACTTTCACAACATTCAACCTCAACAAACTCGGTGACGCCGCCTTGCGGTGAAAGTAATAAACTCTTTTTGTTGAATAACCACCGCGCGAACGGACATTGTGCTCCTCGCTAATTGCATATTTATATTATTCAAACCCCGGAGATTGGGATCCCAGTAATTTCAACAATGTCACGAACCATAACAGCCATTATGTAGTTTTGTATATATATATATATACTAGGTAAGTATAGATTTATTTAGTAATATTATTATGTATGTGTGTAGCTATATAAATATTTATTTGAATTTGTATGTGTATTTATGTATATACATATATATTCTCTTATTTATGTGATGCTTATATATTTATTTATATCTATTATTAGGTAATATTTAGTATATTTAGAAAGTAGGTACACACTATGTCTAACCCGTTATATTCACCTGCAGTACCTTTTGCTCATATGCAGTACCAGCTTTGCTTAGCTTTTGCTCAATATTATAAATCAATTTTTCCTTTCGTGTATGTGTGTGCAAAATTAAATAAATAAATAAAATAAATTCAATTAGTTATGCCAGCTATTTAATAAACGTTTAAATTTTCATAACTTGGAAGAAAGACTAAAAAAGAAGAGATCCCGAGGATGCAAGTAAGAGGCAAGCCACCGCCATCCAGAAGGGTGCCATTTCACATATTCCTTTCCTTGACACGTGTATACTTTTATAATTTAAAAGTCAATTGCCTTTAATATAACCTTCTATGCAAACGGTCGCGGGTTTAATTCACACACGGGACAGATACTTTGTATGGCCTTTTTTTTCGGGGGGAAATGTTCCTTATGCGCCATGACACCGCGCTGGCAAGGCGCGGCTCTGCGGTCTGATGGACCGGCCTACCCACTAAAACCCCCCGGTGTCCTCTGAGCCCATACCGGGGGGCCTGGCGGGTTGCGCTTTCGCGATTCTACCGCCACGATACTTTCTATTACCTACGAAAAGGAGATAATTTTTTCTTGTATGGAGAATAGGCCCACTACAAAATGTAACGTTTATTAATGAGACATACGTTAAATAATTTCTTATTAACCCTAGATATTATAAGGAACATTAGCTTGTTTTATCTAACGGGAATATTGAGAAATCAATTAAAACATGAAGATTAAATAACCTAAAAATTCTTAGTAGTTAGTAGCTTTATTTTGATTTGTATTCAAATTGTTTTTTACGTAAATGCTATTTAACACTTTTTTATTCTTGAAAAATACAATCTTCTTTGGCCACTACCAAACACCCGAAATCGTATTATTTTTATGCATTCTAAATACTGGATACGGGAAAGAAAACGAAATCAAGCCGTTGGAAACGTAAACACAGAATTCGGTTGAAAACAAACCGACGTCAATTGGATGTCAGTGTAGGTACCATTCTGTCGCTGTCAAAAATGATGACACGTTTCGTTTCATCTCCTTTGTTCCGTTGTGGATTTTATGCGAGTGAGATTTCTATGTTTGTGTCTGCACCCACGACACAGGATGAAAATCCTATTGTTGGACGAAAAAAAATGCAATCCGATGCGACGTACATACATAAAATATGAAATATTGTATTTTGACGTGACAACGTCTATTAAATTAATACGGCGTGGAGTCATTCTCGAAAACACCGTAACGGTCGAATCTGACGCCACACGGAGTCCACGCCTAATTTACCCCCACCCCTAGAGCGCCCGAAGGCATACTCGGAAACGGCGTAACGGCCGATCTGACGCCACACGACAACGTAATAAAAATATAAATGTTATACATTACTTTATTTTAAATAATTTCATTGCACCCAGAAAAAATTACCATGTAATAGACGTTGTCACGTTCAAATATCGACAGTAGACGGAGTTCTACAGACAACCAATTTTTTTTAAATATAGTCTATATGTGTCTTACATTAATAAACATAAAATAACTTCAGACAGACTGCCAAGGTAATGACAATAATAAACAGCTAAGCCGAGCGAGCTTTCGCACAGAAACCCTTTAAGTTATGTCAATAATTTAATGTTTGAATGTGACACCACCACAATAGTAAATGACAAAGTATAACTGGTCAATATTTTTCCAACTCGCCGAAGGTTCGTGAATTGGACCACGAACCACAGCAAACCAAAATGGCGAAAGTTTTACGCATTGTTAGCTTTACGTGTCAGTTGTTTTACTCCAGTTTAGTCTATTTTTAACGTAGCAACGACCTTCACGGACATACATTGATAATCTGTAATTCTCGATTTATTTTCAGGGTTCCCTTTTTTACCATATACATGTTATTGTAAACAAATAAAAAACATTTCATCTGTCAATTATGGTTAACAAAAGGTGTAATATTTTAAAAAGAGAAACACAATTATTATTTTCATTATTAATAACCCGTTGGTTATTATTTATTATTGCTAAAATCTTCACAATACCATTCCGTTTTGACAGCTGTCATCCCCATAGTATATCTGTCAAAATGGCAAAGTTTGACAGATTCATTTTTGACAATAGCATCTGTCAAAATAAACATAGATTATGAAAACTTTATTATATTATATTTATCACTATTTATTGTATGTAATTTATATTTCTCTACTCATACTCCAAAAGTGCATATTACAGTAAGTTTACGTTCGAAGTAAAATGTAACTAGTTTTTGAGTTTGTGTAAGTGAAATAAACTCCAATGTACAACTTTAATATTTATCACACGAAATGAAGAGACTACAGTCGGGTCAATTTAATAGGCCACATTTGACATTTGTTCATAGTGAAGTGACCTGCTTAAACACTCCGATTATGGTGAAAAAATCGATATTTACTTCAAATATTATGGAAAAGTACTTTTTTATAAGATCCCTATCTTATAAAAAAAGTACTTTTCCACAATAACTGTAATAGGCAAACGAGCAAATGGATTACTTGATGGTAAGTGATTATCGCTGCCCGCAACAACAGATGTGTTGCCGGCCTTTTAAATGGGAATACGCTCTTTTTTATAGGTACTGTATTAATATATTTTACGAGTTTAATTGCCTTAAAATTTTTTAATATCAATTATTTCTCTGTTTATTAAGTTATTATTGTTTTTTATTATGAAACAAAAGAATAACATGTTTTATTTTAATAAAAATTTGTCTATTAATTCATGGTGAATAATCCCTTCACAAATAATCATTGCATTCATTCGATTTTTTGAGGGACATCACTTACGTATAGACTTCACTAAACGCAACATTGTAACAACGGCCATTTGTGCATTTCCAAACTAAAAAAATATTGAATATTTTATGTCCGCCATTACAAGGTTAGTTGAGGAATTTTAATGAAATGTCAAATGTGGCCTATTAAATTGACCCGACTGTAACAGTTTCATTCAGACTGGAGCACATTCTACTTCTTTCTTTTGCCCTGTCCCCAATTTGATTTGGGGTCAGCGCAACATGTCTCCCATTCTCCTTTATCACTCGCCATTTCGACACTCACTCCTTCAACATATTACCATTCACCCAGTCCATCCTTTTCTTCAGTATACCTCTCCGTACAGGCCCATCCACTTTTAGGTCCATAGCTTTCCTAGTAACATGATTATTCCCTTGGATCACTTTTGTAATTATTAAAAAAAAGAATTTTGTTCGGGTGTGTACAGTTAAAAATATTATTTTCATAAAATAACTTTCAGCTCTATACTTATTCCGCAAAGACGGTGCGGTGTTGCCATTTTACGAGTAGCAATTGGTAGCAATAGTTCAGTGAACATTTAAATTGACATTATTTTTATATATACTCTTTATTGAACACAATTAAACACTATTACAATAAAAATATTAGGAGGTACAAATTTAATTGATCTAAAGGAGGACTTATCTCTCAGAGAGATTTCTTCCAGCCAACCCTATTTTTCAAAAAAATTTAGCTAGATAGGTCACTTAGTTATTGTATATTAAAGCTAAAATAGCTCGATATAACAACAATAAAGTTAAAATAGCTATTCGAAAACCATGGCATAAATTTTTGTTTACCTTTTGTTTTTATCGATAAAATAAAGTTTGATTTCACCCCAATTCGTTTGAGTACTTTATCAAGACTCGCGCTGTATATTGCAATGTATAAAATGTGGCTGCATTAAATGAAAAAGGACATATTGATATTAAGGAGACAAATCGGAAAGGTACAAATCTGGAGGTCAGCGTCCGTTCACCGGACACCGAACAACCTTTGAAGCCGAGACTCGTGTCGGTATCACTTGCACACTCCATGTAAAAATTCGCTTCCGTGTAATGCATATAAAGTATGCAAAAAATTGGACTAGTTACTTTTAAACAGGCTGTAGGCTAGCGTGGCTGAATACGGCTTAATCGCCTTATAGTTAGGGTAGATGGTACCAGGTTTAATATGACTCGTCAATTAATCTTTATTTACAAAACATCTTCATCACACACAAACATACGACCACAGAGAAACTAAAATTATTTTTATTTAAAACAATAACCCAGTACAAACCAAAAGTTGTGGGCGCTGCAGAAGTGTAAAAGGGTCGTAGCTTAGTGATTGGAATTACTATGTATAATTATTATGTATGTGTGTGTGTATATATATATATGTACATATAAATGTAAACACATATTAAAAATATCTTAATATTAATGTGTATCTTTAATTATATATTAATAAATATAGTCAATATATTATTAATGTTTAATAGCGTTCGAGGTAAGACGACCAATCTGCCGTCCTTTAACTAAAATGACGTTAACCTTCAAGTGATCAAATTAGATATTTTTAATTGAACTTGAATAAGCAGAAGATTTTCTTTCATTTCGTCTAAGAATCATTTTATAATATTAAATAATTCGTGAGTTATAGGAACTTGTTTAACAGTTAGTATTTCAAATTTCAATAACTCCCTACCTTAAAGCGACTAACCCACACTTCTACGCTAAAAATATGTAAAACTACCTAACCTACCTCTTGAACCACGGCTCTAGCCATCATACCTTTTAAGTAATAACACTCCCCGCGTTTTTTGCCGTTTTCTCTAGAACATTGTTTTTGGCTTAGCGTCCTTTTAGTTAGAGGACGGCAGCAATGCGCACTAAGCCAGCGTGGTTGACTAAGGCTTAATCGAACTAACATATTGAGGGTAGGCTTGTGCCCCTCGGAGGGGAAGTATTTAAGCCGTGATGATGAATTCGTTCTCCTGCTGGTGAAAAACGGGACTGTCAGTTTAAAACGCCTTTAAATGCCCAGGAATGCTTTCAATTTTAAGACTAAACGACCAGAGAAAACATGAAAAACCCATGTCAAAAATCGTATGTTACATAAGTACCAATTAACATTCTGTTCTTGAAACTGTGACTGCTTACAATAAGTTATCACGTCACCTATGATAAAAAAAAACAATGCAATAGTTTCACTAAACTTAACACAATGCTCCGTTTAATTCTTTCGCTTGATATTTATAGATCGAAAATAAAAACAAAAACACTCAGATCCCGACTGATATTGTAAACGTGAAAGTTTGTATGAATGAATGTTTGTTAGTCTTGCACGTAAAATCTACTGAATGGACTTTAATGAAACCTTACAACAATATAGCTTATACATCAGACATAGGCTACAATTTATAAAGATATTGTGAAATTGTCTGAAATTCCTGCGCAGACGAAGTCGCAGGCGCCAGCTAGTTTTATTATAAAAACACTCAGATAACAAACTAACTGAAGGTAATTTATACAGTGCACCCCCGGTAATCCGGCCCCTGTCTAATCCGGCACCCCTGTAATCCGACATGGTCTATTAATTATTATTGAATATTATATTATTGGAGTTTTAGTAAGGATCCTATTTTTTTTTAAATATAATATATTACCTATGTTACTCGGGGATAATGTAGCTTTCCAAAGGTGAAAGAATTTTTGAATTCGGTTCAGTAGTTTCGGAGCCTATTCATTACAAACAAACAAACAAATCTTTCCTCTTTATAATATTAGTACATACATACATACATACACTCACGCCTTTTTCCCACGGGGGTAGGCAGAGATTACGTCCTTCCACTTGCTACGGTCCATACATATCTCTTTCGCTTCATCTACTAATAATTATAATATTAGTATAGACATATATATTCGCTAATGCACGATTAAACAAAGAAATAGGCATGCGCCCATTTCAGGACCCGTGTTGGCCATGAAAGATAAATATTTTTATAAAGAAATAATAAAAACAGATGATTTTGTGGCTGGCAAGGGATGGCTAGAACGTTTCAAAAGGCGTCATGGCAACGTTTAACGATTATTACAGGAGAGAAACTTTCTAACGATGCCACCTGTATAGAGTCATTTAAATTAAGATTTTTGCAAAAGGTGAAACATTTAAATCTTAACCAGTCACAGGTGTACAATGCAGACGAATCAGGGATGGCCTTCCTTCAGTTTTTTTGGGTGAAGCTCTCTATTGTGTTGTTAAAATTACTAAATAATGTACATAAATATGTACATATATGTAATATAAAGAATCTTATCACTGGATCTGTAATTTCTCGGATTACAAGGTACTCTTTAGTAAAAAAATTCCGACTAAGGGATTGTCGGACTACCGGGGGTCCACTGTAATTGTTTTCGGAAAGTTATACATTTAAAAGTATAAAATGCTGCAACTGTAAATAAGCGTGTTGTTTTTTTTTAATTTTAGTAATTAAAGTCTCTGAGTATATTCCAATCAAAACTGGCGAGATATGTTCAATAAGTTATGCAACATTAATTAATGAAACTGATAGAATTAGTAAGTTAAAAGTACGATAAAAAAAGTAGCAATTTCGAATTTATATTTGGCATCTCGAATATTTTTTTTTATTAAAAAAATATATTGGTACTAAAATATTATTCACTTTATTATATATGTATCGCTAAATTAATTTAAACTGCACTCAACTTTACACTATAGAAATTCGGGAATAACTATCGCTAGTTAAAGTTTAATTATATAATAGTTATTAAAGTATGAAATAATAATCTGCAATTTTACATGTATAGACCTATTATTATTATTATTGATAACAGTAAAACACAAAAAAAAATCATAAAACACGAATAGTTTAATACTCTACTAGTAAATGGTATGCCTTTAAAAGTAGATGAAAAAAAAGTATTGCTTATTCTTTCATTTTGAAGTAAATTGACGGATAACTTGTAACTTTTTTTAATATAACTTATAACTTGTGAAAATTATTCACAGTGAACTTCAAGACAGTATCTTAAGAGGTGTAGAAAAATAAAAATAAATTATTGATCAAGCACATAACCTTCGAGCTGCAAAAGCAATCAGTGTATAACATAACAACACAATTTTCACAACACAACATTCACTTGAAAACACAGTTCGATTTTTCTTTATACAGAACTCAAACACATAATTCAGCTTCTTTTTATTAAAAAAAAAACAAGACACATAGTTAAAATATCTGTAATACAGAAATAAACGTCACCAATAAAGTCCGAGAAACGTTTTAAATAAGGTCTTATTTTAACCTCAAGGTCGTGGAAAAAGTTAAATTTAAATTTAGAACAGATTTGAACGTACCAATCGCGCAAGCAGCGTCATGTCGACGAATCGGAGGCGCGGCGCGGGCGCAGCTCACTTTTATACGAGCTACAGGGCAAAACCTTTCACTGGGATTTAGTAAGGGATGACGTAGGGTGAAATAGGGTAAGCCTATATCCCTTGTTAGCTAAATATTATCAGCGATAATAAAAGTAATGTCTACCAGTTGCTTGGTCATAATTTAGGCAATCGTCTCGTCTTTCGCATTTCATATTATTTGACATTCATTTTAGGATCGAGATAAGATTTAATATCAATACGTTTTCACCACAGGGAGACTCTTATCAATATCTTATCTAATTTTGTTCAAAGTAACAGCCTTCTAAATTCTGTGTGCCATTTAAATATAAAGTGTGAAATTATTAAAAAAGTCAATTTTAGATTTTTAATTTGTTTTTTAGTTTGTATGGATGGATGTTAGTTACTCTGTCAAGTAAAAACTACTAATGGATTTTAATAATTTTTTACAATAATATAGCTTATACATCAATATAATACATAGGCTACAATTTACTCCAGGAGGGATCGCGCCCCTTCCGTGGCCGGGGGGCGTCGTCGGTAGAGGAGATCAGGGGAAGTATTGTAGCCTCCCCGAGGAAGGCTCTCCTGTATCGGCAGAGGAGCAAAGGCTGGGGGTTCCCGGAAGTCGCTTGGGATTCTCGGGGGCTCCCTACATGAGGAAGGTCATCCCTGAGGTTTTTAGTGGGTAGGCCTCCCCCTTCTGGGGAGGAGAGCCCCACAATACCACCGGCTCGCCACAGCCGGGGTATGCAATTTAATGCATTTTCCTTTTTTTTTGTTCCGCTGAGGAGGGTACAATTTACAAAAAAAACGGCGGGCTCAGTCGGTTATTAAATGAATGATATTACAAAAAGTTTATTATATTATATATATAATTTTACATTTACAAATATTTTAGAATAGATCCAGGGTTGTCTGTTTGAGAACCCTTGGTTTAACCCATTTCTGCAGCAAAATAGCAGTGTTCGCATTGCTTTGTATCGGTATGAAGGGTAAGGTAGGCAGTGAAATTTCTAGGTACTGTGGATTTACAAATTATGTCACATTTTGGCAACGCACACTGTGGTTTTGGGGCGGTTGCAGATTAGCTGCGAATCTCACAGGAACTAGATGTACCATAGATGACTGTTACTATTTGTCATTTGTATTTGCATCCCTGTTGTCGAATTTAAAATAAAGCTGTCCATTTTCACATTTACAAATTCACGTATCGATTAAAAAGTAATTTATATTCTTTAAAAAGATTTAATCAACAATTTTGTAAAATGTCTAAATTTGTTTTTAATTTAATTTCTTCTTATTTAATTTATATGTCATTATAAAAAAAAACATTGGTTGATGCATTTTAATAGATAAAAGAAATAAGACTGGAAACTTTAACAATTATTTTGTTGAGTGATAATACTATGATAAAATGTCGATATTTACTAAAGTTCGATTTTTAATTCGAGTCAGTAAAATGACATTTCCAGTGTCATGTGTCACAAATCATATTATTTAATATGGTATGTATTACATATTTACAATAAAAAAAACGCTTTGATACCTAATAAAATAAAGCATGACTAAATGTCTAAATTCTATTGATTGCCGAACATCACTATTGTAGTGGGTTGTAGTGGGTCACCCTTTTTTGTATCAGTGACAGTCGCACTTGTCATTTTACTGACTCGAATTAAAAATCGTAGTTTTATAAAACTTGTTAAAAGTGTACTTATTAGCAAAGCCTATTATACGGTTACTGATTATATAAAAGACATGAATGCTTGGACTTAATGTTTCTTAGTTCCACCAGGCATTGCCATGAACCTTTGTAATTATACTTGTACCTATAAAGTTGACTTTTGTATGACTTGGTAACGATATATATTTTTGTAAATGTCGTTGCTTCTGTAAAAGTTATAGAGTTTCTTGCGCCCGTTCTTCTCTATAACTAAAAGAAGTCCGAATGGGTAGTAGGGAAAAAAAAAATTTGGACTATTCAAAAGAGCATATCTAATTGCCTACTTGAAATAAATATTTTGACTTTGACTTTGACTTTGACTTTAAACCTAGTATGCCGCCAGCAGCGAAGTAAGCCCCAAATTGCTTAGGGCTGCAGAGCGAAACCTCCGGATAATATGTGCGTTTTTGTATCCGGCCCTTGATCCATCCGTCAAGCGAGAGCCTCTTTAGATGTTGATCGAGACTCTTCGCCATCAATCCATTCGGGAGACACAACTATCGGAACAATGATCGTCGAATCAACATTCTTCATATAAATCTATTATTTACATACATCCCAATATTTCAATATAATCTTTTAATTGAAATGAATTAATCTATTATTTCACAGAACTAGGAAAGAAAGAAAAACTGTTTATTCCAGTAACACATAAAATACATACTTACTCTACTTAATAACAAAAAATAAATAAATAATATATGTGTCACGGAAAGGGATATCTACTCAGTATATTGCCGAGAGGTCACAGACCTCCCAACGCTGGACTTCCGTAGATATCCCTCAGGAGCGACTGCTATAGCACAGCAATAAAACATTTAAACAACAATTAAACATTAGTAACTATAAAATAAACAAAATAATAATAATAAAATCAGACAATAATAATAATAAAATCAGATAAACAATTCGAAGAGATTACATATTCATTACATTGGTACATTACCTACATTTAATTACAAATTACTCGCCTTTGCCCACAATGTAATTTATGTAATACCTGTATGTTGTTTAATGTTTCTTTTGTTATTGTGAGCAATAAAGAATTTATCTATGTATCTATCTATCTAAATTACACACAAAAAAAAACAATAACATAGTAATAAATATAAACACTTAACTACGTAACAGAAAACATACATACACACACACACACACCCACACACACCCTCACACACACGCACACAAATATGCATACATTCACAATTCACAATCCATACACAGTCTACTTCACACTAATTAAGAAACAGAATGCTATGCCTTAATGTGGACTTAATGCGAGATCATACAAGTAAAACACTATACTAAGCTTCATCATCTGGGTACGAAAGGCTCCCAAACTTAGGACTACAACTAGGATCACCCTTTTTTCTATTGGTGAAAAAAGAGAACAGATTTCAAGTTACATGTAGGATATTTTTTTTTAATATGTATATAATGTATAATGAATGTATATAATGAATGTTAAAATATTCTATATAAATGTTTTATAATTAATTTTTATATGTAGGATTAGAACAGATTTTGAATATTTGTGTACTATTGTAGTGCTGGTCTATCGCATTGGGTGTACTTGTAATGATAGGCTAAGTTAAAATAAATAAATAAATAAAAAAAGATTCTTCTTCGATTTTTTGATAAATGTCAGTCAGTATTTTGTATATTAGTGACTACAACTTTGTGATTATCAATTCTCTTTCCTTCAAAACTATATTATTACTTAGTTTAATGTTTATTGTCAAATTTCATAAAATTTGATCCCTTGATGTTTTAATAAATATAGAAAACTCGAAACAAAACAGCATTTTCTATGTTAGTTTTATCTTATCTTACTATAAAGTGAGGACTTAAATTCCAGAAGCATTTTACAATTTTGTTTTTAATTGTAAGAAGTTAAGAGCGTCAGTGGCGGTGTGACCTTAGCACTGGTTTATGAATCGGTTGATTCCAGCGCCGTGGGGTCGATCCCGCCCTGTACCAATGGATTTTCGTTTTTCAGATTTCATATGAACATTTTGACGCTACTACGGTGAAGGAACACATCGTGAAGCAACTTGCATACACTTGCGAAGAAATTTAAAGATGTATGCCAGCGTGGTTATGGAAGGCCCATGCTCCTTGGTGGGGAGGTACATGGGCTCTGATAATCTGATAACGATTCTTATAAGGCTTTAAGCAAATCTATATTTGTGAGTTATTTCCGCCTGATGTAAGCAGCCGACCTTCTGTGCATCTGTTTTAATCATGGTGGCGTCTCACCAGCCACCAAACAGTCAAAATGTCTATCAATACAAAAAACTCTGTGTATTTAAAATACAATAGCTGTTATAACATCGCAACTGTACGTGAGTAAGATCTTGCTTCATCTAGGTCGCGTTTTGTAAAAACACCAGAACGTACGATCCTTGCGGTTGCAATGGCTGATACATTTCAGAATTTTAATGACAAATCGAACTTAACCGCTAATAATTAATTGTAGTTTATATTAGTAGCTTACTTTTTTCATATTATTTTACGACTTCCGCAATCGAGTAGTTGGTATACCTACCGGTTTCAAGGCCATCTCTGAGGTCACGGGTTCGAGTCCCGGTGAGGGCAGATGTTTGCGTGATGAATGCGAACATTTGTAACTTAGTTATGGTTGTTAAAATATATATCTACCAAATT
This sequence comes from Scirpophaga incertulas, assembly GCA_036419045.1. Taxonomy (NCBI): domain Eukaryota; kingdom Metazoa; phylum Arthropoda; class Insecta; order Lepidoptera; family Crambidae; genus Scirpophaga; species Scirpophaga incertulas. The sequence continues at coordinate 448,867 of CM071627.1, read as the reverse complement.
TATTTTTATATGTATAATATATGTATGTTTAGCCGTTAGCCTAGATCCCATAAAACAAGCCTTACAGAGCTTACTTTGGGCTGAGTAGTCTAAATTTTTACAATAACTAATTGATATCCAAATGTATTTAAAATTATGTCAAAAGAGTTGAGAGTATACCAAAAGCTCAATACAGAAATTTACTTTACGGCCCTCCATGTAACACTGACATATATAAAATGAATATTTATAATATAAGCATTGTTATATATAATAAATTACCAGACGAATTGAAATTGTTGCATGGTACAATATTAAGAGAAAAAAATAGACTAAGAAGAAAAGAATATTCTGGAATCTCAGTGATCTCGCGACCTTGAAACCGGCTAACCACTCGAGAAGAGAGGTCCGTCCATCCGCGATTTTTCAAGGATTTGCGTCTAAAATAATCAAAATTGTATGATTACAAAATATCATAACATTTGAATCGTATAGCGACGTCACAAAATTCTGTGTTGAAAAACGATTGTTATGATTTTAATTTCACTGAAGTATGAATATAGTTTTCCTTGGTCCTTACTGCTAATTCTCTATTAATTAAATAACGCATAACCGCAGGACTACAGCTGACTAATTAACATGTATCTTTGTCAAATCGCAGACGGTTTTCTTCCTGCAGCTGGTTAGTTAGTGCCATCCACTACTGATGTAACCTTGCGACGATTTTCTCTCAAGCACACAATGCAGCGCCCACCGCTCTGGAGGGGCGGGCGCTTTAGTTCAAAGCCGATAAGATCCCTGACCTTCTGCCCGACCAAAGGCTGTATGTAGTGTTTAGTTGGTAGGCTAGCCAATATAACCGCATTGCATTGCCCGCCATATATCAGGCGTGGCTGGTATCCGGTGTAAGGTGGCCTGAGCACCCAGAGGATTATTAAGACGACTACATTACCTTACCATCAAGCACACAAATTCTCGTGACGAACTCTGCAACCCTTGAATTCTTCTACAATGTTCGGTTGGCAAGTCCTGAGTAAATTAGACAAGTGTCTTACAGATTTTTAGTATAAGTGGTGGATGTCATAGTATAGAAAAATACTAGGCAGGTGGACTAGTTTTTTTTTTACTAAAAAAGAAAATTATTTATTTAGTCAAAGTTTGAATTTGTCGATGTCTTGAAAACTCCTTGATATTTTCTTAACATTGTCATGTATCAAAATACATCAACGGATTATAACAACTCAAACTTTGTTTCATTTGTGCGACACTAAATTAAAATTCCTATATAACTTTTGATAATTATCAGTTTCAAATCTGGATATGACAAATTAAACCAAAACCTGGTTACTTACACTTATTGGGAACATTATTGTAAATTTGAATTGACGTGAATGTCAATTGTGGACGCGATCTAATTAATTTGAGAATGTTAATTGTAGGGAGTTTTAATTTATTTTTAAATCAGTTATGTCTTGTTATAGCAGTTTAAATGTATATAAATGCTTTTCCTTAAATTTACATGATTTTTCTAATATATATTATAGCTGTATAGACATTAAAACTTATTCAAAACTAACTCAAAACTTTCGGCCTTAACACCTTTCCTTTGATTATGTATCCAATGGCATACCTAAATATGTTTATCAACAATTTATTTGTCGAAGCCGTTGCACGTGATAAATATAATGTATACAAATTCGCATATTATGTCAATTTTCTTGAATTACAAATGTTGTATTGCGCAAGAACAGAGAAAGTTAATTGTTTTGCGTTCCGTTGGCAGCCCTCGAATCAGGGATACTAGCTGCGAGAACTGAATACGAAATCATTTGACACAGAAATTAGCACTTAGAGGGTTTGGCTAAAGGTTTATTATTGTAAAATCTTATCACCGAGTACAGATCAAACACAAACTAAATATCTCGTTGATGTCTAATACACAGCCTAAAGTAAATGTGTAGTATTGTTACTATATAATGTTCTTAAATGTAGGGGTATCGATAGTAATGTGTCATCGGCACTGGCCTCCTGATTCATGTGACCCGGGATCGATTCCGCCTTGTAGTACCAATGTGTTTTTCGAATTTCATATGTATATTTATCTGACGCTCCCACGGTGAAGGGAAACATAATGAGGCAGCCTGCAAAGAAATTCAAAGATATGATAGTCAACTAATCCGCATTGGGTCAGCGTGGTAGGCTAAGGGTTAATCGCCGAAATATAATTAAGGTAAGTTCGTGCCCTTTGGTAGAGACGTATATGGACTGTGAGGATCAATATTTATATGTACACTCATAAATTCAAAATGACTGCACCAAATCTATTGTATGTCTTTCTAATATATTTAACTATTTTTTTATTTAATGACAGCTTTGGCATTCCGCTATTTTTTCCGCATTTGACAGCTTACATCTATTAATTGACTGTTCGGTACGAATTTCGCGCGGGTTAGCTAACAATGAAGTTATATAGAAGCAAGAGATATCACACTAGCGCGTGGAAATAGTGACGTTCAAATTGGGGCTGTGATTTCATTTAATCCCACCAATTATGGTACGTGATGCTAACGGTTGGCATACTCTGTCTACCCGAAGGACCAAGCGTTCTGGCAACATCGTACCCTTTTTTTTTGTTCCACTGAGGAAAATGCATTAAATTGCATACCCCGGCTGTAGCGAGCCGGCGGTTATGTGGGGCTCTCCTCCCCAGAAGGGGGAGGCCTACCCACTAAAAACCTCAGAGATGGCCTTCCTCATGCATGTAGGGAGCCCCCGGGAACGCGAAGTGACTTTCCACGACCGACACCGACCCCCTGCCTCCGCTCCCCTCGAGGGAGGCTAAACTATCTCCCCCGATCTCCTCCATCGACGACGCCCCCCGGTCACGGAAGGGGCGTGGGCCATCCCGGGTCGCCGTATCCGCGGGCGCGACTTGCTCGCGCCCGCCGGCGACCCACGGCGGCGCCGCAGCTGTGCTATCAAAATATAATCAAAAATCAAAGTAAAATAATAATAACATTATTGTACTTGTAAAAAAATTGTAATCATAAATAATATATATGTATTATAACAATAATGATAACAAATTGAAAATAATAATAGTTATAATAAAAAAATAATAATAAATAATTAGCTTAAACAATTAGCAATAAATTCTAATGTAATCAAGTAATATGTAAGATTTCTATAGAGATTAGATAATTATAATTAATCTTAGTATTTAAACACACAAATGTAAATACTAATCATAGATACTAATTAAACATTGTTGGTCTTAAGCTATACATAGAACATAGATATAGATGGGGCTATGACTGCGGGGGACAAGACCATCTGTCCCCACAAAACGGAGAACAACACCTTTCTCCTGATCGACAAAAGATATGTTACTAGAAGAATAAATAATATATAAGGAAATGTAAAAAAAAGACTAACACAAACAAAAAAGAGTGCGGACCAAAGAGACTGCAGAAAACCAAAAAGAGTTAAAAAAAAAATACAGCTTATACATCAGAATAACACACAGGCTACAAAATAATAATAATAATAATAATACTTTATTTCAAATAGATGTACAATTTGTGGTTTAACGAAAAACCCCCACACTAGGCTATGCCAGTCCTGTGGGAGTTTTCACAACTTTGTTGAAAAGGCACTGGAATGCGGTACCTACGGGCGCAAAGAATACAAAAGGAAAATAAAAAAGAACTATTGCGCTATAACAAACAAAAGAAAAAATAATAAAAAATTAAAATGGAAAACTAAACAATAAAAAAAAAAATTATATAAAAAAAAAAAACAATTACAAGAACTCACGAAGACCGGTTATTCAAAGCGCGCCAACACGCGCTCTGATTGCTCATATGTCCAAGAAAGAAGCTCTGCCTTTAATTTCAAACTCGCCTGGCGAAGAGTAAGTTGCCTAATATTGAACAATTGATTGAGCCTATTATAAATATAAGGCTTCTTGAAAGAGGTGGCTCGTCTGGCAAAGGAGCTGTTGGTTGAGGGCACAGGGAGTCGGAAAGTGCGCTTATTCCGTTCCGGGTTTGGTTCGTAGAAGCTGACAGAACGTCTATGTGAGCCTGCAGACAGATCTTCAGAAGATATAGTCTTCTGACGCTCAGAACTTGTGATTCCCGAAATAATTCAGCATCGTTATAAAGATATTGTTTGATTTATCAAAAATATGACGAAAAGTGTCAAGTAGTTTCTTCATAAAAATTACAATTTACACACTTACAATTTATACAAATTACAGATTTGTTTATTGGTTTTTGCGGATAAACCGCGCCTGTACTATATTTTATTGTATTTTTATATTATATTATTATAATTATTAACATTGTAAAGAGGAGATAAAAAAGACCTTCAGAGTTTCTTGCCTGTTCTTATCGAGAAGGCTCTCCCAATTTCCGAACAGGTGTCGAGTCAATTTTTTTTTCTTTTTTTTCCTTATTCGTACGTACGGACAAGGTTTTTGTTTTTTTTAAGCTTTGTTTTTTTGTTTTGTTTGTTGACGTCAATAAGTACCTGTAAAGGTCTATGTTGAAAAAAGATTATTTTGATTTTGATTTTGATTGACTTTCGCAGCGTATTTGTGCGTATGAACTCATTGTGCGCTTTATCATAGACATAACAAGAATATAGGAAGTCGCATGAGCGCAGCCGCTACCCCAGCACAAGGCCACACGCCCAGACAACAGACAATTGCATAGAGCGCGCACGCGCAGAGATAGTTGCACAGATTGTCGGCCTCTGCGCAAGAATGTCGCTGCGAGGTTGACTGGTCTACTTGTTTTTACCTCTATATTATTAGGTTTGAATGTAGATATATTCTTTTTTTAGAGGTATCATAATATTATTGTTAATACCACTTGGTACAAGTAGAGAAAAAATTACTGTACACTTGTTTGGAGCCTTCCAGAGAAGAAAGCACTTTTTTTTGTTTGTCTTAGTCTTATTTTTTGCATTTCCTTATATATTACTAGCGACCCGCCCCGGCTTCGCACGGGTGCAGTGAAAAAATGGTTATGGTGGGTTATCCCTAAGAGATAGACATATACCATCGCGGACTTTTTTGTGGATTTTTGTAAGTTGTACAATACTGTAGTACATTATTTTGGTCTATCTCGTAGGGTTCAGCCAGCGTTTGCAATATAAGCGCAAAAAAACGTGCTTATTTACGACATCACATTAGAAACCTTTAAATTTATCAGTGTTTCTCTACTATATTATGCATTTATTATACATACAAACCTTCCTTAAGAATCACTCTATCTATTAAAAAAAACCGCGTCAAAATCCGTTGCGTAGTTTTAAAGATCTAAGCATACATACGGACATACAGCGAAAGCGACTTTGTTTATACTATGTATTGATTTATTCTACAAGTACATATCATTTGTCGATCAGGAGAAAGGTATTGTTCTCCGTTTTATGGGGACAGATGGTCTTGTCCCCCGCAGTCATAGCCCCATCTATATCTATGTTCTAAGTATTGCTTAAGACTAACAATGTTTAATTAGTATCTATGATTAGTATTTACATTAGTGTGTTTAAATACTAAGATTAATTATAATTTAATTTAATAATTAATACTGTTATTTTTGAGGTTCCTAATGTGATTACATTTTTTCCGCTTACATTGCAAAGATGATATACAATGTTCACAGTTTTTTTTTTTGTGTATTAAGTATCCGCATTGCATCCGCGCATAGCCGGGGCGGATCGCTAGTTAAATTATACATATATCATAAAAATTAAAAATAAGTATTTTCATCGTTTAATAAATTTATAAGGTATAACAATAACATGTTCCGTAAATGTGTTGTAGAATGTTACACATTACCCCATGAGCGTATTAAAACATTTTTTGAAGCCTGTACGTTGGAAAGGCAAGTTTATTTTTAATTCTCGTGTATAAATTTTTATTTATTTTAATTATATTGTAGTTTTTATACATATCAATTATATTTTAATAAATATATTATATTCCTAAGTCCAATTCCGTATTTTTTCAAAAATCCTTTTCCGTCCGTGCTGCCAAGCTGTGGAATAGTTTGCCCGCTTCCATTCGTGAGAGACCATTCCTTACATCTTTCAAATGTCTTCTGAAAGAGTACTATCTGTCTAATTAATTGTATTAAATTATATAATTATTATATATATATATTATGTATGTATGTATTTATGTATATATATATGTGTATATATTTATTTATGTGTAAGTATGTATTTGTATATATATGCTTAATAATGTGTACATTTGAATAGGTTAAACACTTAATTACCCCTGCAATTTTAACGTCTTGCTCCACTATTTGGGTTGGCTGGAAGAGATCGCTTTTAGAGATAAGTCCGCCCTTGTACACTATGAATAACTACAATTTTAATTTTTTTATTGTACAATAAAGTATTATATATATATAATATATAATACCTGTTAATATCATTATATTTATTTCCTTAAACACATAGCGACATCCCTCTAATTGTACTTAAGCAGAGATTCGAGTCTCATCCTGTAATACGGGCTTAAGATTTATTTTTTTATATTTGTTTTTTAATGGAAAATGGATGGATGTGTGGTGTGACAAGGATGGATAAGATAAGGAATGAGTACATAAGAGGAAGCCTGAAAGTAGCGCCAGTGGTAGAAAAAGTGAGAGGAAGTAGATTAGCATGGTTTGGACATGTGATGCGGAGGGATGAAAATCATGTCACAAAGCGAATGTTGAATATGAAAGTGGAGGGATACACGGGCAGAGGAAGGCCGAATAAAAGATGGATCGATTGTGTGAAGAATGATATAAGAATGAAAGGAGTAAGCATTGAAATGACGGCTGAGAGAGAGGAATGGAAGGAAAAGATCTACTGCGCCGACCCCAGTTAATGGGAAATGGGCAAGAGGATGATGATGTTTTTTAATGGAAAACTGTAAATACACGTACTCTTAAGTCAGATACGAAACGAAGACATTGGAGATCCATTACTAATGGATCTATCACTATTAAATCTGTTTCATTGCTGCGTGTGCAGAATGACTGCGTGAAAGCGAATGCAAGGTCGAATAAGCTTCCGCGAGAGCTAGACTACGCTGCTGGGATAAGGCGTTACTGATCTGTACATATATTCTTATGCTTAAAGGATTATGTTATCCTTGCGTTCACAGATTTGGAATAGATTTTTCATTTCTCATACTCGGAAAGTTATGTTGTTTTGATCTGATTATTGGGTGGAAAATGCTGCTTCCCGACATAGGGAGGGAAAAACTCATACAATTTACTTCCCACCCAAGGGCCGGAATGAACTTTAAAAATAGAACTACGAATGTCAGCTGTGAACTATAAAAAAAATGCTGCGGCCATGTGAGTTTCTAAACAGCCAGTGTGAACTTAGCGCAAACTACTTCCAGCGGAATAAGCCGCAACAAACACGCGGTGAGTTCCATATTTAAAATTTAAACAGTCGACATAAATTGGCGGGATGTGAATTTATTATATATATCTGTGACGGAATTTGAAAAAATTCAAATAATCTCTTATACTAGTTAAGATTTTAATTTTAAAAATGAGTTCAGCGATTCCAAAATATTGACACCAGATTCAATTAAAGACGAGGCAAATTGTGTTCTGCCTACTGATGGTCTACTGATATTATCAATAAATAGATTAAATAAACAATCAATGTTTTATTTTCCTCATATATTCGAAGTGAAAAGTAGAGTGTTTAACACGGGTAAAAGAATCAATTCCTTCTCGGACTATAGCCTAAATACCTCGGGAATTGATTCTTTCCACCCTCGGTTAACAATCTACTATTTCACCACTCACAGCCATCTCGCTAATAATATAAAAACCAGCCAAATGTGAGGTTACATTTAAACACTAGCTTTGCCCACGACTTCCTCCGAGTGAAATCGTAATTTTAGGCAGTACTTTTAATGACTGAGAGTGTTATAAACATAAAGAAGACAAATATAATCAGAAAGCTTCGAACTGCTAAGCTATCGGGAGTTGCACGTGTTATTGTAAGTCAACCATAAAAGATAGACATATGCTGTCGTGGGATATTTTTTATATAATTTTAGGAGAACATTTCCGTCATACATGATTTCTGTGTAGCTTTCACCATTAAGGTTGCACACGCGACGGAAGCTTAAAAAATGGAGTAATTTCTCCCGTTTTCCCAACATTTCCCTTCACGGCTCTACACCTATTGAGCGTGATAAAAATTAAACTATGACCACCTCAGGAGTGTGAAAAATAATTGTACCAAGTTTTATTAAAATCCGTAGAGTAGTTTCTCGTTTCAATAACGGTTATACAGACAGACAGACAAAAATTTTACTGATTGCATTGTTGGCATCAGTATCGATTTCTATATCCCCCCCTTATAGTTATTTTGGAAATATATTTCATATAATTGACCTCTTTATTATAAGTATAGATTTATGTTATATTAAAAAAAAACTACTTACTAGATTTCGTTCAAACTGATTTTCAGTGGACGTTTGCGAGGTAATATACATCATGATTTTTTTTTTCAGTTTTATCATTCGCTTATATTACAAATTACTGGGGGGATACATTTTGAATTCTAAATATGAGGAGCCCCTAAATTTTATTGTTTATTTATGTAATTTGATATCAAATGTACTGTTTTATTATAAGACCAGCTTCATTTAAATCAAACGAACGTGTTTTTTTATATAGCTCATATAATAATTTTATATGAACACTAGCTGATGCCCGCGACTCCGTCTGCGCATGATTAGTATTTAGAATAGCTTATACTAGCTTTCTGCCCGCAGCTTCGCCCGTGTGGATTTCGGGATTGGGTCTATAAAGGGTTAAGGGTCATAGCTTTTGCCCACGGCTACGTATGCGGTATATATAAGTCGGTTTATGGCGCGAAGGTTTTATCGCGCTCCCCGTGGGACTATCCGTTTTTCCGAGATAAAAAATACCGCAAAACCTTGTTCAAGAATCACTCTATCTATTGATGAAAACCGCATGAAAATCTGTGCAGTAATTTTTGAGCGAAGGCGCATCCCGTGGGATCTGTCAATTTTTCCGGGATAAAAAGTAGCCTGTTACACTTCATCCCTTCAACTATCTCTTGACGACCTCCATAGTCGAGTGGATAATACACCGGTTTCAAGGTGTCGCCATCTCTGAGGTCCCGGATTCGAATCCCGGTGAGGGCAGATGTTTGTGTGATGAATGCGAGCATTTGTACCTTATTCATGGTTGTTGATATATATTTCAATAAAAATTATTTATATATGTATAATATATGTATGTCTATCCGTTACCCTAGATCCCATTGCACAAGCCTTATAGAGCTTAGTTTGGGCTAGGCTAATTGGTGTAAGTGTAACAAATATTTATTTATTTATTATCTCCACGTAAAATTACGTCAATTCATCGCTCCGTTTTGCCGTGAAAGAAGGACAAACAGACAGACACACATTCCCATATATAATATTAGTATGGGTTAGCGTGGCGTATATCCTTATGAATTATAGCCATATGTTTCTGATCTATAATTTATATTATTGCACTGTTTCATTAAAATCATTATCAGTACCAAACATACACACTTTCGCGTCCATAATATTCGTCAGAAGAAAATCGACTCTCAATTGCCCATCAAACTGGTACACATGAAAAAATAATAAAGTAATGATCTTTTAATACCAGGAAGTGACATTTCGTCTCTTGGCGCTCAGTATTTTTAAATAGATCTTGTCCTGTTCCATGTTTTCAAAGATGAAGTAACATTCAGAACGGCCCATTAATATTAATCGCCTCCGTCCCTAGACTAGTGGTGATTAAAATAATTTCGATCAAAAGTTCCGAAGATTTTATTTTATTGAAATATATATTAATTATCACACTAATTAGCCTAACTAAAGGTAAGCACTGTAAGGGCTATCACAAACGACTAGAGAGGCTAGAGAGGTTACAAATCAGGTAACAAATCGACTAATCTTTATGCCTTCAAACTTTTAGGATAGCTGCAATAATATTTCTTACACTTGCAACAATTAAACTAGCTCAAAGTAAGCTCTGTAAGGCTTATGTTATGGGATCTAAGGTAACGTATAAACATACATATCATATATATATATATATTATATATATATATTATATATATATATATATATATATATAATATATATATATATATATTTATATATATTTTTTAACCAAATTTTTTATATATATTAACAACTATGACTTTTTTTTCCCCTGAGGAAAATGCATTAAATTGCATACTCCGGCTGTGGCGAGCCGGCGGTTATGTGGGGCGCTCCTCCCCAGAAGGGGAAGGCCTACCCACTAAAAACCTCAAGGATGGCCTTCCTCAGGCATGTAGAAGCCCCCGGGAACACCAAGTTACTTGCGGGAACCCCCAGCCTCCGCTCCCCCGTCGATACAGGGGAGCCCTCCTCGGGGGAGGCTACACTACCTCCCCCGGTCTCCTCCACCGACGACGCCCCCTGACCACGTAAGGGGTGTGGTCCTTCCTGGGAACAACTATGACTAAGGTACAAATGCGCATTCATCACACAAACATCTGCCTCTACCGGAATTTGAAGCTGGGCCTCAAAAATGGCGACACCTTGACACCGGTGAGTATCTGTGTCGAATAGGACGGGAGGGATCGACACATTGCCACCACTGTGCATCCGACCTCGACTCGGCCCAGCACACGCTGGCGGAATGCCCCGTGTGGGCCTCCGAGCGCCGAGTCTTGGTCGCAGAGATCGGGCGAGATCTGTCTCCGCCGGCATTGATTGTGGCAATGCTGGCGGACGAGGGATGTTGGAGGGTTGTGGTCTCCTTCTTTGAAGCAGTGATGCTCCAGAAGGAGGCCGCCGAGCGGGGACGGGAGATAGCCGATCACGCTCGAAGAAGGCGGCGCCGGGCTCGGTAGGACAGCTGCGGCGCCGCCGCGGGTCGCCGGCGGGCGCGACCCGTGGCCGGGGGCATCGTCGGTGGAGGAGATCGGGGGAGGTAGTGTAGCCTCCCCCGAGGAGCGCTCTCCTGTAGGCAGGGGAGCGGAGGCTGGGGGTTCTTGGAAGTCGCTTCGCGTTCCCGAGGGCTCCAACCAACCTTCAACCTTCTGTTCGTGCGCCTTCCATAAACACACTCATTGCACAAACTGAACATAGGGCTACTAACATATAACCTGAGGCTTCAGCATCCGTCCAAAAAAAAATTAAAAAGTATCAAACGTCCATCCATACAAACTTTTGCGTTTATTAGTAGGATATTGTCAATAACATTAACGCTCCTTACAAAAACCAAAATAGATGTTTATTAACATTATTCCGTCCCAATCCTAACATATTTCAGCGCGGCTTGATTCAATTAAGATAAGCTCCGAGAGTTCTGTTAAATAGATCTCCGCTGTTTTTATAATAGAGTTGCCTTTGTCATAATTTCGTCACCGACATGATTTGTTTTTTAGTGTGGCGGCTTTTTATGATGCGCTATAGAGGTTATTGATAGACATAGCATGTAATTATATATTTAAAAAAAAAGTCACTTTCACTAGTTTTTTTATTCTGTGTCGTGGGTGCAATTATAAACATAGAATCTCACATGAACATACACAATACAGAAGTCATACAAAATATTTGTTCTGTATCTAAATGTAAATATTCGTTAGACAAGAGAGACAAGAATGATTTTTATATATTTAATATACTATCGTTAAATCGGTAATGCGAGAGAGAAGTAAGACAGGTTACGTGTGTTAGAGCGAGATGGACAGTCGAGAGTGTTAACGTATTCTCTAGCGGCCTATATCGGCTCTATCAATATTACATAATCTATCTATCTATCTATCAATATTAAGTCTACATGAAAACTTTCGCGAGTTCGCTGTTGTATATATATAAGGACGACACAATTTGTGAAACACAATTGAGTTTCTCTGTAAGAAAAAGATTTTAATGGTTATTTTGTTACATGAAATAAATGTTTACAATTTACTTTTGACTAAAAAACTTACAAACCTGTAAAAAAAGAAACAACATTTAATTCAATTACTGACAATGTCTGCTCTTAATCCACAACTAAAACACTTTAACAGTAGAATTAATAAATTCTTCTCTCAATAACAATTACGAGATGCATAAGTTTATAGGTTATCTTTTTCCATAGCTCAAACTTCATCTATTTGTCATGTCAGATTCGATGACGTATTATGCGCGGGAAAATTCAAATTAAAGAAAATGATACAATATTTTTCTTTACATATATCTATTTATATATAGACATAACGCTACAGATAAATAAATAAATATAGCTTATATTTATTTATTATCTATCCTACTCTATTTAACTATAATAAAAATTAACATTATCTGCGATTATTTAGTCTTTGCGATTTCGCAGGTTAGGGCGTGGCTCCATTTGTCCAGGCGTCGTGGCGATCGAGTTGTGTTAAAGGCTAAATTAATTAGTTAAGTTCTTACGGCTCCACTGGCACGAATTATATGATTCTGGGTATGGGTTAAAATAACATTAATCTGAATTGCTGCTAGCTTCAACTTATTCTTATTTGATAATTTATTATTTTTTATGTAAAATGATATAGTCGTAAATCAATAAACATCTTGATATATTGAATGATAATTTAAATAATGCAAATAATATGAAGCGGAAATGATGTAATTATTTTATTGTTATGACCGAAAACAGTACTTTAGTTCAGTGCTACCAATGCCAGAAAAAAATCTTTGATGTTAATTTATTAGTATTGTTGTTGACTAAACTTGATAAATGTATTTTCAAAAAATATTTTGAAAAAATTAAAACCGACGCAAACAGGGGACGCGGCGTTCTTTGGCGGCGTTACAAAGGACACCGACCGTGTTTTTAATTTGTGTGTGCGGTGTTGGCAACATTTTCTCTACATTGCAACTATTAACCGACTCTTTGACCATTGTTACTAACTGAAATAACTATTTATATAGTACCTATTAAACAATGTTCCGTTTGTTATAAAACACTACAAATTTGATAGTTACTATAAAATGCTGTATACGAGGTAGGTAATTACAAATTTACAGCGAATTACTATTTTTTTACCCTTGTTATTAACAAATTTCATTGTTTTTTAATTATAAACAATGTTCCGTTAGTTGCAAAACGCTGCAAAATTAATACACGTTACAAAACAATGAGAACAACCTAATTCCAAATTTGCAGCGTGTTACTATTTTTTTCACCCTTGTTATTAACAAATTTTGCTGTTTTTTAATAATTAACAATGTTCCGTACGTTACAAAACGCTGCAAAATTAATACACGTTATAAAACAATGAGAACAACCTAATTCTAAGCTTGCAGCGTGTTACTAATTTTTTTGACAATGTTATTAACACAAATCACTTTTCATCCCTTTCAACCCTTTCCGTACACCCCAGAGCGCTGCAAAATCACACGGTAAGGTATTTCACCATCCTTAATGACCCCTCAAAATTTTAGCGAGTTACTAATTTCTTTTGGGTTTCAGGCTTTAATGACTTGCCAATAGGTATTTTTTGAAGTCGGTACGCGGGGAGTGGTAACGTGTTTAGCTGTCTTTAAATGATATCTCTCAACCAACAACCAGAAAGCAACTAATCGCCCTAATGATTACAACTCTATATAGATATGTCTTTAAATGATATCTCTCAATCAACAACCAGAAAGCAACTAATTAATCTTACTACAGAACTGTCAAAGCTACTACATCGCGGATGTCTGAGAGCCTGCTCGGCCTTTCCTTAAGGAGAGACCTGTCTCTGCAGTGGTCGTGAATTTTCTCATTGTCCTGTCACTGACCCTCTCGTTGGCATTTAACTGTTATAGTAATGGCTTTATGCAAGAAATATTATTGAACTCTTAATATTATAAATTTTTGGCCTAATTTTAATAATAATAATTACATTTCATTTTAATTTTCATTTTTTTAAACTTTTTAAAGATTTTTATCCTGTGTCGTGGGTGCAGTCACAAATATAGAAATCTCACATACATAAACACCCAGACGAGAAAAAAATTTTTAACCCCGGAAAAGAAGCCTCAAAAAACGTGACAACGTCTATTACATGGTATTTCTTTCTGGGTGCAATGAAATTATTTAAAATAAAGTAATGTATCACATTTATATTTTTATTACGTTGCCGTGTGGCGTCAGATCGGCCGTTACGCCGTTTCCGAGTATGCCTTCGGGCGCTCTAGGGGTAGTAGTAAAGTAGTAAAGTAGGCGTGGACTCCGTGTGGCGTCAGATTCGGCCGTTGCGGTGTTTTCGAGAATGACTCCACGCCGTACCAATTTAATAGACGTTGTCACGTCAAAAGATTACTCGACCTCTGCGCTAAATATGTCGTCAATAATTTGTCACGTGTAACAAATAATAGAGATTAGACCCAGTTACACGCTATAGTTGCAATATATACAGGATTACTGGTAAGTCGACCCACATCCGTCGTGAGGTGATAGTTTTGGTCAAAACAATTTTCAGCCCATATTGCCTTATCCAAAAGTTACCCGTTTTCAAGATATTTGATATTTTAGGTTTTTTTTACTCAAGGTCACTGATGCTTAGGTTATGGCTATTTTTTTATTTCCAGCCTTTAGGTTAGAATTTTTTATTGATTTTGTATTAAAGACATTCAGAATAAACTATCCTACTACTATTATAAAGGCGAAAGTTTGTAAGTATGGATGTTTGTTACTCTTTCACGTAAAAACTACTGAATGGATTTGAATGAAACTTTACCGCAATATAGCTTACACATCAGAATAACACATACGCTACAATTTTTGAGGTTTCTATGAGGTCGTAAAAAAACACATTTTTTGCGCTTACATTGCAAACGCTGACTGAATCCTACAAGATAGATCAAAACAATTTACTACAGTATTGTACAACTTACAAAGGTCTACAAAAAAGTCCGTGATGGTATATGTTTATCTCTTAGGAATAACCCACAATAACCATTTTTTATCCTTTACTTTGTACGAGAAATTTACGAAGCGATTTTAAGCAATACAGTATTAATCCTTATCCAATTAAGTATCTTAAATACATTGTGCATTTAATAAAGATCAATATGGCTTTTTACAGCATGTAAATTAAATAAATATTTTCGAAGATATCACAGATTTAAAATGCAGAGTCATAGCAATTTCGGCGATAAATACCGTTTCGGTGATAAATACCGGCAGCGGTGCCAGGCGAACGGGGCGTGGGGGGAGCGGGGTAGGGCAGTGCTTAGTTACCGTATTTCTTACTTATTACTAGACTAGACGGGACGAACCTGAAGTCCACGCGAACGAAATCGCGGGCAAAAGCTAGTTAATAAAATAAAACTATCAAAGTTTTACAAGACTACGGTTGGTACGACCTCAGAACTAAAATTTACATTGTTTTTTTTTAAACCTCTAATTTCAGCTTTATCTCTCTTACAAAAATTACTAGTAGCTATTCCTGCAAGTTGTATTAAAAACATCACTGTTTATCAAGCTAATTTAAATTATAAATCACATATATTATACAGACATTTTTAAAATAGCTTTCTTGCTTCATGTTGCATGCTTCGCCCATAGCCCAAGGTCGTTCGTGTTAAGCCGGATATGGGCTGTCACCACTACGTCATTTCCGCTTCATATTATTAGCATTAATTTCATTAAACTATTATTTAATAGATATGTTTATTGACTTATAACTGTGTCATTATACGTAAATACAGTTTAGTTACTATTTTATTTTATTCTTCTATTTTAAAGAGATTTAAATTATTAACTAAAACGCTGTTCAAATATTTACGTACCTATGTTCATTCCAATTACTGTCTTCATTCGAGAAGTTAAGCATCCAAATTAAAAAGTAATTACGAACATCGAACACTGCAACATTTTATTTTTATTTAGCATGTAAGTTCTAACACTATTCATAGAGCCATGTTTGGTACAAACATTATTTATAATATTGTATTATTTTTATGTGTATGTAAACATACATACGACTGTAATCGTATTAGGTATGATTGTACCTTATACTATATTGTATTTTATATTATATTATTATAATTATTAACATTGAAAAGAGGAGATAAAAAATAGACCTTCAGAGTTTCTTGCCTGTTCTTCTCGAGAAGGCTCTCCCAATTTCCGAACAGGTGTAGAGTCAATATTTTTTTTTCCTTAATCGTACGTACGGACAAGGTTTTTGTTTTATTTTTTTTTTGTTTTGTTTGTTTTGACGTCAAAGGTTTTTAATTTGAATTTATTTTACTCCAATTAGATCCTCTAGAATGCTTTAAAATCCATTATAAGAATTAGAATGTTTGTTTCATTATTTAATGTAACTTTTATTTATTACGTATTTACAAACAACCCTTAATTGACAGTAGTATAAAGCAAAGTATAAAAAATGTCTTAATCACGAACGGCTATCTATCCCTCGCTTCACAATTGTTAATTCTGAAGCGATCGGTTCAATATGCCATCCCTTAAAGTTCGTTTATTTTAAATATAAAATGACACATTATTTCGTCAAGGTTTTCAAATCAATTTCAGATATTTATTAGTTATTTCGGGAAAAACAATTAACATATTGTTGTCAACAATTAACGGTTTATTTATTTAAATCAATGGAATACGAGCGTGTCTTTTATGACTTGCCCGCTTCCCGACTGACTGAATACTGTCGCTGACCAAGTCACATCTAATCATTACACCGTTTAAAACCAAATGTGCAACTGTGTTCCGCCACGTGGCTCGCTGTGCTGCCATCTATTGGATAACGTCACAAACAGAAAAGAGACAGTAGTAAAATCCGCAATCTATCATCATGGTATAACCTCAAGCATGAGAAGTAAATTGCATATTTACATTACAACTAGCTGACCCGCGCCCACTTCGTTGGGCATAATATTAATAATCCCCGAAGCGAGCACGAAAGCGAACTGAATTAAACCCGAAGCCATCGCGCGCCGTCCGCTGATGATGATGATGATGATGATTATGATGATGATGATGATGATGATGATGATGATGATGATGATGATGATGATGATGATGATGATGACACTCATCAATAATGTGGCTTTCTATTGGTGAAAGAATTTTTAAAATCGATGATGATGATGATGATGACGATGACACTCCGCAATAATGTGGCTTTCTATTGGTGAAAGAATTTTTAAAATCGGTTCAGTAGATCCCGAGATTACCCCTTACAATTTACAAACACACAAACTTTACTTCTTTATAATATTAGTAAGTATAGTATAGATGACTGCGTGTAATAATTAAGGTTTTAACAATATTTAACTGTTATCTTTCAGTAATGTTAAGTGTTTTGTGTTTAATAAGACCGTCTAAGTACATGTCAGATCACTATCGTCGAAAATCTCGCATACAAAGAAGATAAGCTTCAACGTGTAAGAAGATCCACGCTCTTATTAAGAGAATGACGTAACTTTTGACTAAACACCAAATGCTTAAGGCTCTGACTTAATTTATGCAAAGGAAGCTCAACTAATTTTCAATAGAAAGATATAAGAAGCCGCCGAGCTCGAGAGCGCTCGGATAAATTCGGTTGCTGTCGCTCGAACGCTACATAGTACACGTAGCGCCATCTGTTTTTCATCAGCGATTAACATGTTAAAAGACTCTCACTTGACGGATGTGTCTAGAGTTAAATACTGAAAGTAATTATTCTGGATACGGCACGTATTGTCCGGAGACCTATTTTTGAATTACGCATGTGACTTAGAAATCACCGATGTGGCTAATAATCACCGATTTTCAATAATTCTTATTTTTGAATATCACTTATGTGACTACCTTAGTCACGGATGTGATTTCATTACGAGTGCCCTCACCCACTCGTAATCAAGTCATACTTGTGGAAATGTTATCCGTGTTTTGTTTAGAGAACATATTGACAAGAGTCTGAAGTTGATATGTTGACTTTTCAATCAGTCTACTTAAATAGTTTTTTTTATCTGTTATAAACTTTTTTCTACTTTTTGACGTGAAACGTCTTTAAAATCGCGCCGAAACATACGGGTACCAGGTTTAAAAAGTGGACCGTAACGAAAAGGTCTATATCATCGTACCTTAATAATTAAAAAACTATTAGTCTTAGAAACAAAAATGTGGTGTGAATATTTCATTTATATAGTCAGCTCGCTATTGTGACATTGAGTTTTTTATTAAAATACTTAAAACACCGTCAATCTTGTTTTTTTTTTCAATCTTTTACTTTAAAAGCAATTCCCTAACATAGACGTTTCACGTTAAAGCCAACGGCCGTGTGCCGCAGCACAGCCCCACCCGATTTTTTTCTTTTGTAATTCAGACATCTGAAAATAGGAAATTGGTTAGTTAAGTAACTTTTACGGTTTACTGTAAGCTGAAAATATTGAATCGATTAAAAAAGCTAAAGTCGACTCATAATGACAACGGAACCGAAGTAAATTGTGAATTTACTCAACGATTTTAGTTTTGAATAAATGTCATTAACATCTGCGTGCGGGCACAGACAAAGCCATGCATATGCATTCCATAGATCAGTTAGCCGATCAACATTTTCTTATCTATTCTTAACATAGATCAAGTATTCCTATATAAATATTCTTAATGTTGGCTACACTTATGGTCTGTGTACATAATCTGTGGGTGTGTGGAGCCACACCGACAACTCGTAATCGTAAGTAAGTAAGTAGTAAGTAAGTTCCTTTGACCATTCCTGCTCCATCGTCAGACCCTTGTTACCTTATTGCGGTCTTAGTATAACTGTTTTACTCTGGTCTTTGGTTATAATTCACATATTCGATATAAACAACAACAAACTGTCTGCTTTTGATAAAAAAGGACAATATAAAATTTTACTGAAAAATATTCGATATTATAAGAATATTATATTGTTACTTCGTTTGTGGAATGAGCTCCCTGCCGAGGTTTTCCCGCAGGGCTACAGTATGGGGTTCTTCAAAAGGGGAGTAAATAGGTTTTTGAAGGGTCGGCAACGCGCAAGTGACACCCCTGGTGTTGCAAGTGTCCATAGGCTACGGTAACCGCTCCCCATCAGGCGTGCCGTAGGCCTGTTTGCCACCATCGTGGTGTAAAAAAAACGATATTTTCAAACGATATATCGAAAGGTATCGATATCACTATTTAATATTTTATATCGATAAAATGTATCGATATATTGTTTGAGTGGATACCCCTACTCCAGACGAGTCGAAACGGCTCGAACAGCTACCGATTAATCTCAGCCTGAGTCTTGGATAATCGCACCCTCAGGAGAAGACACGATCAGCGCTCCCCTGGAGAGGACATAAGCGCGATACACTAAACTGACTTCGGCCTGAATGTGTGGAACCTATCCTTGGCAAAGTAGAAGGCTGCAGACAAGTGACTAGGCGAGCTGATAGATCCTGCGTTTATTGATCAAAATTGTCGGCTAAGACGTACCTGGGTGGACGATGCCTTAGATTACTTGGACCGACTGAAACATGATAATACGAGAGGGCTGTTACGTTATCGCGATCGTTCAATAACGATACACACGTTCGCAGTTCAAAATCCATGCAATAATTTTATGATCTCAAATATAAAAAACAAAAAAGAATTGGTACTAGATCTTCCTCTTCGCTAGTTAATGATATATCATCAGCAGATAAATCTGATAACGACATTATTTTGTTGAAATTTACTGAGCATTGATAGATATCCGATATTAATTTCACCTGACAGTCTGTTAATTGACCGCTTTTCACAAATTAGCTATGCAAGATGTTGACAGTTTGTCAACGTGTGAAATAACTTTCTGGAAACCCAAAATTACCGTAAATCACCCGATAATTCGAGTTTTGACATTTGCGATTATAAAATACTAGCGGACCCGACAAACTTCGTCCTGTCAAAAAGATTTGTACAGTGGCAGTTTTTTGTTCCTAATTATTTTATAGATAATGTCGCATAGCCAACCAAATCGCAAAAAAGTCTAAATGACCTATTACATTTTGTGGCTATTCAATTTTGGAACGTGACATTAAATCCTCCAACGATGTATTCTGTGCTCCAACGCACGCACGCACACTGTTTTGATAGATATGATTGAATTTCAACTATATGTAGCGTTAATAAAGCGCAAATTGACTCTTTGATGTTAGGAACACACCTTCATTGCTTAGACAACAGTGAGTGCTTGCAATATGAACTTTATACAATAACAATAAAGCTCAACTCGACTGTACGTCTTAGTTAGAAAACGTTTGCATGGGAAACTAAAAGGCTGTTTTTAGAGTTATTCCGATAATTATTCGAATTTTTCCCTTAAAACCATCCTTGAACTTCAACGAACATTTTAAAAAAGAATTGGCCAAATTGGTCCAGGCGTTGTTGAATTATGCGCTTACCAACACATTATGCGATTCATTTTTATATATGTATAAGATTAACAAACTGTTGATTGGTTCTTTCAGAAACTCAAACTGCGTTCAAACATAGATTAACAACATGTTGCGAAATTTTTTCGTTGACATGCGTTTCAGAAACCGGGTGTTAGTCTTATAAAATATTTAGGTTCGGTTAAAAACTTTCTCTAGGAAATAAGGAACGTAATAATTTAAACAAATTTTATTGAATGCTTATTTATATCCCGCACACGTTTGTAGCGCCGTATTGGAATGCGGCGTTGGCTTATCGATTGATGTTGTAATATTTATTTGCTAACTTTGTACTGGATACAATGCAATTGGTGTTATGCAATACTGTTATACGAATATGTATGCTGTTATAGACGTGTAATGTGTTAAACAAGTGTGTCATTTAAATACAATTTCTGTGACAAGTTACATACAAAGAATTATTGAAAGTGTTCGTCAATGAAATATGAGACAACAGATAAATAAATTTATTTAGCGTACAGATAATGTAATAAACAAAAGAATTAACAACACTACACTTATCACTACTAATGTTATTGACGTGAACGTTTGTATGTATGTATGGATGTTGTTACTCTTTCACGTTAAAACTACTGAATGGATTTGAATGAAACTTTACAGTAATATAGCTTATATATCAGAATAACATATTATAGACTACAATTTATAAAGATATTATATACTAGCTTTCTGCCCGCGGCTTCGCCTGCGTGGCCTGATTGGGTCTATAGAGGGTTAAGGGTCATAGCTTTTGCCCACGGCTACATATGCGCAGAAGTCGTTTTATGGCGCGAAGATTTTATCGTGCTTCCCGTGGGACTATCTGTTTTCCCGAGATAAAAAATACCACAAAACCTTGCTCAAGAATCACTCTATCTATTGATGAAAGCCGCATGAAAATCTGTGCAGTAGTTTTTGAGCGAAGCCTTTATTGCGCATCCCGTGGGATCTGTCGATTTTTCCGGGATAAAAAGTAGCTTATGTTACTCGGGGATAATGTAGCTTTCCAAAGGTGAAAGAATTTTTGAAATCGGCCTAGTAGTTTCGAAGCCTATTCATTACAAACAAACAAATCTTTCGTCTTTATAATATTAGTATAGATGAATAGTTTAAAATATGACGAAAAGTGTATTAACTTTTATTTAGGCGCAATATTTATACAATAAACTGCTAGCGTTGTAACGCAATTGCCGTTTATTTCTTTAGTTAATATAAATTGTATTACATGAGTTATATTTTATATTGCGTAACATTTTGTCTAAATCGTACAAGTTTTGATAACAATTGGCGCAGTTGATTAAAATTGAAGAACTTTTCGTTCCAGTCATTTTAATTTATTGACTAAAACTTTCTGAAAGCAAATTTTCTTGCTTGATTTAAATAATCATCTGAAATGTAGTTGTCGTTGGTTTCATATAAGTGTTTATATTTAGATGGTTTTAAAACTGGTCCGAATTAGGTAAACTACAAATTGTAGAGAATTTTATTTGATTTAACTACTTAAAGGGCCGTCCGTTAATCACGTGATCTGTTTTAAGTATTTTTAAACCCATTCCCCTTGATGAAAAATGGGGAGATTTAACCACAAAAAAACACGTGTATGTTTAGTTCCTTCAAAAATTCTCGCGATTTTTGGGTATTTTCTTTAAATATGTATTAAGTATATTCTTATTTTATTCTGAAATTAAGGACCATGACAAAAATGTCATGTTTGACGAAATAATAAATACACGTGTTCTCTTAGTACACTCCCCTCCCCTTTGTTATGTTTCGTGGTTTTTGTCAAACCCCTCCCCCCCCCCTCTTTCAAACCTCACGTGATTAATAAATGGGCCATAATCCAAACAGAGCTTATCCTTAACACTATTTTTATAAAAAACAATACAAAAATACATGTAGAATTAAAGCTAACATCCGCATATTATGATAATCCACTGAATTGACTAGTAACTAAGCTTAAAAACCCTATTTACATTTTAAAATATCATAAACGTTCGTTCGTTTCGCTTTGGGAGATAGATGTCGCTTTGAGCACAGATTATTAAATCACACATTCCCCTGTTATTTTAATCTGTAAAAGTTATATCACCAGTTATTACTTAATAGTTACTGTTATTTAACCCGTGAAGTTGATAGTGTAAGAACCAGTGTTTGGGTCGAAGTTTTGCGCTGGGTGGCCTACGAACGGGTTGTAGTTTTGAGATTGGTAGCTCTGAGGTTGATAATTTTGTGGTTGGTAATTCTGTTGGTATGTCGGTTGGTACGGTTGAGGCGTGTATGCTTGGTACGAGAACTGTGGTTGCTGATGGAAGATTTGGCTTTGGGGTCTGAAGTCCTGCGGTTGGGGGAAGGTTTGCGGAGATTGATTTAAAACGCTGGTCTGTTGGGAGTATAGAGGGGCTTTAGGTTGGTACGATTGGTACTGTTGTGGCTGTTGGTATTGTTGTGGCTGTTGGTATTGTTGTGGTTGGTACTGCTGTGCTTGTTGGTACCGCTGAGGCTGAGGTTCAGGCCTGGCTGGTTGGTGGAACTGCCTCACTGTGGCAGGTCTAGAAGGACCTCTGTTATACTTGGGGTCTTCGTAGATCTTCGGATCCTCTCTGTACTGGCCATCATCTTCTTGGCCATCAGTTAAGGCGTTGGAAGGCTCGTTGAGGGTCGGTGGTGGGACCATGATGCCGGCACCTGGAATTTAGCAGAAAAACTATCAAGATTAATTGTTTCAAGGTCATATACGTCACATGGCAGATGATGGAATATTAAAATTGGCAACCTGCATACGTTTGCAAAAAAAATTGAAAGGTATTTCGACTAAGCCGCACTGTATTAGCGTGATGGGCTAAGCCTTCTTCATCACGGTATAGAGTAGGCACGTGCCCCTCACTGGTGATGGATGTGAGATGTGATGATTATTAATATTGACTACAATATATTTACAAAATATATTTGCGGTAAACGCCTTTAATAGACTCTTAAATACACTAGTATTATAATAATAAATAATATAAATCAATCTCCTATATATATATATCCTATATATATATATATATATATAATATATATATATATATATATATTATATATATATATATATATATATACAGGGTGTCCCAAAAACGACACGTCACAGTGACACTGGGGTTAGGCCAGCACAAGAGGCATCGAATAAGCCTAACATGACCTCAGTAAAAGTTGCTCGGTTTTCAAGATATTGTCAATTTAAACTTTTTCAAAATTTTCACGTTTTTTAACGTGTTCAGTGCTAGCATTACGTTAGATAGCCCTCAGGTTTCGATTTTTCTTTTGTACTCTTGTTGCGAATAGTTGCTTAAGATGATAGAAGTGTTATTTCGTTGATAACTAATGTAAAATGTGGAAAAATACTGGATTGAACTTGAAAAAATTGAACAACGAAAAATTACTTTCAACTTTGATCACTTGCCGTGAAAAAAAATTTAAAGAAACTAAATGAGCAAATAACGTTAAAAACTTGCATGTCTTATGCTTATTCCAAAATGGTATAACACATGTGTCTTATTTTAATATTATACGATTTTTTAATGCTTCACTAATACTAGGAACCCCGGAAGCTACCGCTAGCAGGTAAAAAAATAATGTCACGCGCAACGATAAGGCATTGTTATTGTTATCTATTAGCTTTTTTGTTTGTCAAATGCATGAGAATGAAAGATAAGGATAGTTTATTACCCTTTTGTCGGCTAGATATTGTAAGCAAATAGCTTTGTTTTTGACGTACGTGTCGTTATCATCTTTTCAAAGAAATGGAGAAGAAAGAGGGGTTGTAGTTTTAATTCTTATGGCCCTGCACTGCAAATCAAGTTGTTACGACAGTTCGTTACCTTGCGTTTCGTACGACAACCGTGTTAATCTCTGCGTTCCTTGTTTCCGTGTATTCCTTAATTTAAATCGACTTGGCTTTTCTCTGGACTCTGATTTCTGTTTTGAACGACAACTCGGCGCTCTGTTGGACACTGATATTGCTTTACGGAACTGTCTTATTAACGATGGCAAATCGTGGTACCCAATACACTCACCGTGACTACTCGGACATGCACTTGATTTACGGCGAAACCAGGCAGGTTTCCAATCGAGGCAATGTTTCGTACAACGCAAGATTGGCTGCAAGATTATACTCCGAAAGATATCCAAACCGTAATCCGACGACTTACGAAGTGATCTTAAGAGTTGTGAACGCTTATCGTGATGGCAGATTACCTGGAGTGAGTCACTCAGAAGGAAGACCTCGGACTGTTGACGACAACGTGGTGTTAGAGCAAGTACGAGAGGAGCCAGGAACTTCAGTGCGAATTATTGAACGCCGCACTGGTGTTCCCAAATCTTCGGCACATCGAATTTTAAAACGCCACAAATACCATCCCTACCATATCCAACGCGTCCAAACACTGCTTCCGGCGGACTACGCTGCGCGTGTCCAGTTTTGCCGGACAATGATTCAGAAATGGAGAGAAAATCCAAATTTCTTCAATGAAGTGTTATGGAGCGACGAATCAGCCTGCAAAAGGGATGGGTATATCAATTTGCACAACATCCATAGCTGGCAATTAGACAACCCACATGAAAAAAGAGAAGACCGATCACAGTACCAATTTAAAATTAATCTGTGGACGGGAATTTTCAACGGTCAAATATTGGGACCGGTCGAGTTGCCGCCTGTTCTGAATGGACAAAATTATTTAGAACATTTGCGAAACAACCTTCCTGTATTATTGGAAGATACTCCGTTGGCGCTGAGACGAAGGATGTGGTTCCAACAAGATGGCTGCCCAGCACACTATGCCTTACCAGTACGTCAGTACTGGTAAGGCACTACTACCAGTACCTAAGCAACGCATTCCCCGAAAGATGGATTGGGCGACAGGGGCCAATTTCATGGCCACCGCGTTCCACGGATCTAAATCCCTTAGATTTCTTTTATTGGGGTTGTCTAAAAGACAAAGTTTATGCGAAACCAATAAGATCCGAAGAAGAGTTACGGCGACGTGTATTCGATGCAGCTCGCACCATATCAGAAATCAGCTTAAGAACATTGAGCCGTAATTTTATTAGGCGATGTCACTTATGTATTAGAGTTCAAGGGAGACAGTTCGAGCATTTACTGTAAACTTATTAAACCAATAAGATACATGTGTTATACCATTTTGGAATTGGCATAACACATGCAAGTTTTTAAAGTTATTTGCTCATTTAGTTTCTTTGAAATTTTTTTCACGGCAAGTGATCAAAGTTGAAAGTTATTTTTCGTTGTTCAATTTTTTTCAAGTTCAATCCAGTATTTTTCCACATTTTACATAAGTTGTCAACGAAATAACACTTCTATCATCTTAAGCAACTATTCGCAACAAGAGTGCAAAAGAAAAATGGAAACCTGAGGGCTATCTAACATAATGCTAGCACTGAACATGTTAAGAAACTTGAAAATTTAGAAAAAGTTTAAATTGGAAATATCTTGAAAACCGAGCAACTTTTACTGAGGTCATGTTAGGCTTGTTCGATGCCTCTTGTGCTGGCCTAACTCCAGTGTCACTGTGACGTGTAGTTTTTGGGACACCCTGTATATATATATATATATATATATATATATATATATATATATATATATATATATATATATATATATATATATGTCTTACCTATATATAAATTCTTTAACCAATAGAAAGCCACATTCTTGCTGAGTGTCATAGGTTATATAAAAATCCTAAAAATAATAAGGCTTTGACGTGGTAGTCCGTTTTGCAAAGTGAATCGGAGTCAACGACAGCATTTGTCTAACTTTTATATTTAAGTTACAAAACGCAGATTTTTTTAATATAAGTATAGATAATTTAATTTTTAATAGGTATTAATAAAATAATTTAAATCATTAAGTCATATTACTACACTTGGCTTTGTTATTCGCTTGTCTGCTGATCTCAAACTTATGAAAACTATAAAAATTCTTTATTGTGCCTTTGTAAGAAGCCATCTGGAATATGCTTCACAAATTTGGAATCCTATGTATGATATTCACATAAAACGCACAGAGCGTATTCAAGAACGCTTTCTGAGATATTTACAATTTAAATCTAATATTTACTTTTCCAATTATTCTAAACGTTGCCTAAAATTTCACATTCTCCCTCTGGAAGTGCGGAGGCGAATAGCAGACATAGCATTCTTATTAATGATAGCAAATGGTTCCGTCAACTCTCCGGAATTACATGAAAAAATAGGTCTCAGAGTGACACATGATCCATTTAGAAGGCCATGTTCACTTCATGTTCCCGCAGTATACACTAATTATAGGCGGAATGCATTCCTGCTGAGGACGAGTCACAATTTCAATGTGGAGGCTGCATTGCACGGCATAGATTTATTTACAACTTCGGTTACACAGTTAAAGCGAACATTAAGTAATGCGTTCTTTAACAAGTAGTGTGTTATATAAGTACTTGTATATATTAGTCATAGTTATGTGTACATATATCTACACCTAAGCTAATAGTTCTTTATTGTTTTGCATAACAGTGGAAGTTTATAATTGGCCTTATTTGTATACTGATGTAAATTTACTTTTGTCTAGCTGTTAACTTTCCGAAAATTAATAATATAAAATGAAATAAAATATTTATTAGTCATATATTACCAAAAATTAAGAATCTTTATGAAAATAAGTAGACTCATCGACTTAAGTGTGAAGACCAAAGCAGCGGACGGCGCGCGATGGCTTCGGACTTTATTCGGTTCGCGTTCGTGCTCGCTTCGGGGATTATTAATATTATGCCCAACGAAGTGGGCACGGGTTAGCTAGTAAAGGTAAAGTTCATAAAGATATTGTGTAAATTCGCACTTTCGCACAGACGCGACTTTGTCTGGGCACCAACTAGTGAACTCCTAAGCTCGAGATAAACCGAGTCGAAGCCAAAAGCTCCGTTGATTCCTTGCGAAAATTTCATCCACTCATTGACACTTTATTAAATTAAGCTCTATCATAGCTTACACTAAACTTGTTTACCTAATATGAAAACAAATATTAATTATCCCAACATAATACCGTTGCAAGCAATTTAGTTTAATTAAATCATTTCATACGCCTTTATACGCTTAACACGTGCCGTAAATCCGCGGAGTAACACTGCGAATATTTCGTAACTAGAACATTGGTGCTTAACTACAATTTACATACTTGGGTGTTGCTTAACTAAGTTATCCATTAACAGCAACTTGTAACAGAGATATTAATATAACACATTGATATGTTTGTGACGAGAATAAGATATGACAGCAAAACATAATGGAAATGTAACTTTCATTTAAAATATGTATTTACTGCCTTAGGGGGCGTTCAAGTATGACGTAACCCAATTTGCGGGGAAGGGGGGGTCTCGTAAAACGTTAGGATGCGTTACAGGGGCGGTAGGGGGTCTTTCTTACAACACGTTATGTAACATTGTTTCTTTTTTTGAATAAGAAATTAGGGAATTAAAACTTAAAAACCAAATTGGCAACCCTTTTAGTTTACGTGTTACCGGCAATCCCTCGATTGTATTAGTCTAGTCCTCATTTTTAATTTGTTCTCGTTGGCAAATCTTTTCGCTTATATTTCACGGGGACTCCCTAGATTGTATTGTACGTCATTTGATGTTGTTTTCGTTATCAGTATTCATTAGTGTTTATGGTATACCAAGGATAAAATTTATAAGAAAACTTTTTGCTACTTTAGGGTAAAAATATTTATAACTAATATATTTTAACATATCATCATCATCATCACAGCTCATAAGCGTCCCCACCGAGGGGCTCGGGCCTACCCTAACTACGTTAGGGCGATTAGGCCTTAGTCAACCACGCTGGCCCAGTGCGGGTTGGTTGACTACGTACACCTTTGAATCGCTTCGCAGATGTACGCAGGTTTCCTCACGATGTTTTCCTTCACCGTAGGAGCGTCGGATAAATGTACATATGAAATTCGGAACGAAAAACACATTGGTACACGGCGGGGATTAGATCGCGGGCCTCCCGATTCTATGCGGCGCACAGACCAGTGCCGAGACCACAGCGCCACCGACGCTTTTAACATATATTTATAACAAACTAGCGGACCCGACAGACTTCGTCCTGTCAAAAAGATTTGTACAGTGGCAGTTTTTTGTTCCTAATTATTTTATAGATAATGTCGCAAAGCCAACCAAATCGAAAAAAAAGTCTAAATGACCTATTACATTTTGTGGCTATTCAATTTTGGAACGTGACATTAAATCCTCCAACGATGTATTCTGTGCTCCAACGCACGCACGCACACTGTTTAGATAGATGTGATTGAATTTCAACTAAATGTAGCGTTAATAAAGCGCAAATTGACTCTTTGATGTTAGGAACACACCTTCATTGCTTAGACAACAGTGAGTGCTTGCAATATGAACTTTATATAATAACAATAAAGCTCGAAAAATTCGACTGTACGTTTTAGTTAGAAAACGTTTGCATGGGAAAATAAAAGGGCTGTTTTTAGGGTATTTCCGATAATTATTCGAATTTTCCTCATTGTAAAAACCCTCCTTGAACTTCAACGAACATTAACAAAAAAGAATTGGTCAAATTGGTCCAGGCGTTGTTGAGTTATGAGCTTACCAACACATTTTGCGATTCATTTTTATATATAAGATATTTATAACTTGATGAATAGTTCAAATAAATATCAATAATTTTCTACAATCACACGCATACACACACACGCACACACACACACATATAGATATATGTACTTATAATGTACGCATTGATTCTCTGCCTTTTACTATATGACTAACGCCCATAATTTATACTCATTCACTTTTAACTGTTCATTAATATCGTGATTACCAATCCAAATTCGTGTTTAATTGTGTCAATAACGTACCCGCAGATTGTAAAATACTATTTGTGGTTGCAAACCATCCTTTGGAGGTCGGATCTCTTATAATGCATTGACAGTTTGAGTATATCCAGAACCTGCCTCGGCAGTTTTGACGTTTCTTTCAATTGGTTTTTGCTCCAAATTTGAAATTTGATCCCAAGCAACGATGGCAGTGACTTGGAGGACATTATTCTTTCTTTAAGTGTAGAAGATACAGTAGCTCTAGACAAAAAGCACGCGCGTCTTTTCTATTCTATTTCTACTGTTATAATAGACTAAGCGTTTTCTATTATATCTACATTTTGTCTATGAATTTGTATAGAACTCTTCTACTGTCAAAATAGAACACAGACGAGCGATAGAATAGAAACACAGTTAGCATCTTGTTGCGAGTTTTCTATCAGCGTCATCAAGTCACGTGACGTATCTACTGGAAATGTCAGTTCCATACATTGTTTATGTTATCTATTATAGAAAACGCAAATAGAAAGGCATTTTGTCTAGGGGGGCAGTGCGGAGACGCTGTTCACATAGAATAAGAATATACAAAATTAATTATATGAAAGCAGTTTAGCTACAAACGATAAACATAAAAACACCACCTAAATAGATGACAATTGAAGAAGTGATAGACAGACGCCATCAAGTTCCGTTCCACTGTTTTGTTTTATTGACGATTTTAAAAACTCTAAGACGTTTCAGAAAAAAAATAACTTTTTGGGGTTCCGTACCTCGAAAGGTAAAAACGGAACTTTATAGCATCACTTTGTTGTCTGTCCGTCCGTCTGTCAAGACCCTTTTTCTCAGAAACACTTCGAGATACAGGTCCTTTTATTTATTTATGAAAGAATGATAATAACCTACCTTGAGGCTCAAATCCCCGCTGGCTGCTAGCCCCGTACGAGATCTCCCTCGTCTTGCCGGTTTCGTCCACGTATCCGTACTTGCCAGCCACGTCGCCATTGGGATACTTGGTCTCGATCTTGAAGGATCCATCAGCAGCTTCATATCCGTAGCTGTAGGAGCCATCGTCGTTCTGGCGGTTGATCTGCTTGAGAATAGGCACAGGGGTCGTGGTGGGACCTTGGGCTGCGCACAGCAAGCACGCAGCGCTGAGAACTAGCGTCTGAAAGGTAGAGAGGATACAACGTGAATGTGACATAACATACACATACTCACGCCTTCCCGTGGGGATCGTAGCAAGTGGCGTGGCAAACGCCTGCCTAGCTTCCTCGTCTTTCATTAATACTTTTGACGTGACAACGTCTATTAAATTGGTACGGCGTGGAGTCATTCTCGAAAACACCGTAACGGCCGAATCTGACGCCACACGGAGTCCACGAACGGCGTAACGGCCGATCTGACGCCACACGGCAACGTAATAAAAATATAAATGTTATACGTTACTTTATTTTAAATAATTTCATTGCACCCAGAAAAAATTTTTGTTATTTAATTAACATACTAAATTTGGGAAGAAATATCTTTGTATTTTTTACGAAAACTAATTTTGGCAGTCCTCTCTTGACATAAATCTGACTCTACTTTGAAAAAATAGGCGAAACTCTGAAAGTATAAGGGATATATAGATATGTCGCAGTCATCTGGTTGAATCTGCTATTTGATTGTTCCATTAGCGTTATTTATTACCATTAAGTTACATTACCATTAAATTTAATTTATGTATAACTTCATAAGCAGAAAATTTAAACAAACTATTAAATAAAAATATAAATGTTATACATTACTTTATTTTAAATAATTTCATTGCACCCAGAAAAAATTACCATGTAATAGACGTTGTCACGTTCAAATATCGGCAGTAGACGGAGTTCTACAGACAACCAATTTATGTTTTTTCGCTTAAATGCTCTGCCCTCTTTTTTTAGTAAGGGAAATGCTTTTACGCATCGTCTAAGCCCCTTGGGTAGGGACATCGGGTGTGTGGGACTCCACGACAGAAGGCCGCGACTACCCACTAAAACCCTCGGGAACACCTCATGTGGCCTTGGTGAGCGGCAACGAGCATGCGCAGTGCGCTGTGCTCGCGTATACACCGCTCCAAAGTGGAACGACGCGGGCTTCCGCCTTCGCCGGAGGCATGGAGGTGGCTAGTGTTGTCCATAGCTACCCCCACCGTCGCAGGCATCGTGTGCAATGCAGGCGATACGCTACCCATCTCCGGCACCGCCTGCCGTTCCCCACTAGGACGGCGGAATCAGGGCATTATAGCCCCTCCGACGCCTCCGCGCGCTTGCAAAGGAACGCCTGTCGGTTCCAGGTACTCTTGACTGCACTTGATTTGACTCTTGGCTCCCCTGTATCGACGGGGGAGCGGAGGCTGGGGGATCCCGGGGCTCCCTACATGCCTGAGGAAGGTCATCCTTGAGGTTTTTAGTGGGCAGGCCTCCTCCTTCTGAGGAGGAGAGCCCCACATAACCGCCGGCTCGCCACTACCGAGGTATGCAACTTAATGCATTTTCCTCCCTTGACCCGACCTTCATTTATGTGTAACATTTTATATAGAAAGTGTACATGTAAATGTACAAGTGATAAAATTATCGGCAATTTTGTTTATACGCGACTTTTCCATCGCGTGGCGTCACAACGCAGAGTACTTTAGTATGGAGTTCTTCAAAGGAAATAATTGCAAGCACACTGCTAATTCTGCTATATTTTTCAGCTATTAGCATCTTTTTTCGCCTCTAGTGAGAAGATGCTGAAAATCCTCATGGATACCACCGCAATTTAGTGCCATGGTGATTATATCGGATTCCAGACTGATCGCGGTGGCTCGACCAGAATGACCTTCCGACTAAACTCTGCCTGAGTCTTAACCATAAGAGCCTTAATAGATAGATCTATTGTACTACCTCGTGTTCCCCTTCCTAGTCTACCATTTGGCTGCTACCATCAGTCCAGTCTGCTCAAGAACCTGATGCTGCAGTCTGTCGATTTTGGACAACCAATACCCGCCAGTTTTTGTCTACTCAAGGCAAGTGGTTACAGTAGACTTGATGACTCATTATGGCTTGTAAGCTTGGGATGGTCAATGTATCGCTTTGCTCGTATTTGGACTGAGTCTAAAGACCGACAGATAAGAGCAGAACTCCATATGAGGCCATGATTTCAATCAGGCCATGATTTGTAATATCCATCTTTGCCTCGGAGAAAAGTCCCGCTTGACGCTGATAAGAACTTTTAGTTTTTTAAACACTTAGTTTTAGCCATTAATATCTAAAACTAAAATTAATATACCTATTTCGTCATCTGTGAACTTATATATCATAATGCAATCTGTGATTAATTGAAAGCTGTTATTAAAGCAATATGAAGGACCTTGATCTTGTGTTCAACAAAACCAGTTCAGGAAGCTTCGCGTATTAACACAGCAATGCGACTTT
Organism: Scirpophaga incertulas; assembly: GCA_036419045.1. Taxonomy (NCBI): domain Eukaryota; kingdom Metazoa; phylum Arthropoda; class Insecta; order Lepidoptera; family Crambidae; genus Scirpophaga; species Scirpophaga incertulas. The sequence continues at coordinate 416,091 of CM071627.1, read as the reverse complement.
ATATGTAGCATGAGATAGCTCTTATGACGCACGTAATAGAGCGGGAAATGTAAAACTTGAAGTGCCGCTAACCGTACATGCGCGTGCGACACTTAAGTGAATTCAGTTCAAGTTTATTTGTAAGCAAGTGAATGTGTATTTGTAATAACTGTGTACAACCTACAGATTTCAATCGAAGGAAATTCCGGATCTTCGAGAATTTAACTATGTACATTAAAATATAATAGAGATTTGAGATAAGATTAAAACTCGTACTTTAAAAGTCAGTTATAATATTTGGAAACATTACGAATTACATTAATGCAATTGTACAATGAATGGTAAGCGGTTACCGTAGAATATGGACACTTGCAACGCCAGGGGTGTCGCGCGACCAACGGTTCCCAGCCCGGGAAGGCCGGTCCCTGCTATACAAAGGTCACCGTCAGTCGTCAATCCGAGTCGGTTCGACATTCTCAAAGTTCAAGCTACATACATGTTAAAAAGACTCTAATGAGTAAGGGCTATTACAAAGTCAATAATTATTTAAATGATGCCAATTCTTGGTGTTGATTTGAACACATTAAATTCTAAAATGTAAATATTTGTTTTCCCGTATAAATTGTAAACACATATGTACATTGTATTGCAATTTTGATAAAATTGCAAAAAAAATTGGACGATTTAAAAGAGCTTTGTATAAAGTCATATTAAAATAAAGTTTTTTTTATCTTGATTTTATGACGATAATTGTCCTGCGTAGACGAAATCGCGGGCACTAGCTAGTTTTACATAAAATAGCTCGATTTTAATACCAGTTTAACAGTAAAGCAAATAGGTTTTAAAATCTCGTAAGTTCAACAAACCTTAAGTACACTATCCAATAAATAGTTTGAGACCATACCTTCTTGGGAATCTTGGCAATGGAGACAATTCTTGGAATATTTAATCAACGATTACAGTGGACTGGCTATACTGGCTAGTGAATGTGTAGCCTTGGCGCGCCCAGCCGCAGGACAAAGAAAAAATATGTTTCTACAGTTTCATTCATTCATATTTTATTTCGTTCAACGTGTCATTTCTTCGACATATATTCACGTCTCTTTCCAATGGAAGAGTAAAGAAACAAAGTGAATAGAGCTATAAATGGTTTCATTGTCAGTCAGACTTTGTCAAAAAAGGAGAGTCTGGCTGTGCATGGAGGCATGCTGGTCCCTACGCTTATGTGTGGGAGTGAAAATGGGAGCTTTGAGGGGAATGGCTGGAGTGTTGATGTAGAATTAATTGCAAAATATTGTGGTAAGGGCACCGCCGTCTTAAACTAAGCTAGGGCTCTTGGGCACTCAAGAATTGGAGGCCCTTTGGAAAGTAAAAGACGCAAATTATATTAACATTATTAAAATAAGTTTGTTTGTTCGCAAAATAGGTTATGTTCGCGCCATCCCGCGCTTGGAATACTGCACTAAAATAGGCGTCAGTTGTTGGAATCTCGAACTACAAATCCATAGGCGTCTCGGCCTCAGCTTCCAGATAGAAATGAGCCTTCTTGGACCGTCTATCTTCGTTGATATAACAGCGTAGTATATCCCACGTAAATGCTTTCCTATAAAGTTATTAATTTGCATAAACACATAATTGCTTTGAGAATAAATGTGTGAGAGAAATTGTAGGTCCTTCGGGGCCCCCTGGGAATGGGGACCCTGGGCACGGGCCCCGTGTGCCCTTATGGTAAAGACGGTATTGGGTAAATCGATAAGTAAACGCTTAGATGGTTTGGACACGGATGGATGAAAGATGACTGAAAAAAGAATATACGGCAAATGCAAATAGCAAGTTGGTAGGAGACGACCAAGGCAATACACTTGGACCAAATCGGTAACATATTAAAATTATTAAAAAGTAGTAATGAAAGCCGAGGAAGCTAAATAAATATATTTGGATCGTAGGAAGTGGAAAACTGTGATCTCTGCCTACCCCCATGGGAAAGAGACCTGAGTATATGTGTATATATGTATATAATATTGTTACGAGCTGGGGTCAGTAAATTAAACGGCGGTCTACCAAAACACTGAACTTTTATTAATTACCACACTAACAGTCACTAATCACTTCACTGAAAGCACTGAAAGTCGCTTCTTAGTTCTCCAATATCACTTAGATGTTTTCGCACTGTATCGCAAAACAATAATCTTCCCGGCGGCCGGACACAGCCTTATATAGTCCCCTAAGATACTTGCCACTCTTGCCAGAACATTCGCGGACACACTCGAATGTGTAGTCCAATACGTCGCGCGTTCGAGATTATGTAACCACACCAACGAACCCTCTTCAAAGCCTTTGTTGTTTACATTTCGGTTGTAGCGGGTTTTCATCTTCTCAGACATCTGTTGGCTTGATTGTCTGACTTGCTCGTGTACGTCGTTCAACTTGTTGCGCAAATCATTCGCGTACTCGGTTATATTCCGCGGGGCGTCAGGTGGAATTCCAGTAAGTAGATCCGCAGGCAACCGTAGTTCTCTACCAAAGTTTGCAAATGCTGGTGTCACCGAAGTACTTTCATGCACTGCGCTTCGATATGACATCAGGAATGGTTGGATGTGCTTGTCCCAATCCTTTTGCCTGTTTGACACAACCTTTGCAAGATACCTCTCCAATGTTTGGTTAAATCGTTCCACCATTCCATCAGATTGCGGATGGTAAGAAGTGGTCCTCGTTTTATGGGTACCCATAACTCGACACATCTCTTGAAATATTTGAGACTCAAAATTTCTTCCCTGATCACTATGAATTTCCAAGGGTACTCCAAAACGGCAGAAGACTTCATGGACTAATTTATCCGCAACTGTTGAAGCCTCTTGGTTAGGAATAGCGAAGACTTCCGGCCACTTAGTGAAATAATCCATCACAACCATGAAGTACTTGTTTCCGCATTCACTTTCCGGAAATGGTCCCGCAACGTCTATGGCAATCCTTTCCCATGGTGCACCAACGTTATACAGTTTCAATGCACCTCTGCTGCGTGTATGAGGTCCCTTTACTGCAGCACAACTAGTACACTTGCGGCACCAATCTTCAACATCGTCACGGCAATTTAGCCAGTAAAATCGTTCTCTTATTTTCAACAGAGTTCTCGTCACTCCCATATGACCTCCCGAACATCCGTTATGGTACAGCTGTAGAACATCCGGTATCTTGGCTTTGGGTACAACCATTTGTAGATGACAACGGTCTCCTCGAGCGTTTTCCCATTTGCGGCACAAGACTTCATCTTGGATAACCAGGCTGTCCCATTGAGCCCAATAGCTCTTCGTGGTGGAACTCATCGACGCAATATCACTCCAGGCAGGCTTAGGAGTACCGGCTTTGATCCATTCGAGAATCGGTTTGATGTCTACATCATACTGCTGAGCGTGCTGAAAGGTTTCTTTCCATTCATTGCTAAGATCCGTGTTTAGCATTCTCACAGGTAGGTCTGCTTTTGCCTCTTGTTTTACGCAATCTTCAGAGCAAGGTCTTCTTGACAAAGCATCTGCATTACCATGAGATCTTCCAGAATTGTAAGGGAGACTAACCGGCACAATGGTTTCCGATTTTGGGGGTAGAGCGGTTTTCTTTAAGCTATACACTCTCCCCGGTGTGGCTCCTTCCATGAACAATTCTTCTCGTCCACAACTCATAATTCCTTGCTTGACGTCGATCTCACAACCATTCTTTCTCATAAAGTCTAGTCCGAGAATGCAGTCATCGACAATATCAGCAACAATGACGTTGTGCAGGTAAACTTGATTACCCAACTTCAACTGCACCTTCTGTTCGCCTCGGACGGGTATGTGCTGACCGGTGGCGGTTACTAAATTTAATCGCTCCAGGCTGTTGTTTCTGAAGTCCCTCAGAGACCGATTCGCAAGTTGGGAACCGACAACCGTGCGAGAAGCGCCGGTATCGATTGTTAGCTTACATGACCTTCCGTTAACCTTGCCATTGATGATCAGGCTGTTCCCATCGTGGGCTTGTGAGATCGAAATCCTTGGGGCTCTGCGAACACCAGCCAGCACTCGCCCCGCAGTCCTGGCGTTTACTCGTTTTCCCTGCTGTTGTTGGACAGCGCTATTAGCTGCCCTGTTCTCCTGAGGCCCATCTTTATCAATCCCTGAGCTACGCTTCGGACAACTTGATCGGAGGTGTCCCTTTTCCCCACAAGTGTAGCATCTAGGGCTGTATCCCTTGAAGCGGTCACGCACAGGTGTTGCAACTACCTCCCTGACACGGTGAGACCGATGGTCTTGCCTCACAGCTTCCACTTCTAGAGCATGGGCCAGGGCGTCTTTAAGGGTTTCGTGGTGCCCGAGTCTCACAGCAGCTCTCACTTCGAGGTCCCGAATGCCGTCGACAAAAGCCTGTACAAGGTTGCCCACAATTAACGTCGGTGTGGACTGGTACGCTTTACGTACCAGTTTTTCTACCTCTAGGGCCCATTGTTGCAGGTTTTCACCAACACGCTGAACCCGATCTTTTAGCTGGGCCCGAAACACATGTTCAAGGTGTGCGTCGCCGTATCTTGCCTCAAGCGCTTCCAATAGTTCCTCGTAGCTCACCTTCTTGTCAAGAGCTTCGAGGACTGTCAAGGCTTGATCTCGAAGGCCTAGCTTGAGTGCGGTCATGGCCTGGGCTTTAGTCCACCCATTTGCCTCCATTACAGCCTCAAACTGTATTTTATAGGCTGACCACGAGGAACTCCCATCAAAAGGTGGCACTTTGAATCCTCGCACCGAAGGAGCGGCACTGACGATAGTGGCTGTCCCATCTCCGACCTTCAGGTTACCCAAAGCCTTCTTGACATCGGCAATCTCAGATTCAGCTTCGGTGAGACGGTTCTCGTGTTGCAGAACCTTATCTTCTATCACTTTGACCTTATTGCCGAAAGTCGCTTGGAGATCTTTGATCAGGACCATTTGTTCATCTTGGCCGAGCTGCAGTTGTTCCCTCAAAAGGCGAGTCTGTTCCTCCTGACGGCGGGCCTGCTCCTCCTTATCGCGCTGCAACTGCTCTTCCAGACGGCGTGCCTGCTCCTCCTGACGGCGGGCCTGCTCCTCCTTATCACGCTGCAACTGCTCTTCCAGACGGCGTGCTTGCTCCTCCTGACGGCGGGCCTGCTCCTCCTGACGGCGGGCCTGCTCCTCCTGACGGCGGGCCTGCTCCTGCATCATCGCCATGAAAGCCGCCCAATCTGGTGCGGCAGCCGACGTTGAGGGAGTGGCTTCCATAACTGACTGCTGGTCCTCGTCAGTTGGCGGCTGAGTAGCTCCGAAGCGTCTCTGGTCGGCTTCCTGTTGTCGCTGGCTTCTTGTCCGGATTCTTCCTTCCGTGTCTTCCTTTGGTAGAACCGGCATACTGATCCCACTTCTGACACCAAATGTTACGAGCTGGGGTCAGTAAATTAAACGGCGGTCTACCAAAACACTGAACTTTTATTAATTACCACACTAACAGTCACTAATCACTTCACTGAAAGCACTGAAAGTCGCTTCTTAGTTCTCCAATATCACTTAGATGTTTTCGCACTGTATCGCAAAACAATAATCTTCCCGGCGGCCGGACACAGCCTTATATAGTCCCCTAAGATACTTGCCACTCTTGCCAGAACATTCGCGGACACACTCGAATGTGTAGTCCAATACGTCGCGCGTTCGAGACGTTTCGATTATAACTGTCTCGATACTCGAATATTCTCGATACACAATTCTCGAATATTCCCGTACTATCTTTCTCGAATATTCTGTGTTTGTCTATCTCTTTCTAATGATGTTTTCTCATTCTAATACTTCTCGAATGTTCTAACTATCTCTGTCTCTTTCTACTATTGCTATCTCTTTCACTCCTATTGAAATTTATGTCCTTTTACTGAAGTAGGCTTAATGGCTCATAAGGGGTCCTGAAAACGCCTGAAAACGGGTTTTCAGGTTATTGCGGCATTGGATAGAGGGTAGCCTGAAACGTACTGAAAATATGTTTCAGGCGCCTGAAAACTACTGTAACTTGGGTGTAATTTAGATTTTTTAGTATGTGAAAGAGCTACTTCTGAAACGGCCTGAAACGACGTTTCAGCCTGCTGAAAACGTTTCTAAGTCACAGAAAATCACTTTTGAAGTTTTACTAAGCCACCGGCGTAACAATATATATTTTGTATTTATATCCATTTTATAATCTATTTTGCACATGACTAGAATTAGTCACATACAATAATAACTTAACTGAATGACACCTATGACAGAATTAAACATAAAAAATGTTGGAAAATGGAAAACTGTATTGTCTGCCCACCCCCATGGGAAAGAGGTATGGAAATAGGATAGTTTGAGATGATATTAAATGAACTACTATTTCTTATTTTAACTACCTATCTCCTCATATAAATCTCGCCCTAAACGAGCACTTAGTCAACAAGTGTACCAACTTAACAAAACTAGAATAAGTTGTTATCGAAAACAATTTGGTTGCAAAACAAAGAACTACATTTGATTATATTAGAAAGGCTTTAGTCGCTGTAAGGTTTGTAATTTTACAATACAATTGTGTCGGCCTCTGAACGGTTATAAATATTAATTGGTTTAGCTTGGCTGCTGACTTCTTAAGATATTTTTTGTGATTGTCTTTGAGATAGAGCAATGACGCAGTGCATTTGACTCATTGAACATGAGTCAACTTACAACTTTATTTGGTCGAAGAATGTGTGCCATGTCTCTCGCTCGCGTCATTGACATCGAAAAAATTTTCCTTTTGAATAAATTCGATTTCCATTCGCACAAAAAATATATTATGTTCCTGTAAGGGCCTCTAAGGGCTCCAACCATCCCCAATTACAATCCCCTGTAAGATTGAATTGTAGAGATCTTTTGATAAGCCCGACTTTGTAAGTATTCTCTCCCTGGGTTGTATTTTCTTTATGTTTTAACTAATAAACTATCAGCAGACATTGTAACAACTAAATTCAAATTATATTATTGTAAACACATATGTACATTGTATGATAACGACATAATTTATTGTAAATGTTGTTATTACTTTTGATAAAGTTGATAGGTTTCTTGCGGCCATTATTCTTGTCATAAAGTAATATAATGTAATATTTGAATAAAGTAATTTAGATTTTGATTAAATACATTTATAAAGTAATATTTGAATAAAGTTAATTTAGATTTGGATTAAATACATTTCACAATCACTGCTCATATATATTTTCTGTGCATATAAATTTATTTTATTCTTTCTCTGTCGCTATCCATTTTATTATTTCGCTGTATGAAATAAGTTTAAGTACATACGTGAATAACTCTACCTAATTGCGACCTGTGCTTATTGGGTTACAAACAAAATTTATTCTTCAAATGGGATTATTGGCACGTCAAAGATGATACGCCATTGGTTCGCAAGTTTGTGGTGGGAATTCTTGTACTGGAAAGAACTAACGAAAGCATTTTGTTTTCTGCCTGTATTTTTACAGAGTCGATTACAGTACAGAGACAATTAGAAGCTGGCCTCAGATAAACAGCCTGAACCCGACTTCCTTTACAAGCTTAAACAAGTTCACCAAGTTCATAAATCAGTAACTTTGTTATTTTGTATTATTTGTGTTTTCTTTTATAACTCTAGTTGGTGAGTAGGAGAATTATTACATTACATTTGAAAATCATTACTATTGGGAACACCAGTACTAGAGCTTTACAATTGAAATTAAAGAGATAACTGCAACAATTACTGACCTTTTTATCGGGCTTTCAATATGTAAATATTTTAGTTTATTATTTTTTCCTAAGTGCCGGTGGCAACTAGGTTAAATTATGTTCCAAAAGATATGGATAATTTTATGGGAAATAAAATACTCCTGGAATTTGTGATCCTGAACACCACTTTCCGTAACTTTTATACGTTTTTATATCCCGAAATATGCGTGAGATTTTCTACAATAGATCGATTCCCAATTCCCAGATTTCAGATCTCTCCAAGTCACAGATTAGTATACCATTACAGATTGCTTACCACCGATGAGGCAAAGACATTCACCCACGTGCATCCCAGACTAGAATGTATAGTATGTGATGTTTGTTATTAAATGGAACTAGGATGGTGTGGAAACTATGTCGATCCGCCACAAATAAAGGAAAGAAAGAATTGATCTTCCTAAATTTAAGTTTAATCCTAAACGATATTTTGTAATCGGCAGTGCAAATAATTTGTTGTTAATTAGTATCCGGTATATAATCTGTGGGCAGTTATTAATCTACGACTCTGTTTTTAATAATCAAAAAGCTTCGAACTGCTAAGCTATCGGGAGTTACACGTGTTATTGTGAGTCGACCATAAAAGATAGAGATATGCTGTCGTGGGATATTTTTTATATAATTTTAAGGAGAACATTTCCGTCATACATGATTTCTATGTAGCTTTAACTATCAAGATTGCACACGCGACGGAAGATTAAAAAATGGAGTAACTTCTTACAGTTTCCCAACGTTTCCCTTCACTGCTCTGCTCCTATTGATTGTAGCGTGATGAAAAGTATACTATAACCAGTTCAGTTACCAGTTTACCAAGTTTCATTAAAATCCGTCGAGTAGTTTTTGTTTCTGTAACGGTTATAAAGACAGATAGACAGACAGACAAAAATTTTACTGATTACATTTTTGGCATCAGTATCGTTCCCTAGTCACCCCTTAATAGTTATTTTGGAAATATATTTCATGTGCAGAATTGACCGCTCTACATATTTATAATAAGTATAGAGCTTGACAGCGCAGCTCGCAGTGCTTGCGACCACGGCCGGTGCAACCAGGAGACCTATTTTTGAATTACGAATGCGACTTCGAAATCACCGATGTGACTAATAATCACCGATTTACAATAATTCTTATTTTTGAATATCACTGATGTGACTACCTTAGTCACGGATGTGATTTCATTACGAGTGCCCTCACCCACTGTAATCAAGTCATACTTGTGGAAATGTTATCTGCGTTTTGTTTGATTTTTTAGGGTTCCGTACCTCAAAAGGAAAAAACGGAACCCTTATAGGATCACTTTGTTGTCCGTCTGTCCGTCCGTCTGTCAAGACCCTTTTTCTCAGGAACGCGTGGAGGTATGAAGCTGAAAGTTATATCAATTACTCAGGTCTACTGTCCCTTGAAGCTGTGAAAAAATCAAACTTCTAAGCCAACGCAATCAAAAGATACAGCCGTTTATGCCGCAAATTTTCGACACTTGCAAGGGAATCAAAACCTACAGGGTGCTTCCCGTGAACTCAGAATCTTGAAATTTGGTACGAAGCAACGTCTTATAGCATAGATAAAGGAAAAATTACGAAAACCATAAATTTTTAGTTACATCACATAATATATATTTTTTAATAATTTTAAACTTACTACCCATTTCCTCATAAACGCGTAGAGGTATTAAATTGAAATTCATACCAAATACTCAGGTCTATAATACCTTTAAGCTGTAACAAAATCAAACTTCTATGTCAACGCAATCAAAAGAAACAGCAATTTAAGCTGCATATTTTGAAACTCGCAAGTACTCGCAAGGGAATCAAAACCTAAAGGGTACTTCCAGTCGACCTAGAATCTTGAAATTTGGCATGAAGCAACGTTTTATAGCACACATAAAGGAAAAAATCCGAAAACCTTAAATTTTTAGTTACAGTACAAAATATATATTTTTTAATAAATATAAACTTATTACTTTTTTCCTCGTGAACACGTAGAGCTATCAAGTTGAAATTCATATCAAATACTTTAGATCTATGGCCTTTAACCCCTGAAAAAAAAAGTCTAAGACGAACTTTGTAAACCTTGCAGGTTTGTACGGAACCCTCGGTGCGCGAGTCCGACTCGCACTTGGCCGGTTTTTCAGTATTTATATATATATATTATAGTATATAACCATAATGGTTAAGCCGGCAATAAGCGGCAGCGGCTACATTCTGCGTGGAAACCGAACTCTTATATTTATGTGTGTACTTTATCTATGTTGGCAGCTCTGCGATCGAAAAATTGGATGTTTAGGAATCCGTGACCTCAAAGTCACCGCTGACTATTTAGTCAGCGGTGATTTCGAAATCGCATTCGTAATTCAAAAATAGATCTCCTGGTCGAAACGTCAGGCAATAAAATTCGGTACGTAACAAAATCGTGTTAATTCCCGTCATAGATTTATATTGATTATGCAACACGAAAGTTTCAAAGTTAGTAAGTGTAGATAGTCAAAATATTTGGCAAATTACTGAGTTATTAAAATTAATCCCAAGCATTGTAATTATTAACGTGATCCTTAACAGAATAATAACCCTTTTTGTAAGAGATTTTTCGACAAATGATTTAAATCTGTGAAGGGGCAAATCGGTAACACTTTGTGGAAGTTTGTTGTAACAGGCTACACATTTCCCCATAAAATAGCCTCTACTGTTTTATTGCATTAATCAGATAACATAAGAACCCGAGCCTCCAGATTTAGTGCAGAGACCACAGCCACAGACACAATGAACACATTTCGCATTTGATCATTATTTATGAGATGGCAACACGAAGAGCATTACAATAAAGAATGCGCCCATGTTTATAATGTGACTTGTGGGCGGGCGAGATCAGAGCGATACCTCTAAACATCATTATGAATACAAAACGTGCTCAATATGATCCGTTTGCCAATTTCGTTGATCTGAGACACACAATCTTTCACAATTCTATCCCAAATAATCGATCATCTGTTGTTTCCGTATCAATTTCAATTCCTTTACTTAACAGGCTATTGTCCTATCCAATTACTGCACCCATCCTCTATTTAAATCTTCTTTTAGTACTTCCCTGGTCCAAGGTTGCCTTGAGGAGATTGCTGTTTAGTAATAAGGCTACCTATTGTACATTTGCTATTTGTTGTTTTTTTTCCATGTTTTTGTTTTTGGTGTGCAGTAAAGAGTTATGTTATGTTGTATAATCTAAGGTAGCATGTCCGCAGATTCTCTGAACATCGTCTTCTGCTGAAGTCATATATGACAAAGAGGATACTACAAGATCCAATCTTCCCTTCGTCATGCTTCGCCATGCAATGCTCTAAGACTTAAGTAGAATTTAAAAACAAGTTCGCGACACTAGTGCCACATAATAAAATTTTATAATATTTAAAAGAAAATTTGTCATGTAAGTTTATTAAATAAAGGCTATTATTAAGTCACTTCATATCACGCGTCCTTATAAGACACGGTCCTTTAAAGACATGCGCGAGAATACAGATATAACAAGAAGAGGCGTGGAGTGTACCAACTGGGTCTAATCTCTATCTGCACCATGAAAATGCAGCTAAAGACCCAGACCCAGTTAGATGCACAGAATTTAATGTCATTACTGGTCAAATCGTTTGTGGACTATTGCATTTCGATTTTGGTGGTGAGGAGAACCGGGCTAAGGAAGAGACTCCAGTCACCTGCCTTCTCAAAGCCTTTTCTTATTTATTACTAGCGACCCGCCCCGGCTTCGCACGGGTGCAGTGAAAAAATGGTTATGGTGGGTTATCCCTAAGAGATAGACATATACCATCGCGGACTTTTTTGTGGATTTTTGTAAGTTGTACAATACTGTAGTACATTATTTTGGTCTATCTCGTAGGGTTCAGCCAGCGTTTGCAATATAAGCGCAAAAAAACGTGCTTATTTACGACATCACATTAGAAACCTTTAAATTTATCAGTGTTTCTCTACTATATTATGCATTTATTATACATACAAACCTTCCTTAAGAATCACTCTATCTATTAAAAAAAACCGTGTCAAAATCCGTTGCGTAGCTTTGTTTTATACTATGTATTGATTGATTGATAGCTATTGGCCAGATCGGAATCTCGGCAACTCGTCACAACGTGATAATGGTACCGAGATAGTATATTCTGAAGTCAAATGGTTGAATACGGTACTTAACGAAACTGAACTGTACAATAATGTAGCTTATACATCAGAATTAGACATGCGTCAATCTTTACAAAAACGACTCAGTGAGTCGTTTCTTCCTAGTGATTCACTGATTCAAATCTGTAACAACGCTTCAAATTAATCATTCGCTCAATTGCATTTTGGTTTCAATTGGCACGCGGCGCACGATTGTAATATGTAAATAGTGCAGAGTCGGAGCGCTTCGGATCACGTCGCTCAATTGCATCTCGGTTTCATTCGATACGCGACGCTTACACGATTGACTCTGAGTCACTGATACAAATGAATATATCAATATTAATATCAGAGTATTTGTATCATATATCAGATATCAGAATATTTATATCAGTGACTCTCAACCGATTAAATCGGTTATTTATATTTACCTAAAGTTAGTTTAAGACAAAGTATGGAAACGGCTTTTCATTGTTTTGTTAAATAAAAATCCCGGGATTGCGGAATTGGATAGCCGGATGTTTATTTATTTACCTAATTTAGTTTTTTGACAAAGTATGGAATCGTCTTTTTATTTTATTTCCATAAATAAAAATCCGGGATTGCGGAATTGGATAGCCGGATGTTTATTTATTTACCTAATTTAGTTTTTTGACAAAGTATGGAATCGTCTTTTTATTTTATTTCCATAAATAAAAATCCCGGAATTCCGGTACTGCAAAAAATTTTGGTAATGCAAAACTAGTCGGTAATATTAGCTTATAATATCCTATTTAAAATGGGGCGTAAATAAATACGACGTGCTAATTTAGTAATTTTCAAACAATATCACTACGTTAAATTTGCAGTCCCGTATTTTCCCGGGATTTTTATTTAACAAAATGTATTTTAAAAAGCCGCTTCCATAATTTGTGAGCCAAAAATTAACTTTAGGTAGATATACATCCGATTATCCGATCTCTAATCATATATCAATTATCAGAATATTTATATCATTGACTCTCAACCGATTAAATCGGTTCAGAGTCACTGATACACTATATGTAATGTGTGATGGAAATGTTTATCTCGACCACGACTCGCTACTCGAAATAATTATCCTGTGCAAAAAAGTTGAGGGTACGTTTTACAAATTGTTAATTAAGCGACCTTATCGACATTCGAAAGCACACCAAAAGAGTGATTCAAGATTGTATCGCGTATAACCTTGTTCCAGTAAATGCTGCTCATGTTTCCGTCAACACCTGCAAAACTTTCTGACCGTGATTGAACGATTTCCGATTTCCGCAATAACATTATTTGAATTCGAAAATTGTAGATAAACCGATGTTAATTTATTTATTCAAAGAATGAAACTAATATTATAATTACTAAGGTAACTCTATGCATTGTTTGCGCTTTCAGGCCAAAATTACTGAACCAATTTAAATGGAATTTAGTACACAGTCTAAAGCCTCAGAAAGGACATAGGCTTATGTCATAAATCGCAACGGCATGTGTCGCGGAGGTTGTGTAGGGCTGTACGCGGCCAGAGCGGTCTGACCACGTGACCTGCCGACTATACTCAGCCTTAGCCTTGGCCATAAGGATCTTACGGCTTCGTAATTCGAAATGGTAAAAGTACGTCAATTTTAAAGCTAGAAGCTAAAACTTATTTGTTTACATTTTTCATTATCTTATATATGAAACTAGCTGACCCGACAGACGTCCTGTCCCACGTCTTAAATGTCAAAAAACAATATCTAGATGACCGTATTGTGAATCTAAAGCATCCTCAAAACACCTGGAATACACATAAAAAATTTCATAAAAATCACTTCAGCCGTTTAGGAGGAGTTCAATGACTAACACACGTACAGAAGATTTATATCTTATATGTATATAAAAATGAATCGCAAAATGTGTTGGTAAGCTCATAACTCAACAACGCCTGGACCAATTTGGCCAATCCTTTTTTGTTAATGTTCGTTGAAGTTCAAGGAGGGTTTTTACAATGAGGAAAATTCGAATAATTATCGGAAATACCCTAAAAACAGCCCTTTTATTTTCCCGTGCAAACGTTTTCTAACTAAAACGTACAGTCGAATTGAGCTTTATTGTTATTGTATAAAGTTCATATTGCAAGCACTCACTGTTGTCTAAGCAATGAAGGTGTGTTCCTAATATCAAAGAGTCAATTTGCGCTTTATTAACGCTACATATGGTTGAAGTTCAATCATATCTATCAAAACAGTGTGCGTGCGTGCGTTGGAGCACAGAATACATCGTTGGAGGATTTAATGTCACGTTCCAAAATTGAATAGCCACAAAATGTAATAGGTCATTTAGACTTTTTTTTGCGATTTGGTTGGCTATGCGACATTATCTATAAAATAATTAGGAACAAAAAACTGCCACTGTACAAATCTTTTTGACAGGACGAAGTCTGTCGGGTCCGCTAGTCCCAACTAATATTATAAATGCGAAAGTGTGTTTGTTTGTTTGTTTGTTACCTCTTCACGCTTAAACTACTGGACCGATTTCAAAAATTCTTTCACCTTTGGAAAGCTACATTCTCCCCGAGTAACATAGGCTACTTTTTATCCCGGAAAAATCGACAGATCCCACGGGATGCGCAATAAAGGCTTCGCTCAAAAACTACTGCACAGATTTTTATGCGGTTTTCATCAATAGATAGAGTGATTCTTGAGGAGTTTTGCGGCATTTTTTATCTCGGAAAAACGGATAGTCCCACGGGAAGCGCGATAAAATCTTCGCACCATAAACCGACTTCCGCGTATATGTAGCCGTGGGCAAAAGCTATGACCCTTAACCCTCTATACACCCAATCCCGAAATCCACGCGGGCGAAGCCGCGGGCAGAAAGCTAGTATGTATATAAAGATTCTCGTGTCAGAATGTTCGTTCCCGTACTCCTCCGAAATGGTTTGACCGATTCTCATGAAATTTTGTGAGCGTTTGAGTAGGACTGAGAATCGGACAACATCTATCCCAACTAATATTATAAATGCGAAAGTGTGTTTGTTTGTTTGTTTGTTTATTTGTTTGTTTGTTTGTTTGTTACCTCTTCACGCTTAAACTACTGGACCGATTTCAAAAATTCTTTCACCTTTGGAAAGCTACATTCTCCCCGAGTAACATAGGCTACTTTTTATCCCGGAAAAATCGACAGATCCCACGGGATGCGCAATAAAGGCTTCGCACAAAAACTACTGCACAGATTTTTATGCGGTTTTCATCAATAGATAGAGTGATTCTTGAGGAGTTTTGCGGCATTTTTTATCTCGGAAAAACGGATAGTCCACGGGAAGCGCGATAAAATCTTCGCACCATAAACCGACTTCCGCGTATATGTAGCCGTGGGCAAAAGCTATGACCCTTAACCCTCTATACACCCAATCCCGAAATCCACGCGGGCGAAGCCGCGGGCAGAAAGCTAGTTTTTCATAACCCTTAGTGATAAGGGTTGTCCACCCTTAACATTTTTTTCTAGAAATTACTTAAAAATTATTTATATGGCAAAACAACGTTTGCCGGGACATCTAGTATGTACATATATAAATAAAAACAACAGTCAAAGTTTGTAAAAGTTTTACCCTTAAGAGGGAATAATAGGGGGTGAACGTTTTGGTTAAATAGTCTCAGAAACTACTGAACCAATTTTTTTACTACAGGAATTGTTTTAAAATTAAGGTTTGTTTAGTTAGGTCATTTGGCAAGTGACAGGAAAGGATAGAGCGAGGAATGAATATATCAGAGGAAGTCTGAAAGGAGCCCCTATTGTTTGGAGATTTTCCTGGTCTGGCCTCGTATTAAGAACAGGGAATCATGTTACTAGGTAAGTTATAGACTTGACACTGGATAGGTGTGTCAGGAGAGGAAGGCCGAAAGAAGATGGATGGACTTTGGGAATGTTGATGTTAAAGAAGAGAATGAGTGTCAAAATCGCTAATGATAGGGATGCCTAGTTTTTATATGTCTAAATAATATATTTACATGTTTTTTTCAATCATCCTTGGATGACAATTTTCTCATAGGTTTTTTTATAGGATAGAGCAGCAAACGAGCATACGGATCACCTGAACTTACTTTAAATCCCTCAGACTACTCACATTTCCATGTGTATATATTCTGGAGGTTTGCTTATTTGTAAAACGTAACCCTCACTTATTCCCAACAAAGATCCAAATAGTAGGTGTCAAACTGCGTCCTAGAAAATCGGCTATAGAAGTAATTAACTGTAAGACGGCTCTGCAAAGAAAAAAATGTGATTGGGATGGCAGCTCGATTATACAATAAACTGCCAAAGGACATAGTAGAACTAGAAGATAATAAATTTAAGGTAGCCGTTACAAATTTACTTAAGGACAAATGCTATTATAGAGTGGATGAATACATTTTGGATGCGTTCCCTTAGGTTGGTCACATTATTTAAAATCTTTGATTGTGTTGTCTTTGTTTATATCATTATCATCTTTTATATGAAATCTTTGATTGTCTTATTATAGTAATTTTAATATAATTGTAATTTTATCTATTGAATGTAATTTAAGTAATAATTAATTAATTAATATTATTTTAATAGTAATTTCATTAATATTTTATAGAAAGAATATATTTTGTTTTTTTTTTTTTTGCATGCTGTTTTTCAATGGCAAAACATGTAGGAACAATGACAATTTCTAAGACCTAAAAGCATTCTGTGTACTGCATACGCATGTTTTATAGCAAAAATAAACATTTATCATTTATCATTATCATTTATCATTTATCTGATGGCAAGCGATAGCCGTTGCCCATGGACACCCGCAACACCAGAGGAGTCACAGATGCGTTGCCGGCCTTTTAAATGGGAATATGTACTTTTTTTGAAGGTTTCGATATCGCATCGATTCGGAAATACTGCAGGCGACAATAGGCTTGTATCCACTATGAACAAATCTGATGCATTAGGTTGCATAACTATTAAGATGATCATTTAATTATGAAAAAACAAAGTTTAATAAAATAATAACTTTTGATTATTAATATTTTTATAAAATAAAATTGCACAAAATAAGCCATAAGTCACGTGACAGCAAACACCAATTAAAAAGTGTTACGTCACGCCGTGCGAAACGTCAAAGTCAAAATGTCATTCCCAAGTGTCTTGTGGAAGTGCGAAAAAGAATGGGCATCATTCCTTCTCGCGAGTGTCAGCCACTTTTTACGTATCTGCTGATTGTTTGGCACGTATATAAATAATTTTTTTGGTGTTTTTATACTTGTGCTTGTACAATGGGGCACTATGCAGTACTTGTAATACGATGAATCCATTTTTTATTAAAATAACTTCACAATACCGAATATTCCGATACTAAAACAGCTGTGTTTTGCACGGCGTGACGTCATTCAAGACGCCATGACAGTCATGAGCGTTTTTGATGACTAATGTCAAATATTCAATTAAATGCAAAATTATTCTTATAAATAAGCATTTTTTTTCAAAAATAATAATTATTTTGTATAGAATAGGCATCAAGGTATATTAGTATCTAACTACTGAAATTTAGGCAACAAGCCTACATCATTCCAGAGTAAAAGTAGTGCGTGGCAGAAAATTCCTGGAAAAACGCACTGTGGTGGACTGCCAAGAGTCTAGGTGATGAGGATGAATGTTGTGTCGCGTAGAACGGCGACGGAAACTAGCAGCAGGAATTAATCCGAACAATTCCTCGGAGCACTCCTCGTAATATAAGCGATATAGGATACATAGCGAAGCTACATCTCAACGCAGCGCCAAGGAGTCCAACCGACATGAAATATCCTGGCAGTCGACGATTCGGGTCGCTCTTTATTTGAAAACTTGACAAAACCAAATCCCTTTCAGTTTACTATGAATGCTATTAATAATTCCGAATTTACTTAATATATTTTCATTAATTGTTTTATAATATCAAAAATATTTCATAAAGGCTTCTAAAACGTAACTTCTTAATAATAAGCTTATAATTATCCACACCCAAAAAATGTTAAGAAGAATGAGTTTTTTATTACATACACACATTTAAATGCATCGAGAGCTAAGTCTTATGTTTAATATGATAAGGTCGAAATTAGCAACAGGCTGATTTTCCATCTCACTGTCATGTTCGCTATGAGTTGGTACGACTTACATAATTCAAATGTAACAAGGCGACCTTGAAAAGAATGGACATACAAAATAGGCCTTAAGGTGTAGGCACTAAAGGCGCTAAAATTTGAAGGCATTGGAATGCAATGTCGCTTGACAAAAAAAATGCTTACTAAATCTATCGCCAGATTTATATGTACCATTTTAATATACAATATGAGTGAAGATTTTATAATTCACTAGCAGCCCGCCCGAATTGCATGGGCATTAAAGAAACATTTCATGTTATAATTTTTTACTTTGTAATTTTTTATAATTTATATTTATAAATTGAATAATTCAAATATAATTGTATTGAAGCAGACTCAAATATGAAGTCATTTATTTTAATAAGCATTAATTCCAAAGTATGAATAAAAGAGATTTTATAGCGGTCGTATTTTATTATATTTTTTTTAAATGAAATAATACTCGTAGTTATTGTGACATAACTATAATAGACATATGCTGTCGCGATATTTTTATTATTTTTTGTACATAATTATATGTTCTGCAAAGACGTAGTACATTATTTTGTTCTACATATAACTAATAGTTCACGCAGCGCAAGTTTTTTGGTAGTTTTTTCACACCTTGGGTTTTAGTTACATTATTAAAGTTTTAGTATAGATCCTTAACTTTTTGAAAATTCATTTTTTTTAATAGGATAGGGCAGCAAACGAGCAAACGGATCACCTGATGGTAAGCGATAACCGTTGCCCATAGACTCACTCGGCGAAACACAGCGCAAGCGCTATTTTACGCCGGTTTTCTGTAAGACCGTGGTATCTCTCCGGTCGAGCCGGCCCAATTCGTGCCGAAGCATGTCTCTCCCACGGTAAAAAATACTAAACGGTAAAATATAGTCTATGTTTGCGGGAGATAGTGTAGCTTTCCAACAGTGAAAGAATTTCTAAATTGACTAAGTAGTTTCAAAGCCTATTCAATGCAAGCAAACAAATAATCAAAAAGACAATCAAATTTTTCCTTTTATAAATGAAGTATGTTTGGATCGTAGCAAGTTGAAAACTGTGATCTCTGCCTACCTCCATGGGAAAGAGGCGAGGTATGTATATATATTACATTTTCAACATATAAAATATACAGAAAACCTTCAGAGTTTCTTTTCTGTTCTTTACGATGAGACGCTATATAAGAATTCTATACTAGAAAACTATTTCTGTCACAAATTTTAAATCTGTCCTTGTTCTTATAACACAAAAGTTATTATGCCAGATTTCTGTCATGGACCCTGAATACATTTTTCTCGTCTCAGACAATCAGTGACATTGGATTCTGTCACGTATACTGTGTATTATGAACGTGACAAATCGTGACAACAGACGTAAAAAAAGTACAGATTTCAAGCTATTTTGAATTAATTACCATTTGAAATTATTTTTCTTTTAGATGCGCATGACTGATGCAAGGATTTTAACAAATCCGACCTCGACTCGGCCCAGCACACGCTGGCGGAGTGCCCCGCGTGGGCCTCCGAGCGCCGAGTCTTGGTCGCAGAGATCGGGCGAGATCTGTCTCCGCCGGCATTGATTGCGGCAATGCTGGCGGACGAGGGAGGTTGGAGGGCTGTGGCCTCCTTCTGTGAAGCAGTGATGCTCCAGAAGGAGGCCGCCGAGCGGGGTCGGGAGATGGCCGATCCCTCTCGAAGAAGGCGGCGCCGGGCTCGGTAGCACAGCTGCGGCGCCGCCGTGGGTCGCCGGCGGGCGCGACCGCTACGGCAACCCGGGATGGACCACGCCCCTTCCGTGGCCGGGGAGCGTCGTCGGTGGAGGAGATCGGGGGAGGTAGTGTAGCCTCCCCCGAGGAGGGCTCCTCTGTATCGACGGGGGAGCGGAGGCTGGGGGTTCCCGGAAGTCGCTTCGCGTTCCCGGGGGCTCCCTACATGCCTGAAGAAGGCCATCCCTGAGGTTTTTAGTGGGTAGGCCTCCCCCTTCTGGCGAGGACAGCCCCACATAACCGTCGGCTCGCCACAGCCGGGGTTTGCAACTTAATGCATTTTCCTCAGGGGAACAAAAAAAAAAAAAGGATTTTAACAAAACATCCTTCTGTATCCTAAGCGAGCCGTGTATTGTTTACTTGCAGAAAGAAAGTCAATGTAAGCGTAACATGGATAAACCTAAAATGTTCTGTTTTTATTTGCTATTCGTTTCTTTACTTTACGGCTCTTATTGTAAAATTTTATGTTTGCAACTTATTATTACAACAATAAGCTAAAAGATGAAATACTATTTTGAAAGTTCAATATAATATTTTTACAATCTCTGATAATAGTAAGTTCCCAGGCATATCCATACTATTGATGTCACAAAATCGCAAGTACATCAAATTGAACTACCTATTCATTTTTTTTTATAAGGTTTGTCTGATTTTCTGCGTAATCTTTGGTCCGCACTCTTTTTTTAGTATTTTACATTTCCTTATTTATTATCTATTTACAAGTAACATATCAATTCTCGGTTGGGGGGTGTCTTCTCTCCGTGTTGTGGAAACAGATGGTCCCGTCCCCCAGTACCTATTCCGAGCACTATTTATTACTAGCTGAAGCCCGCGACTTCGTCTGCGCTGTACTCGTCATATTTTTGACAATTCATACAATATCTTTATAAATTATAGTTTATGTGTTATTCTGATTATAATATATTTTTACTTAGTAGCCGTGATTTAAGTGATTATAATAATAATCTTTATTTTACTCACACATAATCCCATAGAATATAAAAAAAGGAGACTATATAAAAATAATTTGAACAACTTAACCTTAAGGTGAGAGTCTGGAGTCTGAAAAAAATCGGGTGGGGCTGTGCCGGGGCACACGGCCGTTGGTTTTAACGTGAAACGTCTATGTTAGGAAATCGCTTTAAATAAAAACAAGATTGACGGTGTTTTAAGAATTTTAATAAAAAACTCAATGTCACAACAGCGAGCTGACTATATAAGTGAAATATTCACACCATATTTTTGTTTCTAAGACTAATAGTTTTTTAATTATTAAGGTACGATGATATAGACCTTTTCGTTACGGTCCACTTTTTAAACCTGGTACCCGTATGTTTCGGCGCGATTTTAAAGACGTTTCACGTCAAAAGGATAAACCTGCGCTACAGATCTCCAGGCTTCCTCACCTCGAGACATTAATGTATTTTATTAATAAGATTAAACGAATTATAATAAAGCAATCAACAACAACACAAGAGAGAGAGGCACCATCTGTTGTGTTTTGTCTCACTTACACCTTCTAATCGTAAAAGTACCTCTCTCTCTCACAAACAATAGAAATATTACCTTGTTATGAATAGGGTTTTTTTTGTCAATTTTGACTTGTTTTGTTAGACCCGTTTCTTAACTATTTGCCTGTTTAGCGGTACTTATTTTAGGTTACTTACTTTAGGTTAGGTACTTATTTAGCTCAACTCATTGCCAATAAATTAAAACAAAAAAAATGATATGTCAAGGGCCCGGAATTTTAGGTAGAGCCCAATAACTAAAAAAAAATAGATAATTTTACCCAGTTTTCCGTCTAAATCAAAGGATTTTGTTTATTATTGTAAAGAATTTCTTAACAAATTTATTGTTAAATGCTAGCACAGCTCAATAACTTTGAAATAAGGCCACTTTTGTGTATATAGACCAAATAAAATCGTAAAACAGCAAGATTTAATAAACTCCTTAAAATACGAGAAATAAAATTTTAAAATAGCTCTCATTCATAGGGGTGAGGGATGCGACCCCCGTTTGTATAGGTTTTTGTCGATAAAACTTAACATACAACACGTTGGTGAAGTATCGGAAGTCCGATCCCTAACACCCTGTATATGAATGAAATACTCTAGCGATTAAAGGCTTGCTCCAAGAAGGATTCAGACATATAGTAACAAACATGATTGAGGTAGTACAAATACTCACATTTACCACACAAACGTCTGCCCCCACCGGAATTCGAACCTGGGATCTCAGAGAAGGCGACAGCTTTGAATCGTCATTTATGAACTTAAAAATTGGCTAATCATCATTTCTCACAATCACAAGAACGACCACCGACGCACGACCACAAAAAAAAATATTTGATAAGACTTACTTTATCTAAGAAAGCTGCCTTGTAACAAGGCTTATGATAGCTAGCTTTACATAAGACTCAGGAATGTAGCAAGGCCGAACGGACAGGTTTGGTGGGCGGAGGCATTTGCGCAAGACCTGGTCTTTGGCGCGAGTGGACTAGATCATGCGAGGAAGTGGATATACGTAATGGAAAACAGAACTAAACATTGGGTAATGTTAATTTTAGCTATAGCTGTTTTTCTATACAATTTAACTGTTTAATCTTATATATAAAAATGAATCGCAAAATGTGTTGGTAAGCGCATAACTCAACAATGCCTTTACCGATTTGGCTAATTTTGGTCTTGAATTATTCGTAGAAGTCCAGAGAAGGTTTGTACGTAGAGAAAATAAAAAAATAAAATTTGAAAAAGTGTAAAGTCAACATTTTTATACAAACATTTTGTATTAATACTTAAAAGCCAATTTGAACCTTTGGCATCTAGCATTTTCCATTTTTTACCAGTGAGGGGTGAAATAGGGGTTGGATTGAAGATAAGACCATGAATCTTGGTACCAGGATTGACAAAAATTAATTTCACGCGGGCGAAGCCGCGGGCGAAAGCTAGCATGATACCTATGTGTCATGTGCAGACGATGTCGCGGGCACTAGCTAATGAGATTATACAGTATTGAGACATTCATTAAATATTGATCAAGAAGTCTTGTTTGAGCTGGAAATTGGATTAAATTATTTGTATTAGCTTTCTGCCCGCGTTATATCGGTTTTTCCAGAAAAGGAAATACACATTTTCACGCGGTTAAAATTAAATTTCAAAATGTATAGAAATCCGGTTAGTTGTATTTTAACAAATTTTCCCGCAGGAGAAAATATATTTTCCCGTGGTAAAATATCTTCAAGTTTCACACTGTCCCTATATCAACATTCATTAAAATTGGTTGAAAGTTTCTGAGCGTATTCAAACAAAAGTTTTCAACCTTAATTTTAACCCACTTTTCTCACAAACTTTGATTTTTTTTACATTTAATCAAAACCTTAAAAAAGAAAGATAGAACAGCTGGCTTGGATGTGCGGAGACACGGGGAAGAACTAACTTTGATACGAGTAAAGCTCTAAACTTTTTGCAAAAACTAGTCATTAAAAAAAGAATTACTTTGCTGTCAATATTGAAAAGTAAAATTTGCTTTTATTTTCGTATATTTTAAAAGAAACGACAATATATGGTAGTCAATAATATAAATACGAATTAACTTCGCGAATAAAATGAACAAAGCACAACGGATTGCTAAAGAACATACTAATTCTCGACACTTAACAGGCCGCTACAAATTGGTTGTTTAATCATAAATAACATCTAATTATAACATTTCTGTGAAACATTTCAACCTTACTGCTTCGTAATACGGCAGTTCGAGTCCAGTTTTATTACGAAAAGAAAATTACAAGTGCAGTTATGAGTCGTGAGAAATTACCACATCTGTACGTTGGCGGCCATTAATCTTGCCCGTAACTTTACACCATAGACCATCAGAACAGCAAAGAGATCTCACATAATTCGACCATAAACTTTTAACACAGTTTTAAGTAATTAACAACTGGTTGTTCCCACAATCGTCATATTAAGAGTGGTATACACAAGTTTTTATTGAGTAAGTTTAATATGTTTAACCTAATTTCACCAAATTAGGTGAAATTAGGTCCAAATTTTTCAAACAATGCGAAGGAAATCTTAATAACTCTAATTAAACAATACAAGGATCTCGTTGTAAATAAAAAAACCGATGCTGTAACGACGGCTATAAAAAATGAGGGGTGGAAGAAGTTGACAGAAGAGTTCAATTCCATGAGCACCTTTGCTATACGCACTTCAGATCAGCTGAAAACTTGTTGGGACAACATAAAGCGAAATACTCGCAAAGATAAGGCGACAACAAAGAAACAAACTCTGTTAACAGGTAAAAATATACCTCATTTCTATTACTATCTGTAAATTTGTTTACAAGAATGCTGTCTTATCTAAATTTGTTAAAAAATCTTCGTCATCCATAATAAAATTGTACGCCGCGTCCATCTTGACAGTAAAATAATCGTCTGTTACAGATTAACGAACCACTAGAGCAGTCATTAAATTTAACAGTCCATCAAGCTAACTAATCTCTTGTTTGCACATGGTGGGACACTTGCTAACTCTAACAAGCTGTTAACGGTTTAACAAGACGTTATTGTAACAAACAGAGTATGGTGAAATTAGGTCTTAGGGTTTTATTGAATTTAACAGCAGGATTAATTAATACAGTGGAAATAACAGCGGAAGCTAAGGAAACGGCAGGACGATGACGAATAAATTTAGAAATACACAGGAAAATATACAGTGAAAACAAGTGCGTGTCGGACTCACGCACAATGGGTTACAATACCATGGATTTATGAAATTCTGTTCTGTAAATACTTTTAGAAAACGTTTAAAACTTTATCTACTAAGCGCGCAGAGCGAAATGGGAAATTATAACGTAAATATATCATTCATATAGTAACTCTTAAATATTTATATTAAGTTATTAATCATTATTCATAAACAGTATTTTATGATATGTATGTATGTTTCGTATTATATCTATATCTATACTAATATTATAAAGAGGAAAGATTTGTTTGTTTGTTTGTTTGTAATGAATAGGCTCCGAAACTACTGGATCGATTTCAAAAATTTCACTTTCACCTTTGGAAAGCTACATTATCCCCGAGTAACATAGGCTACTTTTTATCCCGAAAAAATCGACAGATCCCACGGGATGCGCAATAAAGGCTTCGCTCAAAAACGACTGCACAGATTTTCATGCGGTTTTCATCAATAGATAGAGTAATTCTTGAGCAAGGTTTTGCGGTATTTTTTATCTTAAAAACGGATAGTCCCACGGCAAGCGAGATAAAACCTTCGCGCCATAAACCGACTTCCGCGCATATGTAGCCGTGGGCAAAAGCTATGACCCTTAATCCTCTATAGACCCAATCCCGAAATCCACGCAGGCGAAGCCGCGGGCAGAATGCTAGTTATTTAATATTTATGTAGTTATTAACTTAACGTAACTTAAAACGTATCTATTATTGTTTGTATTTATATTTTTTATTATTATAATATTATATTTATATATTTTTTGGTAAAATTGAATTACTGACATTCAGCTGTCGGAGAAAAAAAAAGATTAAGACGCCAATAGAAATTCAGCGTCAGGACTAATAAACCTGACAAATATGCTGAATTGGCTACCTGTTTTGGCACAGCAGCCGTGAGACAATTCCGCTGGCAAATTTGTAATGTTTCTTTTTATTATGTTGTGTCAGAATAAACGTATTTTCTTTCTTTCTTTCTTTTCTTTCTTAAATTAAAGGAAGTGGTTTACGAGTTATTAAAAAAACTACTTACTAGATCGTTCAAAACAATTTTCGTTGGTAGTTTTATAGTAATGTATTTTTTAGATTTTTCATTTTCTTATTTTAGAAGTTAGAGGGGGGGGGGCTACTTTTTTCCACTTTGGAAGCGTCTGTCACGCAAACTATTCGGTTTAGAAAAAAAAAATTTTTTGAAACCTCAATATCATTTTTGAATTTATGTGTTTGATGAAAAATAAATTTTCGAGTTTCAGTTCTAAGTATGGAGAGCCCCCAATATTTATTATTATTTTTTTTTTTGAATCAAAATCTTAATGCGGTTCACAGAATACATCTACCTACCAAGTTTCAACAGTATAGCTCTTATAGTTTCGGAAAAAAATGGCTGTGACATACGGACGGACAGACAGACATGACGAATCTATAAGGGTTCCGTTTTTTGCCATTTGGCTACGGAACCCTAAAAAGAAGGGTACTGACAAAGATCGTGAAGAAAATGTTGAGATTGCTTGGACTCGTAGAAATGATGGACGAGAAAAGAAAGATGAAAGAAATTTATAAGACAAATATGAATGGAGTCAGTTGGTAATGAACGACCAAGACGAACATACTTAGACCAGATAGAATTTTTTGAAAAATTTGTATATTCAGTACAACACATCGAGACTTGGCCTTTTTTATCATCTTCACTTTTCACTGTCTATTAAAGAGGTGTCAATCTTTACAGAAACGACTCAGTGCGTCGTTTCTTCCAAGTGATTCACTGATTCAAATCTCTAAGAGCGCTTCAAATAATTTAAAAATAATTTAAATTTGCTCAATTGCATACAAATGAAGCCCTTTACTGATTCGAATCTTTGAACTAATCCGGATACAAATGATCCAATCTCTACAAAGAAAAATAAAGTAAAATAGTATTATATATACGCTTATAAAATTAAATATGCCGTAAAACATGGCAAAGGGTCTACAACACAAACAAAAAGTTTTGGATTCCTCTGGTCTATTACAAAGGATATTGTTTTTTGCTGATTCCGCGCAGTTGATGATGACTTGTCCAACAAGCAGACAAGGCCGACACGTGTTTCGTCTCTCAGCGAGACATCTCCAGGATCTGTTGCCCGCTCGGTGACTCACCGAGCTCAATTCTTTTCGGTGACTCACCGAGCGGGCAACAAATCCTGAAGATGTCTCGCTGAGAGACGAAACACGTGTCGACCTTGTCTGCTTGTTGGACAAGTCATCATGAACTGCGCGGAATCAGCAAAAAACAATATCCTTTGTAATACAATGGACTTCCGCAAAATAACACCTGCTACAATAGAGTTCCTCTGGTCTAGATTCTCCTCTACCAACTAGCCTATTCATCTTTGCCTAATAATTTTCTTTCGTCAGTCTCCGTTCGTCCATCCTTTCTACGTGTAAAATCGATCTAAGCATTCCCTTTAGAGATGTGTTAATCTTCACAGAAACGACTCAGTGAGTCGTTTTTTCCAAGTGATTAACTGATTCAAATCTCAAACAGCGCTTTAAATGAATCATTCGCTCAATTGCTGATTGCGCTTACACGATTGACAATGTCGATTTGTGTCGATTAAATCGGTTCAGAGTCACTGATACAAATGATGCAAATAAAGCACTTTACTGATTCGAGTTTTCTACTGATCCGGATACCAATGACCCAATCTCAACACAGATACGTTTTTTCCAACATTAATTCCCTTATCGATTTTTGTCAGTACACCTTCTTTCACACCTAGGGTTGCCAGGTTGCCAAAACTAATAGCCGGACAGACCAGTCAGTTTGGCCGGACATTTGGGTAGGAAGGCCGGACACCCTACTTAATACTGATACAAAGTCCTCAATAATTTGAGGACTTTGTATCAGTATTAATTGGTACGACATAAAAATTGTATGTAAAATCAAGATTTTTTTATTATTATCATAAATCTTGTTAAATTCTAGAGAAATCTATACTAATATTATAAAGAGGAAAGATTTGTTTGTTTGTTTGTAATGAATAGACTCCGAAACTACTGGACCGATTTCAAAAATTCTTTCACCTTTGGAAAGCTACATTATCCCCGAGTAACATAAGCTACTTTTTATCCCGGAAAAATCGACAGATCCCACGGGATGCGCAATAAAGGCTTCGCTCAAAAACTACTGCACAGATTTTCATGCGGCTTTCATCAATAGATAGAGTGATTCTTGAGCAAGGTTTTGCGGTATTTTTTATCTCGGGAAAACAGATAGTCCCACGGGAAGCACGATAAAATCTTCGCGCCATAAAACGACTTCTGCGCATATGTAGCCGTGGGCAAAAGCTATGACCCTTAACCCTCTATAGACCCAATCCCGAAATCCAGAAAGCTAGTAATAAATAAAATTGAATGGCAAATCAGTCATGGGTAAGTACTTTATTAATAATCAGTCAAATAGTCAACAGTTAAAATTAAATTCTAGATACTTCAACTGCGCTCGGCCACTCTTGTTTATAAAATACTTTGGCCTGCGTGAGCGACCGTGAGTCGACTCATCGCCTGCGCTCGGCCACTCTCGTTTGCGAAATGTAAAAAGCCTAACAAAAGCCGGACAAGCCGGACACAGTCTATTTTGGCCGGACACGCAATCAAAAAGCCTACCTAAGTCCGGCTTTATCCGGACGCCTGGCAACGCTATTCACACCACTCCTTTCATAGGCAGAAAGCATATACGCGCTACAATAGGCAAAAACTAAGCTAGTCGCAAATAGTATTGTTGAATAAGCATTGTTTAAATATAAGTACTTTTCGTCTATTTACAGACAAAGGGATTTTTTACACGTAACAACCAACGGAGGTTTTTAATGTTGAAAACACGTTTATTATTGGCTTTTTACGCAGGTCTAGGTAATGTGTCCTTCTAATAGTCAATGTATTTTTAATATCGGTTCTGTAATTTTTGAGTTTGAAATATGACATTTGAAAATAAATGTTATATTTTCAAATGTCTTCTTTAAATCATAGGGGTGTCATATATCCACGCCCCTTCCGTGGCCGGGGGGCGTCATCGGTGGAGGAGACCGGGGAGGTAGTAGCCTCCCCCGAGGAGGGCTCCCCTCTAGGCAGGGGAGCGGAGGCTGGGGGTTCCCGGAAGTGGCCTTTGTGTTCCCGGGGCTCCCTACATGCCTGAGGAAGGCCATCCCTGAGGTTTTTAGTGGGTAGGCCTCCCCCTTCTGGGGAGGAGAGCCCCACATAACCCCGGCTCGCCACAGGCGGGGTATGCAATTTAATGCATTTTCCTCAGGGGAACAAAAAAAAAAAAAGGGTGTCATATATAAGAATAAAGCCCCTGAAAAACAAATAGAATGCAAAAAATATCCTTTAAACTAATTATAAAGATTCTATATCTTATATAAAGTATATATGTAACTTTTATCGTATCTTCTTAGTATATAACATTAAAAGGTTATAACATAACATAACCCTTTATTTATTTTATAAAAGGTTATAACATAACATAACCCTATATTGTATACATAAAATACACTCACACACAAAAAAAAAAGAAAATAAATGTACAAACGGCGGCCTTATTGCTAAACCGCAATCTCTTCCAGGCAACCTAGGACCAGGTTATAATACATAATCATATGATATTTATTTTATTATATAACAAGTTATTTACATTAACAAATTTATAAATACTGTTGCAATGAATACTGTTCCAATCGTTGTCTATAACTCTATTTTTGACACAGTCGTGTTAATAAGCTTCTTTGTGAAACAGTTTCATAAAGTACTAAAATTTATTAGGCTCTACGGACTATCGTCGTCATCTCTGAGGTCCAGATTCGAATCCCGATGGGTGCAGATGTTTATATGATGAATGCGAGTATTTATACTGTAGTCATAGTTGTTATAATATATTTCTACCAAATTTATTTTTAAATCCATACTAATATTATAAATGCGAAAGTAACTCTGTCTGTCTGTCTGTTCCGCTTTCACGCCAAAACTACTGAACCGATTTAAATGAAATTTGGTACACAGATAGTCTAGAGCCTGAGAAAGGACATAGGCTACTTTGTCATGCAAAAAAGATTGTAAAGGGTTGTAAAAGGTTGAAAGGAGGGATAATAGGTTGTATGGAAATATTGTTAAAACTACTGAACCGATTTAAATGAAATTTGGTACACAGATAGTCTAGAGCCCGAGAAAGGACACAAGCTACTTTTTTATATAAAACAGGTTGTAAAGGGTTGTAAAATGTTGAAAGGAGGGATAATAGGTTGTATGGAAATATTGTTAAAACCACTGAACCGATTTAATTGAAATTTGGTACACAGATAGTCTAGAGGCTGAGAAAGGACAGAGGCTACCTTTTAAAGCAGAAAAGGGTTGTAAAAGATTGAAAGGAGGGGGTGAAAGGTTGTATGACAGTATTGTTAAAACATATCCTTCCTGTAGGAAATTCGAATATAACGCGGGCGAAGCCGCGGGCGGAAAGCTAGTGTATAATATATGTATGTCCATCTGTTACCCTAGATCCCATAACACAAGCCTTACCAAGCTTACTTTGGGCGGCTAATCGGTGTAAGAGTAAGAAATATTTATTTTATTTACCTATTTATTTATTTATTTATTCTTTACTTAATTATATATTCCTATTTTCACTAATTTACTATTAATTACTTAGTGTTCGTTTGTAAGAAACCAATGTATCAAATAGTAGATTGCTTTATAAGAGTGGAAAGGAATCAATCCCTACGAGGTTGTTAGACTATAGTCCGAGTAGGGTTTGATTCCTTTTACCTGTGTGTAGCGCTCTACTTTTCATTTCGAATGCAAGGAAAATAAAAAATAGATTTTTCTTAAATACCTAAATCACACAATCAAGATTTTGGTAACAGATTCCCCTCCCGCCAAAATTATTTTTTTCATAGGTATTTTTAAATTTGGAACACATCGCGTTACCTTTTACTGGCCATTTAGCCAAATACTTATATTATCATTGTTAGGGGCGTTCCGGCAGTGGACTGTGTTTGATGGAAGTGACTGGATTTACTCACGAATTTAGGTAGATAGAAGATGGAAGAGCACAGTCAAAAAACACGTTGGTTCGATCCGAAGCCATTTATTATAAGAAGAAACAATGTTGCTATACTTAAAAATTAACAAAATATTAATGTTGCCAGCAACATACTGCGGCCCGAGAGAAAGGGAACAATGTCACCGACAAACAGGAAAAAACTATAAATTTTCATAACAAATTAATAAAATAAAGATTAGGTTACAATACTTTAAACAATCAAATAACCTTCTTTGTGTCATGTTATGTATGAATGACATAATCAAAATTTTGCTTACAATCACTTTCTTAGTACAGCCAGGAAATATACAACCTACAGCCAATTAAACTTTAGTTTAAGTATAAATAAATCTCGCTTAATTTCAAATTAATATGAAACTTTGAACACTTTGTTTTTAAGAAATTAATATATTCTTACAGTATCATATTATAACCATAGCATATGTAGGTACCAAAGATTGTATGTACGTAACCTAATTCAGTTCTATGGGGCCATCCATAAATTACGTCACACGGTTAGGGGAGGGAGCGGTTGACGAAGTGTGACAATGTGTGACAAGGGGGTGGGAGGGATCTTAAATTTCGTGACGTCACATTACAAAATCTATTAAATCAAATAAGCTGTTAAAACACAAACTTTAAATTATTACTTTTAGTATGAAAAGTGCTGTAAATATTAACTTTTATTGTAAAGTCTGTATACTCTCATAAATAAAGAAAGGAATAGTATCTTCTTCTACCTATTAATAGGGGTACTCCCGAAACGTACTATTTTTTTAATTGATTATAGTAGGTGATTTTGAAAAATATAATAAGAAAATCATGAAATGACCATATACTTATTTAATATAAGTAATCGTTTTTTGTTCTGTCAATTGATTTGATGTTAATTTTATTAAAATGAAAATAAAACTGATTTCGAAACCGCTTTTATCATTCAATAATTTCTATAATTTCAAAATTTGTGACGTCACACTAGGGGGGGGGGGGGTGAGTCTCACAAATGTGACTAGCTGTGACAAGGACGGGGGAAGGGGCAAAGAAACACGAAATTCGTGTGACGTAATTTATGGATGACCCCTATTTTTAAAATTTTACTTTCCGTCCTAAGGAGGCAAGTAAATAGTATGAAAATTTCCCGCCCGCTGGTGGGAACTAGCGTTTTCCTCCCACTACTCAGATCAAGGAAACGCTCCTGAAAAAGTATATCAACATCGCAAATTGACACCAAAGAGACTTAAGGCATCACTACTATCAATAACATATAATGACGACACGTTTAGCGCAGTGGTTGAGTAATCGGCTTCTACGCAACGGGTAGCGGGTTCAATTCCCGCACGGGACAAATATTTTGTATGACCTACAAAATTTGTTCTGGTCTGTATATTTGTGTATGTGACATATCTATGTTTGTGACTGCACCCACGACACAGAATAAAAATCCAAGTGGGGGTGACGTTTTATTTAAAAAAAAATCCGCGTTATGCCATTTGGCTACGGAACCCTAAAAATATCTAAGTAATTACTAAAATTTGGCAATTAAACATAATATTTCTACAAAGTTAAGTCACTTAAATATTATACTTGACTAATCGGATTACATTTCATGGCAACCATACAGTATTAAGTATCACATAACGAGAACAACTAAAAACCACAAACGCATGCACACAACTAACTTGTTACCTTCCACAAAACTAGCGCTGTATTACCTTAATAATAAGGCTTTACCAGTGGTGCTGTGCTAATTTTTTTTACCGGAACGCGTATATATAATTATACACACAGGGCCGATCCTGGGTAGGCGGCCGCTCTGTGCAGTCTCATGTCCCAAATTAACGATTATTTCGGTTCGGTTAGAGTTCCGGTTCAGCAGAAAAAAACGTTCCGGTTAACGGTTCGGAAAAACAAGCCGGCTCAACAAGCAACACTAAATTTTTTTTAGTTTTAAAATTTTAATAGGCAGCAAGTAAATGCGAGTACTTAAATCTCGCGACAAGCTTTTATAACATACTAGCGACCCGCCCCGGCTTCGCACGGGTGCAATGGTGACACTAAATACACTACAGAAAAATTTGGAACGTTGTGTATAATCGTTTGCAATGTAGACGGTCGGAAAAAATGTAATTATTTACGACATCACATTAGAAACCTCTAAATTTCTCAGTGTTTCTCTACTATATTATGCATGTATTATACATATAAACCTTCCTTAAGAATCACTCTATCTATTTAAAAAAAACCGCATCAAAATCCGTTGCGTAGTTTTAAAGATCTAAGCATACATACGGACAGACAGACAGCGGATAGCGATACTATGTAGTGATAAATTGTGTCAAATGTGTTAAATTTAAAATGACGTTATAAGTTAACAGTAAAAGTTTAAATTAAAGCTTGTTTTATATATGTATATATATATATATAATATATATATATTATATATATATATATATATATATATATATATATATATATGTATATATATTTGACGACCTCCATAGTCGAGTGGATAGTACACCGGTTTCAAGGTGTCGCCATCTCTGAGGTCCCGGGTTCGAGTCCCGGTGGGGGCAGATGTTTGTGTGATGAATGCGAGCATTTGTACCTTAGTCATGGTTGTTGATATATATTTCAATAAAAATTATTTATATATGTATAATATATGTATGTCTATCCGTTACCCTAGATCCCATAGCACAAGCCTTACAGAGCTTAGTTTGGGCTAGGCTAATTGGTGTAAGTGTAACAAATATTTATTTATTATTTATATATATATATATACAAACAATATATATAAAAAAATACTTACACAATATTGTTAAGAATAAAGTTGAGAGTAGCGAGATACTCTCAAGAATTTACTTACAAGCGCCAAGTCGTTCCAATCCCAGGAGAAACTACCTTAAATTCTATACTGACGCATGTACAAATTATAGAAAAATTTCATATTTGAATAGAGTACTAGTTAATTTTAACTGTAATCACTCTATGCATGTTGATTTATTCATGACAAAACAAAATTACTTCGTTCATAGGATTAATGCTGACTTCTTTGGAAATGTGACACAAAATTGTTTAAATAAGTAGGTAACATTGTTATTTTTTTTTTAAATTAAAATAGGTACTATTAGTGAAAACTGCATAAGGCATGCTTGTTCCATATTTTTAGTCTACTTTTCGTAACAAATGCTGTTTGTTTTCCATGAAAATAAAATAAATAAAATAATATATATATATATTATAACTGAAGAAACACAACAGTGCATATCATTTCATGCACACACAAGTAAAGGAACACAAAGAAACTAAAATAACATTTTCGTAAAACAATAAACCCAGTACAAACCAAGAGCTGTGTGTGCTGTAAAGTGTAAAAGCTCAGTGATTGGAATTGCTCACAAAAGCTCAGTGATTGGAATTGCTCACAAAAGCTCAGTGATTAGAATTGCTCACAAAAGCTCAGTGATTGGAATTGCTCACAAAAGCTCAGTGATTGGAATTGCTCACAAAAGGATGTGAGCAAAGCACTGGTATTCTGCCAACCACAACACAACCACCAACAAAAAAGGTTTTGTGTATGCCTAATTTTCGAAGATTTTACACAAAATAAAACATAATTTATTTTTATAAATATAAATATGTATGTATATGTATATAAATATATATACATATAAAACAAAACATAAGCCTATAAATAATATACAAATTGATTGATAGAAGTATAAGAAAAAAAAATACGTAAATAATATTCAAAATACTGGGTGTCGCATATAAACTACTAGCTTTTGCCCGCGACTTCGTTCGCGTGGACTTCAGGTTCGTCCCGTCTAGTCTAGTAATAAGTAAGAAATACGGTAACTAAGCACTGCAGAGCCCTAATCATAGGCCTATAGGTAGCTACTGCAGTATGCTCCTATAAACAGACACAACAGACAATTTGCAATGTAAGCGCAAAAAATGTGTTTTTTTACGACCTCACATTAGAAACCTCAAAAATTGTAGCCTATGTGTTATTCTGATGTATAAGCTATATTGTGGTGAAGTTTCATTCAAATCCATTCAGTAGTTTTTACGTGAAAGAGTAACAAACATCCATACATCCATACTTACAAACTTTCGCCTTTATAATAGTAGTAGGATAATATCATGGTGATGATGATATCTATCAGTGATCAATGTAGGCTGCTGTAATTTTAATTATATTTGAAAGTGCACACTAGACAAGTAGTTAGCCATTCTCTAGAAGTTAAAAGTGCAGACTTCTAGATTGTTTCTTCAATTGAAATATGAAAAGGCATTTATCATTCTTATCCACTGGCACGTTTCTATGATTTTTGCCCGCGTTGGTTCACTTTGATATAATAATGAAAACTTTACAATTAGTGCAACAATGAGACTGCAATATGAAAACTCATTACATTCTAAAATTAAATAGACATACATATATTGTTCCGAAATCGAAATTCCTAACGATAAACAAAAGTCGTTAAATATAACGATCTAATTAATTTATTTTAACACGCAGTACTCACAACGCATAATAATAACGAGAAACGCATAATTAACGTCACTGTTGGAATTAATAAAACACACACTGTCCTCATAGAAAAAAAAATAAAAACTTTCACTATCCACTTCCATTTTCAAAATACTGACCTTCAAAACAAACATGGCGTCGCGTCCGATTTTCCCGCGCTGCACAAGCAATGGCTGCCGTCAGTCACTCGCGTCTGAGGCGGGCGCGCGTTGCATGTATTTATAATGTCGCGCGATTGCGAACCTACAACATTGTTATGCGGCGCAGGGCTTCGTGGTTTTGTAACCAGACACCCCTACGGATTGGAGCTTGGGAGGTCTTGATGAGAAACTACAAACAGACGTACATTATTTTCGACTATATAACGCTTATGTATGATGCACTGAAGAAATCTTTCAAAAACAAATTTATAAACCAATAAATTGCAAGGAAATTGCTGAAAACTTTACTTTTCATGTTTATAATACACTAACTGATGCCCACGACTTCGTCTGCATACAATTTGATATCTTTACTAAGGGTTATTTATATAATAAGACTACCGACCCGTCCCGACTTCGCACGGATGCAATGTTAATACTATATACACTACAGAAAAACTAAACGTAGTATATAATAAGTTATCCCAACTAATATTATAAATGCGAAAGTGTGTTTGTTTGTTTGTTTGTTTATTTGTTTGTTTGTTTGTTTGTTTGTTACCTCTTCACGCTTAAACTACTGGACCGATTTCAAAAATTCTTTCACCTTTGGAAAGCTACATTCTCCCCGAGTAACATAGGCTACTTTTTATCCCGGAAAAATCGACAGATCCCACGGGATGCGCAATAAAGGCTTCGCTCAAAAACTACTGCACAGATTTTTATGCGGTTTTCATCA
Source organism: Scirpophaga incertulas (assembly GCA_036419045.1). NCBI lineage: Eukaryota > Metazoa > Arthropoda > Insecta > Lepidoptera > Crambidae > Scirpophaga > Scirpophaga incertulas. The sequence goes on along the minus strand of CM071627.1, from coordinate 380,072 downwards.
ATAGATAGAGTGATTCTTGAGGAGTTTTGCGGCATTTTTTATCTCGGAAAAACGGATAGTCCCACGGGAAGCGCGATAAAATCTTCGCACCATAAACCGACTTCCGCGTATATGTAGCCGTGGGCAAAAGCTATGACCCTTAACCCTCTATACACCCAATCCCGAAATCCACGCGGGCGAAGCCGCGGGCAGAAAGCTAGTAGCTTATAAAACTATCAAACAAGCTTTTAAAATTGATTGAAATGTAATTTTTTACGACATCACATTAGAAACCTCAAAAATAACAGTATTTCTCCACTATTTAAAGGATGTCATCAATCAATACATAGTATAAAACAAAGTCGCTTTCGCTGTATGTCCGTATGTATGCTTAGATCTTTAAAACTACGCAACGGATTTTGACGCGGTTTTTTTTAATAGATAGAGTGATTCTTAAGGAAGGTTTGTATGTATAATAAATGCATAATATAGTAGAGAAACACTGATAAATTTAAAGGTTTCTAATGTGATGTCGTAAATAAGCACGTTTTTTTGCGCTTATATTGCAAACGCGGGCTGAACCCTACGAGATAGACCAAAATAATGTACTACAGTATTATACAACTTACAAAAATCCACAAAAAAGTCCGCGATGGTATATGTCTATCTCTTAGGGATAACCCACCATAACTATTTTTTCACTGCACCCGTGCGAAGCCGGGGCAGGTCGCTAGTTATACATATAAATCTTCCTCTTCAATCACTCTATCTACTTATTAAAAAAACCGCATCAAAATCCGTTGCGTAGTTTTAAAGATTTAAGCATACATACGGATATAGGGACAAAGAAAGCCGTTATACTGTGCAGTGTTACGTATTTTTACACGCTTTTTTTAACAATATACTTGCTTATATATTTTATATTATATTGTTTTGATATTATATGTGTATAAATTTCTAATCTCCTGTGAAAATTAAGTTATATCACAATAATTCGTTTCGTTATCTCCATAAATAATGAAAATTTACCATTGGCAACATTGAATCCTCATTTTAGTTTATAGTCGAACTACGGAAAACCAGTTACTGTCCGTACTCTAGGAAACTTACAAATCATAAAGTACTTCTCTAAGCTGATGGTTCTCAAAGAAAAATAAAATATAGTGCATAATTATCAAGTTCCTTTGACGTAAAAGTTATGTTTAATATTTATATACGTATATACAGTGCAATCTTAATATAACGTACCTCAATGTAAAGACTTCCTCGATATAACAAATTCTTCGTAATCCCCTTGAATTTTCTATAAGGGTCAATATAAAATATACCTTTACATTGCGAACATTTTTTGCGAACAACCTCTTTATAATGAACTAGCTTTCTGCCCGCGGCTTCGCCCGCGTGGATTTCGGGATTGGGTGTATAGAGGGTTAAGGGTCATAGCTTTTGCCCACGGCTACATATACGCGGAAGTCGGTTTATGGTGCGAAGATTTTATCGCGCTTCCCGTGGGACTATCCGTTTTTCCGAGATAAAAAATGCCGCAAAACTCCTCAAGAATCACTCTATCTATTGATGAAAACGCATAAAAATCTGTGCAGTAGTTTTTGACCGAAGCCTTTATTGCGCATCCCGTGGGATCTGTCGATTTTTCCGGGATAAAAAGTAGCCTATGTTACTCGGGGAGAATGTAGCTTTCCAAAGGTGAAAGAATTTTTGAAATCGGTCCAGTAGTTTAAGCGTGAAGAGGTAACAAACAAACAAACAAACAAACAAATAAACAAACAAACACACTTTCGCATTTATAATATTAGTTGGATTGGGATTTTCAACTATCAAGAAAAAGTATACATTCCTCCAATTAACGAATTTTGTCAACCCAAAACCTTTCATAAAATTCCCACCGATATATAACTCTTAATCTTATAGTATGTAAATCATGGCGCGATATGTTTCGATACGTTTTTGTTCGCAAAACAATCATTGTTGTTCGCATTATGTTGACAAAAATCCTATGGCGAAAAATTTGACATCATTTATTAGTTAAAGTTGTTCCCTATATCAAGATAAGTACGTAATGTTGAGCTGAATAAAACTATTTTTTTACCTCTTTATAACGAATTTTAGACCAACCTTACCTCAATATAACAAACCTCAGTTCAACGAATATCTTGATATAACATTTTTTTTGTGCCCCTCCGATTTGTTACATCGAGGTTGCACTGTATATACTATATACGTTACGAAGCTGACGACAAGTTTAGCGCAGTGAGTCCGATTACCGCATGGAACAGATAAAAAAAATCTAAATTAACTTTATTCATATAATGGCTTCATAGAAAGCTCTTATGAATGGTCCAAATTTTGTTTCCTACTGGGTGGTAGTATTTTCAGGACATATTTTTTAGCTGGTAAGAAGAATGGGCGTAAGAAACTTATCAATTTTATCAAAAGTAATAACAACATTTACAATAAATTATGTCGTTATCATACAACGTACATATGTGTTTACAATTTATATGGGAAAACAAATATTTACACTTTCGAATGTAATGTCTTCAAATCAACACCAATCGGCATCGTTTAAATATAATCATTGACTTTGTAATAGCCCTTACTCATTAGCGTCTTTTTAACATGCACCTTGAACTTATAAAAAGGCAATTCAGTTCACTCTATGTGGAATCTTGTTATATAAAAATTTATACATTTGCCCATAAACGAACCTCTAGTTTTTTGTAGCCTGTACGTTGGAACGGCAAGTTTATTTTTATTTCTTGTGTTCAAATTATGCATTTGAAAATTGTCTTGGATGTGAGATTCTGTTTGTGACTGCACCCAAACCGTAGTATGGGGCAACGTTTTGAAAAAAATGCAAAAGTATAACTACATAACAGATGGTAAAAGCCTTCAATTAACATTACACAGAGCATTAACAGTAGGGTATGTAAGGAACTGATTAGTGGTCAAGGAGTGACGCAACGCTCTGTCGCGAAATTACTGCGCTTGCGAATATAAATGCGAAGTGCTTCTGTAGATACCTGCCTTGTAGGAGCACTTAGAAATATAAAGCTGTTCCTCATGCGACCGAAGCAAGGAAACATGGTGGATTTATAGATTAGTGCGCCTATTACAGAGTGTCGTCGAAATCCCGGGTTCGAGTCCCGTTGAGGACAATGTTTATGCAATGAAGTGTACGGCGGCAGACATTGTACTAGAAAAAACCAACAAGAGCAATTTATTTCCTCCCTGTATTTTTACAAAATCGTCAATTCGTAGCTGGCCTCGCATAAATAGTCTGCACCCAACTTCTTTTAGAAGTTTAAATAAGTTCACATCTGTTCGGGATAGAACATAACATATGTCAGGAATAGAATGTTGTTCGGGAGGATAAAATATATGTACTGATAGTAATAGAAATAGGGATATAGTTTAAGCGTTGGAAAATAGAATAATGAAAATTTGGAGTCTTTTGCCATTGTACACAATTTGGTACATAACTACTTGTATTCAACGACCACCGTAGTTGAGTAATTAGTACACAGTTTCAAGGTATCGCCATCTCTAAGGTCCCAGGTTCGAATCCCGGTGGGGGCAGATGTTTGTGGTAAGTACCATGGAAAACGTCTGATGAAATATTGTAATTATGAAGAACAAGAATATTTAATTGGAAGTTGAAATTAATAATTGAAAGTTTCAAATCTAAAGTCGAAGAGATCGGGCAAGATCTGTCTCCGCCAGCGTTGATTGCGGCAATGCTGGCGGATGAGGGAGGTTGGAGGGCTGTGGTCTCCTTCTGTGAAGCGGTGATGCTCCAGAAGGAGGCCGCCGAGCGGGGTCAGGAGATGGCCGATCCCGCTCCTCGAAGAAGGCGGCCTCCAGATAGCCTGGCCGCGACGCAGTTCGCGCCCGTGGCGGCGACCCGGGAGGGACCTCACCCCCGGATGGCCGGAGGGTGACGTCGTAGGAGGTTGGAGGGCAGGAGGCGGCAAGATCACTCCTCCCCGAGAAGGGCTCCCCTAGCGCACCCAGGGGAGCAAAGGCCGGGGGTCCTCAGATGCGACAATCGATCCTGAGGGCCCCCTACAACGCCTGAGGATGGCCATCGCTGAGGTTTTTAGTGGGTAGGCCTCCCCCTTCTGGGGAGTTCCTCAGCGGAACAAAAAAAAAGGTATGAAACGTAAACATGTAAATAAAATGACTGGTAACCTGAGCGCCTCGTCGCTTGTCTCCGCTAAACATAATAATGCACTTAACTAAAGCCTTATAAATCAAGGGTTACTATCACTTTTCGTCTTGAGAAAATATTTTTTTGGTCTTCACCTACACACTTATCGGACAACAAGACGCGTTCTTGTTGTGCGTTGTTCTCGGTTACTCTTTAACGAACTCAATCTTTATATTTCCACGTATTTTTAAAAGATCCACTTGTACAACATCATCATTTATTTATTTATTTATTACGATTTGAGGCGTCTATCCAACTAGCATAGCTTCCAGGAGGCTGGTTATGTAACTGCTGTCAATTTGAATTGAAGTGACAAATATTGCAGTTACATTGTTGTATTCCAAAGATATTATTATTATTATTTCATGTAAGTCGGGGCTGATGTGCATCACTGCGACCTATTAAGATCTATTGTGACCAGCCTCCTATGTAGGTTCTATGTAGGCCCTACAGTAGCTCCCTTAACTGGGCACTGACCGAGAAAGATAGGATGTTCCCAGTTCGGATTGTTTTTATTTCATCTGGGTCAAGGATGTGTTTCCCCAGGTGTCTGTTTCTTTTGTGAATCAGCGGTTCACAGTAGCACAAGAGGTGTATTGGTGTTTCACGCTCTTGTTCGCAGACTCTGCATGTGTCAGTGTCCTTAAGTTTCATGTTGTGAAGGTGTCTATTCAACTTGCAGTGACCGGTCAAAGCCCTAACCATCACGCTCAAGTTACTCCTGTTAAGCTTTAATAGCTCGTCAGTGCGTTTGCGAGAGTATGGTTCGATTATTCCAAAGATAATTGCCACATTGAATCTTAATAATGCAGCAACGTGCTTTTACTATCTGTCAGTTTCGACAGAGTTCATAGAACAAATTTTACAAATTGGCACTCACTATTTACACTGTCCGACCTCTAAGGAAAATAATGAAATAATTCTGTAAAAACACTTATAACGTTAACTTTTTGTTTTTAAACTTCATTGCGGATGTCGTCATATAATTGTTTCTGCGTACTTCCGTTATTTAAATAGAGTCAAATAAATTTCTCTTGATTTAATAATGTTATGAAAAATCATTATAAAGTAAACCATCTTTCATAAACACTGCATCTAATTTTATTACCTAGTTTAACTATAAATAAAAATATTAAAGATCCTTCTAATTCCTCGGAAGTAAAACATTTAGAGACTTAATGTCTCTAAAACTGCAGTGTATTTGATGTAATTTTAATACATCAAATAATTTTTATACATTGAAATATTAATTCAAACTTACCATATTAAGAATACATTTATAATTTAAAGATAGGCAAATTAAAAGTTTCGTACCTAATCAAGAACTTAGTTCTAAGTATTTTGACAACTTTTGATGACAAATTAATGATCTTAACTTATCAAAATATATTCAAACATAATGACAATTAACGGAAGACAAATGATAATCATAAAACTACTTTTTAATTAGCTAGCTTATTAACTTAATTCAATTAGCGACAACCTCAATATCATTTTTGAAGAACTATCCAAAGATAACCCAAACGTATGGGTTTGATGAAAAAAAAATTGAGTTTCAGTCCCCAAAAAATTTTTTTTTTCTATTTGTGTTCAAAATTGTAATGCGATGCGGTTCATCTAATACATCTAATTAACCAAGTTTCCACAGTATAGCTCTTGTAGTTACGGAAAAAGTGGCTATGACATACGGACAGACATGACGAACCCATAAGGGTTCCGTTTTTTGCTAGTCGGCTGCGGTACCCTAAAATGTGTGTATACTTACTACCTCTGTATATGACGTAATTCTCGATCACATTGAGATGTTTAATCCCAAGTGAAGCGGTGTCGCCGCGGGCAAGGCGAACTTGTACATGGCGGCTAACTGACGAAGAGGAATGTTAATTAATCACTGAACATGGTGTTATGACTGCAACGCCAAGCGGATTTAGTTGCATAGCGCTCAATCTGTAGAGATTCCAGAATAAAAAGCCCTTAAGTAAATAAAAACCAGCAAGAAATGTACCAAGATCAATTTTTATCACCTTTTTTTTATAGTCTAGGGCAGCAAACGAGCAAACGAATCACCTGATCAGCAACAGCAGAGGAGTCACAGATGCGTTGCCGGTCTTTTAAAAGGGAATAAGGGGTGAAGGGAGGGGGTTGGGCCTCCGATACCCTCACTCACTCGGCGAAACACAGCGCAAGCGCTATTTTACGCCGGTTTTCTGTTAGGTCGTGGTATCACTCCGGTCGAGCCGGCCCAATTCGTGCTGAAGCATGGCTCTCCAACGGTAAAATCGCATATGGTTAAAAATTCTATGAGATGGACTATAGATTCACTGAAATGATGCACATATACTACATATAGATGCACTTATACACACACATTCATACACATAAAAACATACACACATTTGAGTATTCATATAAAGAAGTAGAAGAGAGTGTGTTTTGTTTTTCACTAGTTGCAATATTGTATAAGTTTACTGGTTTACTGGTCCCATAAATGGGTGGAGGGTTGGTCGCCCGTACTCCTAGTGCGGGTATCAACCCGCCGCAATCGATGTGCACATGTATCACTCGTTTGCTCCCCTATCCTATAAAAAAAAATAAGTTTTGTCCGGGTCGTGTTGTAGGTAAATGGGAGATTGGTCATTAAATTGCCTATATAGATACGAGCTAAGAAAATTGAATTGCCGTGAATGAATGCGAGCAGTTATACCTTAGTCGTATCAAAAATTAATTTTATTATATCTTCTTATAAATAAAAATATATCGCAAAATGTGTTGGTAAGCGCATAACTCAACAACGCATGTACCAATTAGGCCAATTTTTCTTTTAAAATGTTCGCTAAGAGTCAAGGATAGTTTCTACGACGAGATAAATTCGAATAATTAACGGAAAAACCCTACAAACAGCAATTTTTTCCCATACAAACGTTTTCTAACTAAAACGTACAGTCGATTTGAGCTTAATTGTTATTGTATAAAGATCATATTGCAAGCACTCACTGTTGTCTAAGCAATGTAGGTCTTTCTAACATCAAAGAATCAATTTGCGCTTTATTAACGGTATATAAAGTTAAAATTCAAATATATCTATCAAAACAGTGTGCGTGTGTGCGTTGGAGCACAGAATACATCGTTGGAGGATTTAATGTCACGTTCCAAACTTGAATATTATTAAATTATTTTTTATTCATACAACCACCAGGGTGACGGTACAGGAGAATTTTTTGCCCTGACTATAAAATAAGTAGGAATAAAAAAACTGACACTTTACAAATCTTTTTGACAGGACAAAGTCTGTCGGGTCCGCTAGTATTTAATGTATCTATCCGTTATCCTAGATCCCATAACACAAGCCTTATAAAGCTTACTTTGAACTAGGCTAATCGGTGTAAGTGTAAGACTTTACAGGTCAAATTCGGGCAATTAGTGTAATTTGATTCAGTCGCATAGTAACAGCGAGAGCGTGAAGACGTTATTCTTGGCTCCGATGCTAACATTGGCTACTGCGACGCTATCTATTCGTCGCGTACTTTTTGTATTATTTATGTCATTCACTAGTAATCTTATAGAACATCAAAAGATAAGTATGTACATACAAAACAGGGTCAGTTTTTAAATTAATATTGTGAAAGTCGAGGAAGCTAGGAAAGTACATTTGGACCTACCCCCATGTAAGAGACATTATCTACATAATGAGCGCAGTTCAATACCGCCTTCAGCGTACCACTTCAACCAAAATCGGCAGAGGATACGCAGACCGCACGTCTTTAACGCTCCCCCCAATCATATTGTTACGCCGGTGGCTTAGTAAAACTTCAAAAGTGATTTTCTGTGACTTAGAAACGTTTTCAGCAGGCTGAAACGTCGTTTCAGGCCGTTTCAGAAGTAGGTAGCTCTTTCACATACTAAAAAATCTAAATTACACCCAAGTTACAGTAGTTTTCAGGCGCCTGAAACATGTTTTCAGTACGTTTCAGGCTACCCTCTATCCAACGCCGCAATAACCTGAAAACCCGTTTTCAGGCGTTTTCAGGACCCCTTATGAGCCATTAAGCCTACTTCAGTAAAAGGACATAAATTTCAATAGGAGTGAAAGAGATAGCAATAGTAGAAAGAGACAGATATAGTTGGAACATTCGAGAAGTATTAGAATGAGAAAACATCATTAGAAAGAGATAGACAAACTCAGAATATTCGAGAAAGATAGTACGGGAATATTCGAGTATTGTGTGACAAGGATAGCACAAGGAAGAGACAGTTATACTCGAAATGTCTCGAACGCGCGACGTCATTCCTATTTACGCGCTTGTGTATTGGACTACACATTCGAGTGTGTCCGCGAATGTTCTGGCAAGAGTGGCAAGTACCTTAGGGGACTATATAAGGCTGTGTCCGGCCGCCGGAGAGTATTGTTGTTTTGCGATACAGTGCGAAAACATCTAAGTGATATTGGAGAACTAAGAAGCGACTTTCAGTGCTTTCAGTGAAGTGATTAGTGACTGTTATGGCCGTTTTCACCAACCTTGTCTTAGCTTAGGTGACTCCTAAGTGACATGCTGTCACTTTTTATATTAACTGAAAAGAGTGAGACAGCATGTCTCTTAGGAGTCACCTAAGCTAAGACAAGGTTGGTGAAAACGGCCATTAGTGTACTAATTAATAAAAGTTCAGTGTTTTGGTAGACCGCCGTTTAATTTACTGACCCCAGCTCGTAACAATATTAACGCAGGACCTTCAAGACCTGCTTGTGGCGGCGTCTGAGTCGTCGCACCCCTTGCCATCCCCTTCTCGGCAGCCTTCTGCTTAGCCACGAGATGGTTCCCATCAATATAGGCCGGAGCCTTTTGGTATACCGTGCCTGTTCTAGCGCATATGCCCCCTTTATAGGGCAGCGCTAACCGTGCCTCTTCTGAGGTGCGGTCCTCCCTATCACGTCAAGCCATAGAGTCAATAGGACGAACGGCTCAGCCGAGTTTAGTCGGTAGGTCTGTCGGGTCGAGCCGCCTCGATTCGTCGGGAGTCCGACATAATCATCGTAAAACTTGCCGTTGCTGTGGGGTCCATGCGGATTCTCAGAAAAACAAAATGAGCGCTATGTTGAATTAACATAAGTTTGCACTGTCTTTTTAATGAACATCGTTTATTGAGCATTACGTGTAGCATTGTTTATGAAATGATAATGCCAATACAACATATTGTTCAACATACATCCTGCTTCTGCATGCGATGAAAACTATCGACGAGGTCGACCACGTCTCGGTCAGACCACGCTCTTCCGTGACACTGTTGAATCATTTCGTTCAAACTAATCTTGCAGCCAATGTAATCTTCCAACGTACAGGCTACAAAAAACTAGAGGATCGTTTATGGGCAAATGTATAAAAATGTATTACAAGATTCCATATAGTGTAGCTGAATTACCTTTCTATAAGTTCAAGGTACATTTTAGAAAGACGCTAATGAGTAAGGGCTATTACAAAGTCAATGATTATTTAAATGATGTCAATGCTTGGTGTTGATTTGAAGACATGACATTCTAAAGTGTAAATATTTGTTTTCCCGTATAAATTGTAAATACATATGTACATTGTATGATAACGACATAATTTATTGTAAATGTTGTTGTTACTTTTGATAAAGCTGATGATAAGTTTCTTGCGCCCATTCCTCTTATCAGCTAAAACATACGTCCTGAATGGGTGGTAGGGGAAAATATTTGGACGATTCAAAAGTTTTCTATAAAGTCATATTTCAATAAAGTCAATTTTGATTTCGATTTTAACATTACACATTTTTTACAGACTTCAAAAAAAATAGATTATTAATTCTAGTGTTTTTTTAGGAATTTCGTACCCTAAAAACCCTAATACTACAATCATACATACAACATTTCCTCTTTATAATATTAACTAACTGATGCCTGCGACTACGTCTGCAAAGGATTGGTGTTATGAGTAGCTTATATTAGCATGGCGTAGAAAAGATCTACATATCATTATAACATAACAAACTATCATATAAATATTTTTTGGGTCGTATTTAAAAAATATAACAGCCTGACAATATTATATGTAGAGATCGGATAATCGGATGCATATTTACCTAAAGTTAGTTTAAGACAAAGTATGGAAACGGCTTTTTATTGTTTTGTTAAATAAAATTTTTCACCATTTCTGTTTTTTTATTCAATTATTTAATTGATTATTGTTTTAGTCAAACTAGCTCACTACTTTCGTATAACACTCTTCATGTAATAAATCGTACATTCATAAATCGCACGGGGAACTGAAACTAAACTTCATGTAAATACGTATGCATAGTTGTATAAATGAACCCGGAGTCTCGGTCTTTTGAAAATAAATACCACGTGCTAATTTAGTAATTTTCAAACAATATCACTACGTTAATTTTGCAGTCCCGTATTTTCCCGGGATTTTTATTTAACAAAATGTATTTTAAAAAGCCGCTTCCATAATTTGTGAGCCAAAAATTAACTTTAGGTAAATATGCATCCGATTATCCGATCTCTATTTATAATATATGTTACCTCTACTTCTTTTATACTTTGGATAATTCACACAGTATCATTATAACTTGTAGCCTATGTGTTATTCTGATGTATAAGCTACATTATTGTAAAGTTTCATTAAAATCCATTCAGTAGTTGTTACGTGAACAAGCAACAAACATTTATCCCTACAAACGTACGCGTTTATTGTTTTTGTAGGGAAGCACGATGTCGGAATAGCGTACGCCTGATGTGTTAGTGTGCTTTTTAGTTGTAAGTATGAGCATTTGCAGTATGTTAATGGTCAGGCGTTTAGCATGTTACTGCCAGATCGCTAACATCTCAGTAACTATATTCTGTATAATTGATTAATAACTATTTTATGTTTTCAGCAGCGGGTACGTCGTTCCCATTATTTATCGTTATACTAGCTTTTGCCCGCGACTTCGTTCGCGTGGACTTCAGGTTCGTCCCAATGGTTATTGTGGGTTATTCCTAAGAGATAAACATATACCATCACGGACTTTTTTGTAGACCTTTTTAAGTTGTACAATACTGTAGTAAATTGTTTTGATCTATCTTGTAGGATTCAGTCAGCGTTTGCAATGTAAGCGCAAAAAATGTGTTTTTTTTACGACCTCACATTAGAAACCTCAAAAATTGTAGCCTATGTGTTATTCTGATGTATAAGCTATATTGTGGTAAAGTTTCATTCAAATCCATTCAGTAGTTTTTACGTGAAAGAGTAACAAACATCCATACATCCATACTTACAAACTTTCGCCTTTATAATATAGTAGTAGGATGTGCAAAATAGTGCTTGTAATAGGTAAGTAGTTCAATTTTATGTACTTGCAGAAAGAAAGTCAATATAAGCGTAACATGGATAAACCTAAAATCAGCGTGATTTTTGGGACCTTAAATAATGCAATGCAATGGAACTTATGTCATTTTATATAATCGCGAACTGTTTGTAGGTTTATAGGAGTAGAAGGAAAAAAATCATGTTCAGATATTACAGATATTTATTGCAAGTTTACAATATAAATCAAATTTAAAAGTAAACATATATTTATATTAACATTAAAGTTAGCGTTATTGTGCGCTTTAAGTAAACAATAATCCTATTATAAATAAATCAATACATAGTATAAAACAAAGTCGCTTTCGCTGTATGTCCGTATGTATGCTTAGATCTTTAAAACTACGCAACGGATTTTGACGCGGTTTTTTTTAATAGATAGAGTGATTCTTAAGGAAGGTTTGTATGTATAATAAATGCATAATATAGTAGAGAAACACTGATAAATTTAAAGGTTTCTAATGTGATGTCGTAAATAAGCACGTTTTTTGCGCTTATATTGCAAACGCTGGCTGAACCCTACGAGATAGACCAAAATAATGTACTACAGTATTGTACAACTTACAAAAATCCACAAAAAAGTCCGCGATGGTATATGTCTATTTCTTAGGGATAACCCACCATAACCATTTTTTCACTGCACCCGTGCGAAGCCGGGGCGGGTCGCTAGTTTCAAATAAAATACAATTTTCTGTTTTTATTTGCTATTCGTTTCTTTACACTTTTATTGTAAAATTTTATGTTTACAACTTATTATTACAACAATAAGCTAAAAGATGTAATACTATTTTGAAAGTTCAATATAATATTTTTACAATGTCTAAAAATAGTAAGTTCCCAGGCATATCCATACTATTAATGTCACAAAATCGCAAGTACATAAAATTAAACTATTCGGAGCACTAGTGCTAAATTACATAATTTTATCGGACAAGCGAGAACGTGCGGCTTTGCCCCGGCCATCGTTTGTATGCAGTCCACGAACATCGACAAATCAATAACGCTAAGAATATTTATGACTTAACGTTACACATGCGAGTGACGACATAGTGAGTTATATATGCTGCTGTAATTGGAGTAGGAGACGTACTTTTGAATCATTAGACGTGAATTTGGAATTCGAATCGTGCACAAATTATTTTCTACTGCTTACAATTTTATAGATTTTTGAATCACTTGAATTCAGTGTTGTCGTTAAAAACAAATTCTCAATTAGATTCCGTTTCACGCAGAAAAATTAAAAATCACAACAAAAACGAAAAACCCGCGACGACCCGTGACACGTGAAACGGATCACTGTCAACGTCACTTCAGCGTTGGATATTCTACTTCTACTTCAGGGTTGAACCACTCGTTGCACAACGCACGAAATGAAAGTTCAGAAATAGTGAAATCGGTAATTCGTATACGAATCTCACGAAAAATTCGTCTCCAGGGTGTGATGTAGTGATTCAGACAGACAAGCAAATCGAATGAGAATTCGATGCATTAAATCAGAGGTTCCCAAAGTTTTTATTTATTTATAACTTTATTGTACATCGACCATAGAATAAATAATAAAAAAAAAATATGACAGATAATGAATCCTTAAAACTAAATGTACAAAGGGCGACCTTATCACAAAGAGTGATCTCTTCCAGGTAACCTTAGGATGGACAGGAATTTAAATCAATTATTTCGTGGGAAGATGGCGATGTATAACTTAATGGCATACTTATCTTATCTTATCTTATGAGCGGGGCTGCTCCCATCGGGAGCTTGCGCACTTCGACCCTTGTTGGGTCTTTTGTGCTACCCCATGTGTCGGTTGTGGTGTGCTATCTAGCTTGCGTGGCCCTCGTCACTAGTCCAATCTATCGAACCCATGAGTCTGACGATGATCCTAGGCGATATGGTCCTATAGTCTTCCGGTCTTGGGTAACCAATTCCCGTTAGCCTTAGTCTCCTGCAGGCCAGAGCATCGCAATGACACAATATGTGCTCCATGCTCTCCTCTTCAACCTTGCAGGCCCTGCACATTTTGATCCTAGCGTGACCCATCTTATGTAGCATGACCCTTGTACCCCAGTGGCCCGTTAAGGCACCTAGTGCCAGGCGAGTTTGAGGTCTGCTTGAGCTCAGTGCGAACTTAAGCCAGCTGTCCAAGCCCATGAACAGTTTTGAATGTTTCATTCCTTTATGACTGGCCCATTCTTTCTGGTGCTTTTCTTGTGTATGGGCTCTGAGGCATGAGCCCACTATTTTGGGCGTGACTCCAACAAACGGTTCTGGTCCCACCAGAGGTGTTTCCGATCCAAGTCTTGCTAGCGAGTCCGCTTTTTCGTTACCCATGAAACCTTTATGTCCTGGTATCCAAACTAGGTTTACTGTGTTTGTTCTACCCAGTTCATTTAGCACGTTAATCGCGTTCATTACGAGTCTAGAGTCTACTCTATAACTCAACAATGCTTTGAGTGCTGCCTGGCTGTCGCTAAGAATATAGATATTGAGACCTTTACGTTGTTTCTCTAGATTCTCCTGGGCACAGGCAATGATGGCGTATGTCTCAGCTTGAAACACGGTTGCCAGTTTGCCCATACTTATTGATATCTCTGTATTTTTGCAGTATACTCCTGCCCCTGTACCAGACTTCATTTTAGATCCGTCCGTGTACCAGATCATGCTGTTCCTTTTTGGGGAAGTCAGCCCTTTATCCCACTCCTCTCTTGTTGGAATGTGTACTACAAAGAGTCGCCTAAATATAAATCTGGGTGACATTCTATCGCTGGTCATAGTCAGCGACAGAGGTCCTCTTTGTTGCTCGCAAGTCGTGTGTCCTCTACATGGCCCGTCGGCTCTCCACAGTCCTGTCATACTTAGTCTGTAGAGGGCCGTTGTAGCCATCCTTTGTACGTTGAGATGTAGTGGTTCTAAATCCAAGAAACGCTCTAGCGCCGCCGTGGGAGTTGTTTTAAAGGCGCCTGTTATAGCCATATATAATGATATACTTACTATAAATATAACAATACATACTATAATACATATATACACTTACACACATACATACATATATATACAAACATACTTATATACATATACCAATAAAATACAAAATCATAGTGACAAATAATGTTTTTTAACAAGGCTTTTGAAAATGGGAAGGCTTTGTGCTTGTCTTATATTAAAGGTAACGCATTCCACAATAAAACTGCTTGTACCGTGTAGGCCTTATTATAAAATTTGGTGAAGTGAGATGGTATGCTCAGCATTAAGTTCTCTGCCGACCTTAAGACGCGGGAATGGGTTTCATGGAGAAACTTAAAGCGATTTTTTAAGTAAAAAGGAGTGTCAGGATTAAACAAAATAGAATAGAGAAGGGATAGGATACGTGCATTCCGCCGAAGGCGAATGGGCAACCACTTGAGCTTAACACGAAATTCTGAAACATGATCATATTTGCGTAAACCAAATATAAATCGTATGCAAAAGTTTTGGAGTCGCTCAAGTTTATCAAGTTGTACCTCGGATAAATTTGAAAAACTTGTGTCAGCATAATTAAGGATTGGGAGGAGGAGTGACTGAGCAAGCGCAATCTTAGTAGCAGTAGGTAGGTAGAAAGTTCCGCAGCCTTCTGAGCGATCCAGCAGATGCAAACAACTTTCTACTGAGTTCCTGCAGATGAAAAGACCAAGATAAATTAGTGTCAAAGTGAAGACCTAAGTTTTTAATTGTTTTACTGAATGGAATATGAGATCCATCAAATATAACTTTTGGTACGACAGACCAGTCAATTTTAGACGTCATGCGGGAGCTACCAATAACAATTACTTGTGTTTTTTTACCCTTTTAGACCCTTTGCGATGTTTATTGGTTTTGGGTAGACCCCTTACTTACCTGATATGGAATGATACATCCTATAACTTAAAAAAAATTATAAACATTATTAATAAAATGTTTACCTCATAGGTTACATTACATTGCAGTTAATATTGCTATATCAGTAATTAGTTATCGCTCTAGGTCTAGTGTGTCGAAATTGTGTCGTTCAAATTCGGGTAATTAGTGTACTTGTTGAAGTAGATGATACCATTTATATGGCCAAGTGGTTTTCGGGACCCAGGTCTAAATTTTGGATGTTGTTCTCCTGGTCGAGCTGAGCACAAAATGTAATGGTCGCAAAAAAAGTTTACGACTCATTTTCCCATAGCGGGACTGATGTCTGTATTAGAAAATCGTGGTTTTCAGCAGAATCAGCTGATTTTTGGATATGTTGTTCTTGAAGAGCTGATTCATAATTTCTAATTCAAACAACAAACCACGATTTTCTAATTCAGAGCCCCCTAGCGGGAAAATGCGTCGTTAACTTTAAAAGTTTTTAGAATAGAATAGATTTCTGATTCGAAAACCACTTGGCCATTTAAACTGTATTTGAGTTTCAGTTCTTTCTAAGTATGGGGAACCCCAAAAATTTTTTGTTTATTTTTTCTATTTTTGTATGAAAATCTTAATAGGGTTCACCGAATACATCTACTTACCATCTTTCCACAGTATAGCTGTTGTGGTTACGGAAAATTCGAGAGTCAGTGAACTATCCATCAACACCGCCTTCAGCGGACACATCCCACGACAACAGTCCATATTGGCAGAGGACACGCAGACCGCGGCATGTCTTAAGCGACCCCCCTAATCAATTAACGCAGGACCTTCTAGACCTGCGAGCGGCGGCGTCTGAGCCGTCGCCTCCCTTGTCTCCCCTTATTCGGCAGCCTTCTGCTACGCCACGAGTAGGTTCCCAGTCAAACAGGCCGGTCCCAATTTGGAGAACCGCGCCTCTTCTAGTGCTTATGCCCTCGCCATGGGGCAGCGCTAACTGTACCTCTCCTGAGGTGCGGCCCCCTTCCATATAAGCCAGTAGGGTCATTAGGACCAAAGGCTCAGGCTGAGTTTAGTCGGTAGGTCTGTTGGGTCGAGCCGCCTCGATTCACCAGGAGTCCGACATAATCAACGCATCCCTGCTTGCCTGTTGCGTTGGTATCCATGATGGATTCTCAGCCTCCTATCCTGAGGAAAAAAAAAAAGGACGGACGAATCCATTAGGGTTCTTTTGCCATTCGGCTACGGAACCCTAAAAATGAAATAACATGCTCAATAAAAGTAACTTTATTTATCTTATATATGACTTAAACAAAGGAGCATATGACGAACAAATACACGAGTGATGGCATCTTACGCATAGCTTATGTTAAACAGCAGCGCGTCGCTGCGTTCCGGCAACTATACATTTCTTATCACTTCATCAGGGTACGTTGGAACGTGGTGATGACAGCTCTCAAAATGTGCGATGCAAAAGGGATACGACTATACTTATTAAGGCCCACAACACACGTGAAAACAATTATGGATTATACCAAAAATTTATTGGTAAAAGACAAAATTGCGGAAAACTTGATCTATTTATTTCTTTCATTATTCATACAATCAATAATTGAATATATTTGACTTACTGCTTTTAAATAACATTTAATAATACTTAATTTAAACACAATCTGTCAATTAATTTTTTTACGCAGGCAATGGGATTAATTGGCGATGACAATTACTGCACTTCTTATCCTTCTTTTCTATTACAGTTGCAATACTTTTACTATTGTTTAATTATTAAAAATAAATGTCTGAATATCTGGTTAAACATTTATAATTTTACAAATTTGTTGTGCATTCAGGGCCTTATAACATCATTCCCCTTAGCTTTTTATACTCTATTTGCTCAATAGTTCTCGTGTCTGCATAGAAGCTGTCAGAAGTAATCAACAACGTCTGTGACGAACCAATTAACTGAGGCAAATAGGTACTTTATATTATTATTCGTTCTTTGTTTTCCAATACTCATTTGTATCAGGTGACGCCATTTTATTTCATGACATATTGCGCGCACTGTACGTGTGCATTGACAGCTTATTTCGAACTGCATCCTCAATATTAGCATATGTCAAAAGAACAGATATTAAAGTAAGTTTCATCAAATAGTTCGTCTGAGGTTATGTTGGCACGTCCGTCTGTCAAGTTTCAATTTACATTAGGTCGAAACCATAAACAATATATACATGGATGCCAACATAAGCTTAGAGAATTGATTTGACTATTTTCACGAGTACATAAATGTGTTGGACGAATTTTGCAAACTTCGTAGTGATTATGTGGAGCGGAATAGATAAATTATTAAAACTTTCGATGACAAAATGCACCTTATTTCATCAACTTAGAACAAAACAACAACCACACTATAACATCACAAAAATACTTATCCAAATTTCTATTCTATCCGACGTCGCACACATTTCATTACAACACCAATACATTTGCGAGTATCATGCCAATAAATCTACTAAAATATATCTTTGTATCGAGAAATCTGAGCATCGAATAAAGCCAGTAGACCTGAGTCGATCGCGATTGATCAAATCACTGTGATTCGATCGCGTAGCATTTATGAATGATCGAGTCACGACCCACGAAAAGATTCGATCACCGAGATCGACTGGGTCACGGTAACTCGGTCCTGAGTCACGATCATTTATGTACCTGTGTATTGAAAACAAATTGTTACAATTAATTTTCGTTTTTATCCTTGTAAATGTTTACTTACCACATTATGAAAAGTTAATAGTGGTAATTAATAGCAAATCAATCTTTTGCGATTCAATTCAATTCAATTAAATTGCAAAATGACCAATCATGATGGATTTATATCCATTTACGAAAGTCTTTAAGCGATACAAAAAAACAATAACAATTCAGTGAGTTTTTCTCAGAATTCAACTATGTATGACAGACGCGTATTTTATTTCATTTATAAAATTTACGTCTAGCAATGAACACTATGAGATATAAAATGTGTGTTAAAAGTTAACTATTTATATATAACATAATCATGTAATAATCGTATCTAAAATATTTGAGTACCAAATTTTCTCGTAGCCCAACCAAACGAGCGTGACCCAAAACGTACAATAGCCACCCGATCGGAGACCCGAGACCTGTTGAACACCCAACCCGCTACCTCAATCAATCGATCATTTGATCGAATCATTGTGATCGAATCACCAAGCGAATGGGTCGCGATCGACCCGGGTCGCAACAAATGATCGATCGACACAGGCCTAAAAGCCAGCAACCAGAATACACAATGCTCGGTTGTCAAATCACACATTGAAATCAGGCAAAGGGAACAGAGGCCACGCAGCCATGTCTGAAAGTGAATTACTTAAACATATATTTTTTTTATACAAACAATTACAATAAGCAATATCGAATTCTACACATCATATTCTTTATGACACTCGTATAAAACTATTTCAAATACATATAATTGTTACTTCTAAACCAACATATCGTCACGTCCTCATTGTCATATTTATTATAATTACATTACAGCTTACATCATAACATTAAAATACTTTAATGTACAGGATCGTATAAGCAATTTATTCTTGGTTGCCCCTTGCAAGCCAGGGGGGCAATCGCACTAACAAATCGCAGCTGAAACGAAACCAAATCGTTCCACTCAACCAATCCGAGAGCTAGAATATCACGTCATCGAACAGATGACGTGATATTGTGGCGTTCGGATTGGTTAAGCCGAACGGTTCGGTTGCGTTTCGGTTGTGATTTATTAGTGCGATAGCCCCTCTGGACATCTCATCAGGTTTGCTGTCCAGTTACAGACTGACTTATAATTTGCTTGTACAACCATAAACATTAAATTTATTACATAATGAGAATCATTTAACATAAGGCATATATTGGTGTTAAGTCTACACAGGCACACGTGTATGGAGAAGCAATACAACAATACAACATCAACATGTTCATATAAGATACAACTATGTATATAAAAACTAAAATATAGCATTCATTTTGTAAATAGTCATATTCGAAGGCACTGATATTAAATTATGAATCTGTAACAGTAAAGTATAATCACTTCGTTTTTTTATTTATGTACATAAAAAAATTTAATATATATTACAAATTCAAATATATATCTATAAAAGGGTGCTTCGCTTGGATCTGTTTCTATTTATTTAAATTAAACAGTAATCCGTAAACAAAATAAATTAACAAAAAATTGTTAGTTCTGTCGATCATATTTCGAAATTTCACAATGTCTGTCCCGTGCGGGAACTGAACCCGTGACAGTTCGCGTAGAAACCGATCACGAAACCGCTGCGCCTCTATATCGTGTCACGTGACGTGTCGTCTATATATTATTGTAAGTTGACAAAATTATGTTGAAATATTATATGCATATATTGCAAATACATAAATATAATGTATATTTATCGATAAATGTTAACAGAAATTTTTCAGTTGTCAATTCACTCAGTTCTGTAGTAAAAACTAGAGATGTGTCAATCTTTACAGAAACGACTCAGTGAGTCGTTTCTTCCAAGTGATTCACTGATTCAAATCTCTAACAGCGCTTCAAATTAATCATTCCCTCAATTGCATCTCGGTTTCAATCGGCACGCGGCGCCCGCACGTATGAGATAAGTAAATAGTTCAAGAGTCGGAGCGCTTCGGATCACGTCGTTCAATTGCATCTCGGTTTCATTCGATAAGCGACCGCTTACACCATTGACTCAGAGTCACTGATACAAATGAATCAATATTTATATCAGTGTATTTTTATCTCTTCTTCTTCTTCCTGCCCTTTTCCCACCTTAAGTAGGGTCGCACAACATGTTTTCCTCTTCCATTCTCCTCTGTCACTCGTCAGCTCAACATCCACTTCTTTACTCTCATATCAGAATTCACACATTCAATCCATCGCCTTCTTGGTCTACCTCTCATCCTAGGTCCATCTATATTCATATCCATCATTCTTCTTGTTATATGGCTTTCATCCCTCCTCATTACATGCCCAAACCATGCTAACCTACTGCTCCTTACCTTCTCAGTCACTGGCGCTACTTTCAAACTTCCTCTTATATACTCATTCTTGATCTTGTCCATTCTTGTAACCCCACACATCCATCGCAACATTCGCATCTCTGAAGCGTGCAGTTTCCTTTCGTCCTTCGCTTTCGTTGCCCAACATTCAGATCCATACATAAGGACAGGTCTAACGACTGCTTTATAAACTTTCCCCTTAAGCTTAAGGGGCAGTCTTGGGTCGCATACAACTCCAGAGACCTGTATTATATATCAGTGTATTTTTATCATATATCAGAATATTTGTATCAGTGACTCTGAACCGAATGATGCAAATGAAGCACATTACCGATTCGATCTTTGTACTGAACCGGATACAAATGATCCAATCTCAACAAAGATACGTTTTTTCCATCATTAGTAAAACCATGTTAATGGTCCGACTCCTGTTTTATTTATCCCTAAACATTCCTACTATACACAAATTAATAGCGAACACAGAAACAGGTCTAAGCGAAGTTATGACGCTTAATTCTGTTCAGCGTCGAATATAGCAGCCTTTAAGTTCACTCACTCGTCAGAATCACTGTAACATTAGCAAAATAGTTTTGGAAAAGCATCCGAATCATGAAAATAAATAATTTTACCACAAACTTAATATTTATTATTCTCTTCTTGCGGTCAATGTCTCGAGTTTATAAGTCTACATTACAAATAACTTTAGCGACTAACACTGAGAATGTCGAGAAATAATGAATTCCTCATGCAACGATAAAGAACAGAACTGTACTGTGGACGGTAGACGTTAAAACGCAGGCACGTTGAGGGTAGATCCATCGAAACAATAAAAGATGGCGCGCGACTGACATTCTTTTTAATCAACGCGCATCGCCGCTTTGTTAACAAGAGAGTTCAGTAACTCTCGTGTTAACGTATGGCGTGTAAAACGCAGTAAGGACTCACATCTGTACTGTTCAAGCATTTTTGCAGTTCCATTTAATTTTTGCGACTTTCAGACGCGAACAATTTTGTTTTATTTTGTTTTATTTTGATTTTGTTAGTTGATCGGAGTACCAATGGCACCACGAGCAATTAACTTTTTCAATCCCTACTGGTTACACAGGGAGGTGGTCGAAGACCTCTACAAGTTTCAAGAAGACCTGGCCAATAATACCTTTGGCCTTAAGCGGTTGAGCTATCGACATGTTAAGGGGCTCGCCTCAGGACTTAACGTCCTGAAGCAAGAGCTTTTTAACCACAATACCAAACTACACCATGCTACGTCGGTGAAAATTGCCGACAGCATTAGAGGACATATAAAACAAACATTATATGCCCTTCGGCGCCAACTCGGCAATGTCATGGATGAGGTGGACAAATTAGTCCAAGTACCAAAAAGGGTAAAAGTTTTGACCCTGTGGCGTATTACAAAATTAAAAGATACGTTGTGAAACCAAGCGAACAAGGTGGAATTGAAATATATAGACATCCCACAGTCGCAGCAATTAAGCGCCAACTAAACCTTAAAGGTAGGGAATACGCTTTAGGGTTTACAAACGAAATATCCGATAGGGTTCATTATCGGGTCAAAGAGCAAGCAAAGGAAAAGGATCTCCTAGAGAAGTACTATGCCGGCCTGCCTAAGCCTTTTGAGCGCCCAAAACGCCATTACGTAAACCGTGGCTGCAAAAAAGGGAAACAGCAGGGTGAATACGTACCACCTCAGGTTAAAGCTGAGAAAGTCATGACTATAGCTGAGATGCCCAAAGAAAGGATGGACGAATTGAAGCGTCGAGTTAGGGTTGCCGTTAAAGAACGGCAAGGAAAACGGGCTGACATATTTTGTGTAGAAGACACTGTCGCCAACTCGTCCCAGCAGAAAACATGCCCAAGGTTAAGAAAAATAAGAAAACCAAGTGGTTTAATGTACTCATCGATAGCCCTAAGCGGGCTTCACGTAAGGAGGTTGACAGTGAGGTGAATGATAGGATGATGCATGTGCCCTTGGATAAACAGTATTTCAAAGGGCAAAAACTTAGAAATGCAGTTCATTCAATCGACCGGCGCGGATTTGAGTGTGCACCAAGGCATGCCGTGAAGAAAAATTATCGAGAGAGTCGCATCTAATTTACTTGATTCCAATGGATTCGAATAATTCATATATAAACGAAATTGTCGATTAAATAACGAATAGTAACGATACAATTAAAATGTAATATTCAATTAAGTTCAATTGAAACAGTCACACATTACGAATATATTAGGTTATGACATTGTTTTTTTAAACCTAATATAGCACAAATCGATTTGACATACATATATACAATAAAATGTATATCTTTGTATTTAATCATCACTATATGTAATATTTAATTTTAAATTATTTTACCATTACAGTATACAATTTTCACTAATGGTAAATCCAATATACATGGCGTTATTAACAGAATTCAATTAGTCTAATTTAAGCTATACTTCACAAATACACTAGGGTGCAAAAAAATCATGTCACTGTTTCATTTGTATAAACAATATGTCTATACAATAATATTCCAATTAGTTAGATAGTATACTTCATAATATATATATATGTTACTATCTTTAATATTGCCTAACCAGGGTAGGTAGCACAAAAACCCCGAAATGTGTTCATATAGTGTCACGAAAAGTTTTTAATTTGTAGAAAAACTTTCTATTTTAAACATTGTGAGTTTATATCAATAATTTTATTTACTGTCTTGATTTGTTTCAGAGTTTTTCATGTGATACGTTGATAAACAAGCAGACTGCCCACCTCTTAGTAAGTAATTATAGTCGCTTATAGCACATGCAACTCTTGTGAGATTTGCAGTAATCTGCAACCCCCAGACAAACCACAGCGAATGTTGCCAACATTGTTGCAATATACGAAAAAATATCCAGTCATTTCACTGCCTACCCTTCCCGCCAGAACACAGCAATGCGACTGTTAATTTGCGACAAAACTAGGTGAAACGTCCGCATTCAACATAACGGCAAGAGTTATAGCAAATAATGAATTAAAATTAAGCATTCAAGCTACAAATAAAACCCAACGGATAGTAACCTTGGTTATATGAAACAAGAAAACGCCAATTTCATTTATTTATATGAAATTTAAAGAGAGATTTGTTATTTGTATTACAGACTGAAAAAATCAACACATTCTAACCGCGAACGTAGAAATAATAACAGAGGTGTGTTTTCAATTTGTGAGTTGTGAATTTAGCATTTAATGTGACTCAATTTTTTTGCACCCGCGTGTATACAACGTTACTTTTTCAAAAGCACGAATTTCCGCTAAGACGACACGACACAGTCATTCGTACTGAGGAACTTTATCATTCTTAGGCAATGTTTTGAGATCAAATCTAATTTTCTGTTATTCCTGCACAAATCTGTATCCATTCCAAAGACTATAGACCTCAAATGCGATAAAAAAATTACGCCCAAAAAATAATGACAAAAATCAAGAAAGGAATGCTTAGGTGATTTGGAGATGTAGAAAGGATAGACGAAAGACGACTGAAAGAAATTTATAAGACAAGTTGATAGGAACGGACGAACTAGACCAGACGTTCCCAAACTTTTTTGTATCATAGACCCTTTACTATGTTTTTCGTTCTTGGGTAAACCCCCTACTTATATTGAATACCTATATCCTAAAACTTACTAGGGATGTTTGCCGTTTACCGTAGCAAGTGGAAAACGATGATTTTTGGGGAGAGGCGTGATTATGTGATATGAGTCTTGTCTATAGATTTATGAAGGAAGTTGGTGATGTCAAGTTGATACGTGCTTTATTGTCAAGTTAAAAAACCTATTGTACGTTTCCTAATTATATGTAATTCTATAAGTTGAATAAAGCCAAATTGTCTTGGTAATTTATGTTATAGTTTATTTCAATTTATTCAACTTATAATTTATAATGACGGACGATACAAGACGGTCTACCAAAATGTCACTGTTTCTTGACCAGATCGATTTGAAGTTGATCCCAATAATATCGATTCCGAAAACAAATGGATATACTGGAAAAATACGTTCAACAATTTTCTATCTGAAGAGTTATCCGGTTCAATTGACGATTCTATGAAGCTAAAACTGTTAGTAAACCATTTATCTCCTACTATATATATGCTTATATCAGAATGCTTAGATTTTACGACCGCTATAAGTACTTTAGAAAAAATATATATAAAACCTAAGAATGAGATTCATGCACGTCATGTTTTATCAACTAGAAGACAGGCTGTTGGCGAATCCATAGATGAGTATGTAAGAGCGTTGAAAATTCTAGCACATAATTGCACATTCACTAAAGTTACGGCCGAACAGTATAAGAGCGAATACATACGTTTATTTGTGGTATTTCTTCAAATAAAATAAGAGAAAGACTATTAGAAAACTTCACGTTATCTCTTGATGAAGCGCATAATAAAGCTAAATCTTTAGAAATGGCCGAACTCAATACCCGAGCGTATGTGCAACCTAGTGCTGAATATCACACTATTAATGCCATAAATGATGTTACGCAGTTACGCCTACAGGCGCAGCCATCGACTAACTCTAATGAGAATATCGCCGCCTTTGGCGCAAATGCACATAGTAGGAAATCCTGCTTTTTTTGTGGAAATTTTCCTTTACATCCGAGATACAAATGTCCAGCTTTTAAGGTTACCTGTAAACTATGTTTTAAGAAAGGCCATTTTGCCAAGGTTTGTAAGAGCAGCGATAGGATTAACTCAATTTCCGAAAACATCGATGAAAAACCAAATACACTGTCTACAATAATGGCGGCTTTTCCTGGTGGACTAAACAAGGCTATTATTACTATAACTGTTAATGATTTCAAAGCTGATGCATTAATCGATACAGGAAGCACAATTAGCTTCATTGATCAAACTTTCGCTAACACTATTAAACTCAAAAGAAAGCCTTACAATCAAACAGTTACTCTTGCATCATTAGACCATATTTCTTCCGTAAAAGGAATTTGTTACGCGACAGTCAAAATACAAGATAAATATACTTATCCAAAAAAACCCTTGTTGATTGTCAATAACTTATGTGCTGACGTTATATTGGGCCATGACTTATTGAGATATCACTCTGCGGTACAATTACAGTTTGGAGGTCAGAAAGAAGTCTTGAAAATCTGTAATGTTATGGCTGCAAATGTCCCTCCTGCTACAGTCTTTACGAATATTCAAAAAGCAAAACCTATAGCTATCAAATCTAGGAAATTTAATGAAGAAGATAGTGTATTTATCAAATCTGAGATTGAAAAACTTTTGAAGGACGGGGTCATTGAACCCAGTATATCACCTTGGAGAGCACAAGTGTTGGTCACAGGAGGACACGGTGTCCATCGTAAGCGACTCGTCATAGACTACTCACAGACAATAAACAAATATACAGATCTGGATGCATATCCTCTACCAAGTATTGAATCAATCGTAACAAAAGTCGCAACCTATAAAGTTTTTAGTCAAATTGATTTAAAAAACGCATATCACCAAGTGCCAATTATGCCAAAAGAAAAAATTTATACAGCATTTGAAGCTTGCGGAAATATTTACCAATTCACAAGGATACCATTTGGAGTAACGAATGGAGTAGCTGCTTTTCAAAGAACGCTGCACTACATCATAGAAACAGAGAAACTTATCGGAGTATTTGCGTATCTCGATGACATAACTGTCTGCGGGAATAGTAAAATTGATCATGATCATAACTTACGCCGATTTATGCAAGCTGTAGAAAAGTACGCACTTACTATCAATAAAGAAAAAAGTGTTTTTGGTACTGATAACGTCAATTTATTGGGCTATAGCATTAAAAACAATGTTGTCAAGCCAGATAAAGACAGACTGAAACCATTGATGGATTTACCAATACCAAAAGACCAAAATGCACTGAAAAGAGTCTTAGGCATGTTTGCACACTACTCCGAATGGGTCAAAAACTTTTCCGAAAAAATTCATTTACTGTCAAATGTAAGCAATTTTCCTTTGACTGAACAAGAAGTTGCATGTTTTGAACAACTGAAATCAGATATTGCAGCAGCTGCTCTAATAGCGATTGACTCAAAAGAAATGTTCACAGTCGAGACAGATGCTTCAGAACATTCCCTGGCGGCAACACTATCACAAAAAGGCCGTCCAGTTGCATTCTTTTCACGCACTCTATCTAACTCAGAACGTCATCAAAGTTCCATCGAAAAAGAGGCTGCTGCTATTGTAGAAGCAGTACGGAAATGGCGACATTATTTAATCGGCAAACACTTTATTCTCATTACCGATCAACAATCTGTCTCCTTTATGTTTAACCAACAGCATGCAAACAAAATAAAGAGCGAGAAAATTGCACGTTGGCGTCTTGAATTATCGTGTTTTAAATACGACATCATATATAGACCAGGCAAGGAAAATATAGTAGCAGATGCCCTTTCACGAGTTTGTGCGCACGTAAATCTATCTAAATTGCAAGATTTGCATAAACAGTTATGCCACCCTGGTATAGCAAGAATGTCTCACTGGGTGAGAGTGAAGAATTTACCGTACTCCGTTGAAGATATAAGGTCTATAACAAATAAATGCACTGTATGTGCTGAAATAAAACCCCGTTTTCACAAATCGCGAGGAATCTTAATCAAAGTAACGACTCCTTTCGAGAGGTTAAGCATAGACTTTAAGGGACCATTACCATCAAGCAATCAAAATAAGTATTTATTGACAATAATTGATGAATACTCTAGATTCCCGTTTGCTTATGCTTGCAAAGATATTTCATCAAATACGGTAATTCAATGTTTGAGAGACCTATTTTACATGTTTGGGATACCGTGCTATATTCATTCTGACAGAGGTTCATCTTTTATGTCAAATGAAGTAAAGACTTTTCTTCTATCTCTTGGTATTGCGAGTAGTAGAACGACACCATACAATCCCAAAGGAAATGGTCAAGTAGAGAGACTTAATGGCACTCTTTGGAAAACCATTCAATTAAGTCTACGATCTAAAGAACTTAATATAGAAAACTGGAATAATGTTCTACATGAATCTCTTCACTGTGTTAGATCGCTTCTGTGTACTTCTACAAATGAGACACCTCACGAACGAATGTTTAATCATCAAAGACGGACCCTAAATGGCGAATCACTTCCAACATGGCTGTTAAACCCAGGGCCTGTCCTCGTGCGACGTAATGTGAGAAATTCGAAATATGAGCCACTAGTGGAGCGTGTTGAGCTTCTTGAATCAAATCCCCATTATTCTACTATACGAACGACAGATGGCGGAGAAACAACAGTTTCGAACAGACATCTGGCTCCACTGCCATTCGCCAACGACTATGATTACGAAGAGGAGGATGATGATGATAATAACATTGACGTAGACCCTAATGCTGCTGATATCGAACCTGACGTAGTTGAGCAGCCTGGAATGGCAGATACTCTAAATAGCCCAGCTGAGTATGTGACGAGTGAAGAAAGACTATTACGCCCAAATAGAGAACGTCGAACACCAGGCTACCTGCGAGACTACATTTAAACGCTGAAGGGGTGAATGATATGAGTCTTGTCTATAGATTTATGAAGGAAGTTGGTGATGTCAAGTTGATACGTGTCTTTATTGTCAAGTTAAAAAACCTATTGTACGTTTCCTAATTATATGTAATTCTATAAGTTGAATAAAGCCAAATTGTCTTGGTAATTTATGTTATAGTTTATTTCATTATGTTTGTGTATTCTATGAAATAAATTTATTATTCCCTAAAAAACTTGTTTCTCACTATTTAGAGGATATTTAAAATGTCGTAGAACACTCGTAAGCTATTGAAAATTATTTACTTGTCTAAAATTAGCTCTCGCCGGCAGCTCGTTCGCAATATCAGTCTCGTGTGTAATTGTCAACTTACCTCACTTGTGCTCTAATGTAACATTAACAAGTAAAGGCTACGTTGCAGTTAAATTGTCGATCGGATCAGATAACTCGGTGGTTTAATTTATTGTATACAAGACAGTTCGTTGAATATGCAATGCGAAGAAATTTAAATGTTTTCACGAGTTCAAATCATTTTAATCAATAGCATTTTAATAGATTTAGTTCGGGAGGCTAAGTCCAGTAGATTCACAAAATAGTTCAGATTTTAATATTTTAATAAAAGATAATTCAAATCCAGCCCTGTTGAGCTACCATGACCGTTTGAAACAGGAATAAAACTCAAATCCAACCCTGTTGACCTACCATGGTCGCCTAAAACAAGAACAAACCCGCAGTGCGCGAGATGGCGCTATACGCTACAAGAGCAGTGAATCCGTCTCAAATTTTATAAATATAAGGTTATAAAAGGATCTTTGTTTCCGTCCTACTCTAACTTCTAAAGTTAGAACGTGAGGCGACGCGACGAAGATGTATCGTTACTTCGATTTTAAGGCTACGCGTTTAGAATCGAAAATCGATTACACGTGGTTCACATAAAAGCCGGCGTTTAAAAAGATTAAATTTCCACTCACATTTGTTGCAATTCTAACACGCTATAAGTCAAAATTGTGAATTTTACAGAAGTAATATTGTAACTTGCTAGAAATATTTTTGTTGCCAGAAATAAATTATGTGCATTTTTAATTTTTTGTACCAAAAATACCATTATGATGCCGAAAAGTCTTCCGTCAAGTAGTCGCCGTAGCCAATGGCCGCCAGCAGCACTAAAGGCTTCACAGGCGCGTTAGCGACCCTTCAAAAACCTATTTACTGCCTTTTAACCTTAGATTTCACTCCCCGAAGAAAACTCGGTAGGGAGCTCGTTCCACTATCAGAGCATGCGTAGAAGAAAATGCTCTGAAACCGACCTGTGCTTGACCACTTAGCGTGTGAAGATAAACACCCTGATGATAACTTGTACTGTCTACGCCTTACTATGACCGTTTAAGATTATTATTGAAAAGCGAGACACCACACTTGCAGCGTATAGCGCCATCCCGCTTACACTGAGGTTTTATTGCTGTTTTATGCGATCGTCGTAGGTCAACAGGGCCTTTTATTATTAGCGATGTTAAGACAGTACATCTATAAGAGACAAAGTCAAAAGATTCGAGTTGATATCGTAATTATGACTTCCGTAGCCGGTTAGTGCAGCAGTTTCAAGGTGTCGCCGTCTCTGAGGTCCCGAGTTCGAATTCCGGCGGGGGCATTATGTGATGAATGTCTTAGTCATAGTTGTATATATATATATTTCTATCAAAAATATTTAAACACGTATTATTTATAATGTCTATCCGTTACCCTACATTCCTTATACTGCTTATTTTGAGCTAGGGTATTTGGTGCAAGTATATAAGTATTTATTAATTTATGCCTCCTGAAAAATTCAAAATCTTGAGTTACACGGTGTTAGAACTTAATCGACGACATGCAAATGTTAATGGAGCTGTCCAGAATTGAGCGACAGCGCTCATGAGCGTATTTGTAACCAACGGCGTAATCAGTCCCAAAAAAACAAAACCAAAGTCAGTTTTGGACCTGACCACGCGCTCTCGAGCGCTCACAGCGGATTTCGGACCGCACTCTTTACAGTGTGTAAATTATTTTATGTCATATACAATACTAAATCTAATAGTTATGTGGCACTTAGCCCTTTGAAACTTAAACGCAAAATATCACTTATTGGGGACTACGATTTATCTGATTTTGCACAATAAAGCCATTTTATATGGCATAATAAATCCATCGAAATGAATTTAACTTAAAATTCTACTCGTATATATAGGTATATTTCTATCAATTACGTATATTTGTTCATAGTTATAACATAACTGTAAGAGAATCCGGGTTAATACACTCTGGCGCATGAAAATTGATATTGAAAAAGGTAAATTACTAACTATAGCAGTAATATTTGTTTTTATGTCTTTAAGATTCAGTTTCCCAAAACCCATTCTTTGCATGTGAATTGATGTCAGCCTGTCTGTAAGTCTTTTGTCTTTTATATAAGTTGTTGCATCATTTATAGGACAAGGTAGTTGGTAATTTGTTGTAGGATTAATTTCTACAACAAATTACCAAAGGGTATTATAAAAATTAGTAATTAATAAATTTAAGACCCATATTAAAAATGGGCACTTAACTGTTAAAAATCCTCCTGAGATAACTCATAGAAATTACAATTTCATAAGTCTTTATTTATATTTTAAAACTTGTTTTAAACGATCAAGATATACATGTCGAAATAAATTTGTAATTTTTATTTTAAATATTTTATATTATTCTTATTAAGTCACTTAATATTACACGTCTTTATAGGACTCGAACTTTTATAAGGCATCTTTTATATAAGCGAAAATTATTGAAAGTGTGCGTAGAGTTTACAAACTGGGTCTAATCTCCGTATGCATAAAGAAAAATGCAGCTAAAGACTACCCAGACGAAATGTTTGTGGACTATTGCATTTCGATTTTGGTGGTAAAGAGAACCGGGCTATAGAAGAGACTCCGGATTCCTGTCTTTTCAGAGCCTCCTAATTGATTTAAAGATAGCATGAGGTGACGAAATGGGCCCCAAAAAAAAAAACAGATCAATATTGGTGCAAAGTTCCACCCTTCGAGCATCTGCTAATAATTAGCTCCCTTGACGTCAAAAGTACAGGTTTGAATTTGATAAAATATTTCGATTTCATAACGGGTGGAATATTTATTACAATCTAAAGAGAAAAAATTAGAAATAAGTCAAATTGTAAGTCTCACTTAACCTTTACCTGTCACCTGTATACAGATTTATTTGGGATGTTTTCAATTTTCTTGTGAAATATGAAAAATTACAAAAATGCCGATAATAAAATTACTCAACTCTGTATCAATAAAAACGTAACATGTACTAGATATTGCTCGTTGGAACACTCACTCTATTCGACATTTTTGTGTGGCATCGATAACGTTGCTTACGACGTTTTGGTCGCGAGGAAATTGTGTTCTTGTCTGTCGGTAGAATTTTGTAATATTGACAGTGTAAAAAGTTTTAATCACATTTCAAAGTCAACTTTCATGTGCTTAGAGTGTAATACAGTCGGGGTAGAAAAAGGTTGTTGCGTTTAAGTAGATATTTGCGTGCGCTAACGTAGTTATCAGTAGTGCCAACGTTATATTTCAAACGAAATAATGTCTTATTGACGTTTGCAACTGACAGACCAACGTAAAAGTGTAAATAATTTTATATTGCAACTTGCAGCTATTGTCAAAATCTATATAAAATCCACGTTTTTAGTTACGTTTCTGTTGCTGATAAAGTGATCGACTTGAAAGCTTTTAATACCCCAAGTGCAAAATAAGCTTATCAGGATTTTAGCCAATGGCACACTATCACAAACACCAACAGACGCCACAGACAATAACAATACCTTAATTACATTCAGGAAAAGCTCCGAAACACGCCTCAAGCTTGTTATATAAAAGCAATATGTCTGCACACAAACCAACACACGCATTTGTGCCAAATGTATTTTCAATGCCATATATTTATATATCATACTAATATTAATCGCTATATACACCACAATAATATCTTTCAGCGTGTCATATACATTCAAGAGTATATATAATTATGTCTTAACGTATGTCTTTATAATATTTACGCTAAAAATACATTTCGTCTTACGTTTATCAAATTGGACACTTTACTTGAGCTGTATAGTTTCAGTAAAAAAAAATCTGGGGTTTTTGCTAATTACACAAACGAAGAATTCTGATTGTTAAAACCTATGCAATAAAGTTTAATTCGCATAAATTTAAAGCTAGGGTTCGCGTAATTTACGCGGCTAAATTCATATGACATTATTTGAGGATCCCACATAAAGTATACCGGAAGTCCGCGTAAAACTAGAATCACGGACACCGTAATATTGAAAATGTGCGGGTAGTTGTGTAGCGATTGTGCTAAGCTGACTTTGGGATTTATGAGATACTAAGAAACTGAAGAAATAGCATTATGTGGCGACCCCATCTGCGTCAGGACCTTGTCAAGCCACTGAAGTGGACCGTGCAGATGGATTTCAATCCAACAAGGAGTCGAGGTCACATCTTGTCTATGGTACTCAGCCCCCCATCCTTTAACGAATGACATGCGAATCGTGCACATCTTCGTCAACTCATAAACAGCCTCGAACCCATGGTTGACGCTCTGCGAGAGGAGTTGAGCGAACTCCCTATTATTGAAGATCTTGAGAGAGCATCCGGGTGGAATTTTGCACACAGTCGAAGGGTGGAAACCGTGATGGTGGTTGCAATTGCGACTCTGGACAAAGATGGCCGCATCCGACAAACATTCCGCATACACCTCCCCTCCTACGTAGTACAAGTGAACACCTTTGCCTATATGTCGCCGCGTATTCTCAATGGTCGAGTTACGATTCACGTTGCTTAGCTGACCGAGGCAAAAGCGATCGCTATTGCTCGACGGGTCAGTGAAGCCGTCAACCACAACCGAGTGAGAGCTGCAATGGAACACTTCCCCAACGCGACAGTTGAGCTCGTAGTAAGCCACCGAGGCCCAGTATAAAGGTTCCTGGTATGATACCGGGGCGACTTCCCCGGGGGGTTCTGTGTCATCAGAAGGTGGAGAATAAGCTGGCGGGGGTGTATCTGGTAGTTCAGAGCTCGCTGACGGCGGGAAACCTGCTCCAGAATATGAGACGTTGTGAGGCATCGCAGGCTCGGTAGTCCTTTGGAACGGTAGCAACGAATGGCCTGGAGCGAACTCTGAATGCCTTGGCACTAAGACTGGGGGCAGCACAGGGCTTTCGACTCGCTTGTAGTGGTAAGGGTTGATGCATACCTCCTTCTGTTTAGCGCTGAATGGGTACTGGCATATCTCGAGCGGCTTCAGCTCGTGGTGACTCTGCAGGTCCGGCCAGCGCCAAACGCGGCAATAGATTACGTGAGGAAGCCCTTTCCTGTGTGAGACCTGAAATATATGAAGGAATCGTTTCATTTCAAATTTTGTACTAAATTAAATAAATATTCCTTACACTAACACCAATTAGCCCAATGTAAGCTCCGTAAAGCATGTGTTATAAGATCTAGGGTAACGTACAGATAGATAGATAGATAAAACGTTTATTAAATTCTGCAAAATACACATAAATATCTAATAAAACAAATGGTAATAATTAAGAAAAAACCAAAAGTACAATCAAACACCATATATATATGTATATGTATACTGCAGAAAGCAAAAGGTCAAGGCTCAGCTAAATATTTGCTTAATTTAGGCAAATAACTGTTTTTCAGCATCACCTTTTTTTTAGTGAGTGGAGTTTTGAAATGAGCAAATAAAATAAAAATAATAGTAAAAAAAAGAGCTGCATGAGGCTATAGCTATCGTTGTCACGGTAGAATACACTAAGTGTCAAGCGAGTACGACTAAATATTTAAAATACTTTCAAATAAATATAATTATACTTATATAAAGTATATATACAAAAACAAAGATATTATACTCATATATATGTATATAAATGTAACAACAACAAACTGAAAACTGTTCGGTCAAGGCACTACTTCCCCTGGGCTACACATAAAACTTAGGGATGCCTAACTTTTGTTTGTCTAAATAATATTTTTTTACGTGTTTCTTAAAGGCATATATAGACGTACATATATAAATATTTTTTAATAGAAATATATATTAACAACTATGACTAAGGTACAAATGCTCGCATTCATCACACAAACATCTGCCCCACCTCAGAGATGGCGCGCCTTGCAACGGGTGCACTAACTACTCAACTACGGAGGTAGAGCTATTAGTAATGATAATAGGTAGTATAATAGGTAGGATTAGTTAAGACAGAGGTATCCAAAAAGACTCTTTCGAAGCTCTCATTTCCACTGTATTAATCTTGCTTTTACACACCCTGCATTCGCTAAACGAGCCTTTTTTGACAAGATCTGACCAACGAACGATTCGCTTAGTTTCCTGCCATTACTCTTTTATCAATGTCACGTATCTCTTGTAAACATAGATCCTAGACACATAAATTCTTTCACCTGTTCTAAGCATTCGTTTCTGGTCAAAGCCGTGCATTTTAACATCTTTTCCTCAACATATCATATAAAAAAAAGAATGGGACAAAATGAGTCCACGTACGCTACATGCGAGAGTCAGACTCAGATGACTGAACATCAGTCGAGAATATTTAACAGTTTTCTCGGTTGGTTCTTAAGCCAAAAGTCACACACTACAATAAATAAGTACTTATATAATAATAATAATAATGTTTTTATTAATAAACACCGAGTTACATGGCCCAACACATTTCAACTATGTCGATATTGCAGAAGAATGGGCCTTTAAATCAGGTACCAGCGGAACTCAAACTAGACCAAAGCCTGTATCTTGAGTCCCGCACATGCTTACTATACTATGATTATATAGGTATACCAATACTTGCAAAAACTTTCCAGGTTGGACGACAATATGATAACATTTGTCAACTTTATTATTTAACAATTTGTTGATTATGTGAATGATTATATGAAGATATGAGTGTGTGTGGTGTGTACGTATATAATATTTAAATGAGTCAGGAGCGCATACAGTTGTGTGAAAAGTGATATGGTATGGTAGAAAAGTTAGCCAATTTCCAGCTACATCCAAACTCGATCAAGATAATCAGCTAACGCGGAACCTTCTGTCCTTGCAGGCAGCATCTGCGCTGCCGCGGCAGTTCGACAGCCTTCAGCATCGCCAAGACTAGGTTCCCTCATGATAAGGCCGGCGTCACTTTGACTTCCCGCGCCTCTTCTAGCGCTTTTGGGCCCCCTTTATGGGCCTGCGCTGCATCGCCCCTCTCCTGAGGGGCAGTCGCCCTCACGATTTGCCTATATGGTTTTAGAACCTAGGCCAGGCTGAGTTTAGTCGCTAGGTCACGTGACTGGAGCGTTCCGGTCGCGTGGAGTCCGACATAACCTCCGTGACACTTGCCGTTGCGGGGGTATCCTGGGTACGTTTCGTGCTTTGTGAGGATTCTCAGCCTTCCTCTCCTGAGGAAAAAAAATAAAAACATCCAAACAGTTAGTTCTATGCCAAAAAACGGACCTGCAGCCGTCCGTCGAGTGAGCGCGGGATGGTGACGCACTTGGACGGCGTGCCGGGGCACGACAGCGCGCGCTCCAGCTCTTCGATGGCTCCTTTCCTTTTCTTCAGCTTCTTCACCAGGCTGTCCACAGCTTTCTCCGCCCATTTCTCCTCTTCGTCACCCTGCGACAATTAGATAAGTTTTAATTTTAGATAGATTTAATTTCTACAGCTACTTTGACATGAAGGAAGTAGTGTGCCATGGCACACGGACCTACCTTACAAATTTGTTGGGAAAAATTCAAGTGAGACACAGATTCAAAATTTTTGCTGTCACAGCAGTAAACATATAGAGATTTTTTTAACACTGGTCACCTGAAGATAACCAAAACTGTGTCAAGGTGCACTGACCTTAGAAACACAACTGCAAGATTTTTGCTGTCACATCAAGTAAACATTAAAAAAATTAATTAAATTCTTTATTAATTACAAACAATTCATCTGAAGGTTTCTTAAGAAAATAGGGCAATTTTTGGGGGAAGTCTTAGTGTTTCATCACCTGAGCTGCAGGATATTTTTTGTCTCAGCGAGTAACATTTGGAACATTCTTTTTTATTCACTGTATTTTCCGAAATATAAATTTAAAGCACATGCTAAATGCTCTCATGAAAAATGTTAATTATAGAGTCAACAATTACTTAAGTGATAACAATGTTTGGGCTCTATTTATTATTTAATTGTGTAATGTATGTAGCCATACACATTAAATGTCAACATGTCAATACATAATAACATTATATTGTATTATAAATGTTGTATTACATAATATATTATAAATGACGAAGATGAGAAAAGAAATAGAGTACTTAAGATTTTCTTGCCTATTCTTCTTGACAAGGCTTATCATATACTAGCTGTTGCCCGCGACTTCGTCTGCGTAAATTTCGAGTTGAATGTTATTGATACACACATCATATTAATATACGATTTTACCAATTAAAATATTTTTGGTATAAAGCAATTCCTTGAGGTAAAGTAAACTCAAAGTATTTCTTTATTATACCACATTATTCGTTTTTCCTTCAGGGGCTAAAAAAACAAATGCTCTGCACTGCTGACTCGTGAGCAAGCCACGTAAAGTTGGCCGTGGGAAAAACAGTTACATCTCAAATCCCTCCAGCAGCTTTTAAAGTTTGACCTTGCGACTTATTGATGGTCATAGCGAAGCAAACTGCTACAGGAAATTGAGTGCGTTTGAATTCAACGGAAAATTGTTGGAATGAGTGGTATCCGTGGTATATACTTCGCAATATTATCATGCCTTGAGTTCATTAAAATGACGATAACTTTTTTTTAATGAACCGATTTTGATGAAACAAAGTTTAGATATTATTCTGAGTTAAAACAAAGCAAATAGTGAAAGTTTCAAGCAAATCGTTCAGTACTTTCGGAGATAAACGTGAACAAACATACAGACAGACAGACAAAAATTCCAAAAAAATTTTTTTTGCTTTCTAATAATCTATTCAGTGCCCTCTATCCATTTCAGTCAAAAATACTAAATGTACAGACAAAATATTTTTACTGTCTTATTATATGAAGAATATATAGGATGCTAGCTTCTGCCCGCGGCTTCGCCGCGTGAAATTAGTTTTTGTCGATCCTAGTCCCTTATGTCTAAGGTACCAAGATTCATGGTCTTATCTTCAATTCAACCCCTATTTCACCCCCACACTGGTAAAAATTTCAAAATGCTAGAACAAACGATTTGTTGTTTCTTATGACGTGATATTTTACGAACTTGCATACTAACTTTCAACCCTTATTTCACCCCCTAGCCGGTCGAAATTTCAAAAATGCTAGAACAAATGTTTAATGATATCTTATCAAGTGCTTAAATATAAAGTTTAATGGTTTTATCTTCTAAATCCCATAAAAAATTTCAACCTCTATTTCAACCCCTTCATCCCTTTTTTTCTTCTGTCTTAGGGTCTAAAGATTGTCTGTACCAAATTTCATCAAAATCGGTTGGGAGGTTTAAGCGGGAAAGTGTAACAGACAGACAGACAAAGTTACTTTTGCATTTATATAATATTATAATAAATGAAATCATTTTACTTTTAGAAAAATTTACAAAAAATTTATATAAATCACAAATTACATGACAGGCAATCTGTTTGTAATTTAAAATTAATAACATAATTAGTTAAAACAAGTTATACCTGTTTATCAATGACTGGAAATTAAATAATGAAAGTGGAAAAAAATATTAATTAAAATAACTAATTATTGCAGCTCAAATTTAAAAACTATCACAATAATAAAACTCACTGTTATAAATAGTAACATAGGTATTAAAGATTACACAGTTAATTTGATTCAGGCTGTTATTCAGCTACTACTAAACATGAGTCAACATTCACAGAAATTTTGACTGCCAGTCAGCCAATACTGTGACTATGAGTCACCACATTATTTATTTCAAGCACTTCCTAAAATGATGCTCACAGAAGAAACAACAAGGAATGTTCTTTCAATAACAATTATTCTTTATACAAGACCATTCACTTTCTTAGAAAATAATTACAATTAATTTTGCAATTTGATGTAAAAAATTAGTTCAATTACATGTTGAATGTGGCATTAATTCCTAAGGCATCTTCTAACAGAAAGCCTTCAACCTATCTATTACTAACAGAAAACAGCAGTTATTTCAGTAGTGTAATCACTAGGTACCATAACATTACATCTTAAGTTCCTGACGACTTACAGTATGGATCTTGCAGGGGTTGCAAATTTGCTGTAATCTTACTAGAACCCCATGTACGTAGGCAATTATAATTACTAATAATCAGCTATGGAAACTTGTTTGTCAATTTATAGATGGATAAATAAGATATTATTCCATATTAATCCTTCCTATTATTATAATTAAAAGTTACTACTTTTTAATGCAAAAAAGAGATATATGGGGTTGAAAAAGGGGAATGAAAGGTTATACTAGAAGTTTCATCATTTTTAAAGCTTGAAAGCTATTTTTTAGGTGAGTGATTGATGCCGTGAAGGCAGTGTGCGCGGCTGGCTACCGCGCACGCCGTTGAAGTGCCTCTCTACCTGGGGGGTTGTCCTAGTGTTCTCGGACAATTCCCCCCTTGGCGATCCTCGACCTAGTTGGTCGAGCCTGCCCCTGGGCGTGCGGCAGTAGAATCGCGAAAGCGCAACCCGCCACACGCCCTGGTATGGGCTCAGAGGGCACCGGGGGTTTTAATGGGTAGGCTGGCCCTGTCCGAATAGAGTCCCGGCCGCGCCTTGCCAACGCGGTGTCGCGCGGTGGAGCATTTCCCCCGAAAAAAAAATAGGTTATTGATTTATATCAAAATCAAAATTAACTTTATTCAAATATGACTTTATAGAAAACAATATAATATAAAGACATTAAAATTTTCCCTAAAAGGGCGAAAAATAGTAAGTTGAAAGGTTTTGTGTGATAATATTGGTATGCTTATTGCCTAGAAAATAAAAAATATAGAAGAAATACAGAGAATTAAAAATCTGATATAATGTGCAGGTGGAAAGCTACTAAATTAATAAAACTCGCGACACATGAATACAAGAAAAAGAGAAATAAATAAAATAAGAATGAAGCTAACCCTCTTACAGTAGTAATGTAGCAACCTGCATGGGCTGGCTTATGGGAGACCAGTCAAAATTTACAGTTTTCAACTTATTTTTGTGTCTTTATTTGTGCTACGTATATATGTTAATACTACATGCCAAATTTCACGAATCTGAGAAGTACTAGGTTTATACTTCCCATTTAGATATTTTGCAGTAAGGCAGAGAGATTTTGATTTCTTACTATATTGTACCATTGCATATATACCGCAAACCTAAGTATTTCATATTAATTATAACTTAATACTTCTACACTTTCCTGAGAAAAGATAATTGGCAGATGGACAACAAAGCAATCATATAAGGATAATTGCTGGATACTGGAACTACACATTTTTATGTGACAAGTTAGACATTATTCCACACATGCGTTTGAGCAAATACATGGGCACTCTTTCTTCCTTGATATAAAATGATGGACACAAGCAAATTGACATTAAGTGCAGATCTGTTATATGCCTACTGAAGCACAGATGAGTTATGTTTTTGGTAACCCTTTATTAGACTTAGTTAGCTTAACATATGGTTAACCAAACCCACAAATAAGTTAATTATATTTAAAGTAAATAACATCCAATATGAGCAGTGTATAACAGTAGTGTCCTCAGGGTCATCATGTCATCAGATGCATCTTTTCAAAGGCAGCTGTAAGCAACTAGTGACATTGCTAGCAATTTGGCAATCTAAAGACCCTTGTGCAACAAACATATTTTCATTAAAACATTAGTGTTATTGCTACCAGAAGTACATACAAAATGTAATGTCCAAATTGAATGAGTTTATATGCATATTATTTTTATTAACGCTTGAGAATGCACTTGCAAAATGAACCTTGCCTGTGGAATTTTAGTTCCAGTTAATGCTCCCATTCTTGGGCCCAAACCATCTCTCATTATTATTAGTTTAGGTCACAATAAAGTCAAGTAGCCAAAGCCTTTTCATAATAATTTTCAAAATTATTCATACATATTTAAATGAAAATATTCACCACCATCAGAAGTTTTAACACTTGTACATTTCAATTATTAGTACCCTAATTTTAGTGACCTGATATTGACAGAATATTCTTAGGCCACTTATTTTGCTAATTAAATATTTACTGTATAGATTTTAAACAACAAAATCTTCTCAGGTTTAATGGTAATATTAAGCCTAAAAATACCACACAAAGTTATATCACCAAAGACAGGTAAGATTTCTTTAAATAAAAACATAAAACAGGTTTAAATGCGGCTTAGTAACATTCTTTAATTGTTAATTAAGTAAATCTACGAAAATGTATGTTTATTGTGTATTCATAATTTAAATACAGTTAAAAACAAAGAAAATAGTTTATGAGTTGCTTAGATAATGTGCAGTATTTTAAGTACTGATCTATACGTAATTTAGCATGGTTGTAAATGTACACCGATCAGTATCAAATGATACACGTTTCAAACTTACCTGTTTCCAGCCAAGCAATTTCTTTACTGCAGGACTTGTGAAAGAAAACAAGCTATTGAGGCTGGACATAGGACCGCTGCTTGAAGATTCCCCATCATCGGTATCCATGATCACAAATCAATGAGTCACTTAGCAATAATGTTAGTTATTATCCTTCAACAACTGAAGTCCAAAGCATTCAATTAGCCATCGATTAGAAGCAGGAATTGGTATTTCCCACAAGGAACAACATAATCCAATTACGACTGCAAAATCGCTATGAGCGTCAAGTCAACCTCGTATACAGACTACAAATATATTTGCCATCTATAGGCATGTCAAACTACTTTTTTAAATATTTGCCAAAGGATTATATTTTAACAGCCAAGTCTTTATTATTTTTT
The DNA here is from genome assembly GCA_036419045.1 of Scirpophaga incertulas. Lineage (NCBI taxonomy): Eukaryota > Metazoa > Arthropoda > Insecta > Lepidoptera > Crambidae > Scirpophaga > Scirpophaga incertulas. The sequence goes on along the minus strand of CM071627.1, from coordinate 338,995 downwards.
TCATGATTTTAATAAAAATGAATTGAAAAGATAAACCATTGCCATAATATAAGATAACATAACATCACATATTTATTAATAATCTTTTTTTTTTCAAATTCACCAAAAAAACCAGATCTCACTTAAAATCAATAATGTTGTACAGATAAAACATCTTTTGTGTAGCGGAAAGGTCTAGAAAAATCGTCAAGTACGAACCAATCAAAGCGAGAATTTTCTCGAATTTGAAGTGTCATTCATTCATTTCAGTTCGTATCCTAGACAATCTCAATTTTTACTGCAATTAGAGTTTCGACTAGATTTTAAAGCTGAAAGTATACGTTAATTGTATTACATTTTACAGAGCAAAGCTTTGTCGACCTGCGGAATTGCGTTTGTAATTAATACTACTGCTATTATTGCAGATATTCAGTTTTTTATATTATGGATCAGGTAAGAGGTTATACCGACTTTGTTCTTTGGACGGGTAACGAGAACGATATAGTGATTCGGTTTTGGTTAAATCACTTCCTAATTTTAGGTTAATCAGTTGAAGGAGAAGGGAAATGCAGCCCTTTCGTCTGGTAATTACGACTTGGCCATTAGCAGTTACAGCGATGCATTAGTTTTGGATCCTAAAAACCACGTTTTGTATAGTAATCGTTCTGCTGCATACGCTAAGGCCGGTAACTACACTGCTGCACTCATAGATGCTGAAAAAACAGTGGAAATTAACCCAACTTGGAGTAAAGGGTATTCTAGAAAGGGTAGTGCCTTAGCTTACTTAGGTAGGTTTGATGAAGCAATTGTTGCATATCAAAAAGGATTAGAACTAGATCCCAGCAATCAACAACTAGCCACAGGCTTGGAGGAGGTGAAGAAACAGGCTCAAGATGCCAAAATAAAATTTGAACAAGTAATTGCTAAATTACATGCTAACCCACAGACAAAGGAATGGTTGAAAGATCCAGAATATGTGAAAATTGTAAAAGTAAGTATTTTAGAAATATTCATTTTTGGCAATTACAACATTTACATGCAAATTATTTTGTAGCATCATCTTACATATTATATCTATATATACAGTTAAATAGAATTTATGGTAGGGATTCTTTATAAGTGCAATGTTTTATTGATCTGATTGTGCCATGAAATATGGAATATAATATATACTATTAACACTTTATAATTAAATCAAAATCATTTTCCACATAGGCCTTTACAGACATTGATATCAAATAAATAATAGTCAAGGTGTCTTTAAATCACATGGTCTGACAAGTTACCTTAAGAGGAGTAGCCCACCAATTGTTTTCTTTTATTTCAAAAAACTCTTGTACCCAAAGAAAATTGACAACCTTACACATATGTTGCTTTGTGCAAAATGCAAGCAATGATGCTGATGTAAGTTTGAAAAACTTACATCACAAGATGTGTATTCAGTACCTTCTTGAGAAGCCTTTTATTATTATTATATATAAAAATATTAATGGGGTTTAATTAAGAAATCTACAATTTGTCAATATTAACAAAAAAGCTACTCTGAATTGTATTGCAATCTACATTGAAAAAAAATGCTTTTATAAATTATTTTTTTTATAAAAAACTAAGGCTTTATGTACTCTTTCCAGTAGTATTACTTACTAATTAACATGTTTTATAGTATTAATTAGATTTTATTATGTGTTAATCATGGTTTCTGTACTGACATTGCATCTAATAAACTAAATAAATGAAACTGGTATTAGTAGTGGAAAGTTGAGTCAGAAATTGATTTTTGAAGCCTTAGAGTCTTTAAATAACATATGTAGAAAAAATCTGGAGAATGTCCTTAGTGGAATATGGCTCTGGTGATATGTCATTTCTAAATTGAGATACAGTAGATATTCCAGGTTTGGTGTTTTTTTTTATTTGTAAATATAATTAATAACTCTTAATCCTTATGTGATGAATATAATCTATATCACTATAAAATTAAGTGTACAATAATTTTCTTATTTTTGCTTCAACAGAAACTTGCACTGAATCCGTACGACATTCAATCATTAGATGCCAAAATGCAAGATAAAAGAATACTCACAACAATTGGAGTTATGTTTGGAGTAGACATGATGGATGTTGACCCTCCTACACCAGAGGAAAAGAAGCCTACTCCTGAACCTAAGAAAGAGGAGCCCCCAAAGCCAAAATATGAAAACATGCCAGAAAATCGTAAACTTGCATTAATTGAGAAAGACAAAGGGAATGAATATTACAAGAAGAAAGAGTTTGACTGTGCAATCTCACATTACCAGAATGCTATTGAACATGACCCCACAGATATAACTTTCTATACAAACATGGCAGCTGTGTACTTTGAACAGAAAGAATATGAGAAGTGTATTAAAGAGTGTGAGAAGGCAATTGAAATTGGCAGAGAAAATAGGGCAGACTTTAAGCTAATAGCTAAAGCATTTACTAGGATTGGTGAGTAAGATTTTTCATTCTTTTAAATAAGAACACTATCCAATTTAGTTTTTTATCCATTGTGTATATATTTTAAGTAAATTTTCATTCTATTATGACATTGATTCCAGATTTTATAAGAATGTATTGCGAAGTCTTTGCACATGTTCTGAATTATCCAGTCTGAATTAAAAATGCATTGCGATCTGAACACACATTTCTGATACTTTGCATCTATCTTATTGGTAGTTAAAGTGTCTAATTTGTGTACTGAAATTATCACTAAAATTTCTAATAATTATGATAATTCTCTAGTTCAAAATGTGAAGCAATGACACTTTCATCTGCATACATTTCCAGGCAATGCCTACAGAAAGATGGAGCAATGGAAGTTAGCGAAGACATACTTTGAGAAGTCGATGTCAGAATACCGCACACCTGAAATCAAAACTCTGCTCAGTGAGGTAGAAAAGAAAATAGTAGAAGAAGAGAAGAAGGCTTATGTTGACCCGGTGAAGGCCGAACAGGAGAAGGAATTAGGGAATGAATTTTTCAAAAAAGGTAAGTGTTACTAAAACACAATGTTGCTTATCCTTTGTGGAAGGAAAATAATTTGTAATTGTGTTTATAAAGCTGATGTATTCATCCTGGGTGTTGTTTTTTATTTACTTATTAGGATTTAGTAGTCGGAAGTAATCTCATATCCAGGAATTAATATTCATAATTTTTTCGATTTTGGAATATTCTAATATTTATTATATCCATCCTCTTTCTTTACATTTAAATACCTGACATGCTCCCATACTCACACAATCCCCCAGCATCAAATTTATTTCACTATTGCAAAGGTAGTACAGTTGCATTAAAAATTGCTTCATCTCTTGGTATGGTCCTTGAGTGACCGACATACCAGGACTTGCCGTAATAGTAGGCCTACAAGGTGGTGGAGAATTTGGTGATGATGGTAGGAAGGTGCTGAATCCTAGTGGGTAGAGTTTCTCAGTGAGAATTCTCGAATCGAGAAGTTTGTAGTACAGATAGAGACTTAAGTAAATTATATAGTATGTAATGTTAGTTACTAAATTATATTGTGGTGACATGATGGCATTGTTTTTAGGAGATATTTTTATTTGTTTTTTGAAATAATGACAAAATATCTCGCTAGATTTTATTTCATTTATTAAAAATTTTATATACTTAAGTTAAAGTCAATTGAAACTAATAATAAATGTTGTTGAATATTGCATAAAAAGCGTAGTGTTATTGTTAAAAGACACATATTTTTAAAAAAATTCCATATATGTCGACAACCCAAGAATTCTCGAGATATAGTGATTAAGAATTCTCATGCTCCTTGAAATAAAAAAGCTCGAGAATTGAGAAACCCTACTAGTGGGTGATAGGTGTGAGGTGTCCGAGTATGTGTGAACGTTTTTTTTTCTGTGACAGGTGAGTACAGCACGGCGATGAAGCACTACACGGAGGCCATCCAGCGCAACCCGGACGACCCCAAGTTGTACTCGAACCGCGCCGCGTGCTACACTAAGCTGGCCGCCTTTGACCTGGGGCTGCGCGACTGCGAGCGCTGCTGCAAGCTGGACCCCAGGTTCATCAAGGGCTGGATACGGAAGGGGAAGATATTGCAGGTCACTGCTTTTTAATATCATTTCATGTAACATGCTACATTTTAGTCTCGTCTACAGGATGCACCTTAATTTGTATGCATAATATTGCAAAATAATATATATTATAAGAAGAATGATGTAACTTTTTACAAAACACGAGATGCTTAAGGCTCTGAATTAATTTATGCAAAAGAAACTCAACAAATATTTAATAGGAAGCTATAGAGGGTAATTTAAAAAACATGTGTTCACTTGTCGACTAAGTAAATGAGAAGTGAAGTTGCTCGGATAAATTCGGCCGCAGTCGCACCGCGCCGTCTATTCATTTACCTAACATTAAAAAAAATAATAAAAAAAAGGTGTACTATTGGTTCTACAATATTTTTTAGAACTTAAAAAATTTTCATCTACCTAATTCTGTTGCAGGGCATGCAACAACCTGCCAAGGCGCAAACCGCTTACCAAAAGGCCCTGGAGTTGGACCCGAACAACGCGGAAGCCTTGGAGGGGTACCGCACCTGCTCCACGCAGCTCAACTCCAACCCGGAGGAGGTCAGCAACTATTTTAATACTAGCAGACACGACAGGCTTCGTCCTGCCAAAAAGATTTGTAACGTGGCTGTCGCTTTGTTCCTACTTATTTTATAGATAACTAGCTTGTGCCCGCGGCTTCGCCCGCTTGATATTAGATTTTGTCTATCTTGGTCCTTTATATCTAAGGTACCAAAATTCATGGTCTTATCTTCAATTTAACCCCTATTTCACCCCCACACTGGTAAAAATTTCAAAATGCTAGAACAAACGATTTTTTGTTTCTTATGAAGTAATATTTGACGAACTTGCATACTAAACAGAGACAGAAAAAATCAGAGATATATCTTGTCAATAACAACAATTAAATATAATATTACAATTATAGCATACAAAAATTTATTAAACACATCATTACTTAAATATAACTTTACAATTAACATGATCTCAATCCTGTGTGCCGTATGTAGCGTGTGTATACTGCGGCACCACAAAAAGGCCATACTTGGTCATATCGTGGTGTGTGCGCAGGTGCGGAAGCGCGCGATGGCGGACCCGGCCGTGCAGCAGATCCTGCGGGACCCCGCCATGCGCTGCATCCTGGACCAGATGCAGCAGGACCCGCAGGCGCTGCACGAGCACCTGCGCAACCCCGACATCGCCGCCAAGATCAACAAGCTGCTCGAGTGCGGCCTCATCGCCATCCACTAGCCGTGAGTGTCGCGCTGCTCGCTGCCCACTGCTCGCTGCTCGCTGCTCGCTGCTCGCTGCTCGCTGCGGGGCCCCGCCATGCGCTGCATCCTGGACCAGATGCAGCAGGACCCGCAGGCGCTGCACGAGCACCTGCGCAACCCCGACATCGCCGCCAAGATCAACAAGCTGCTCGAGTGCGGCCTCATCGCCATCCACTAGCCGTGAGTGTCGCGCTGCTCGCTGCCCACTGCTCGCTGCTCGCTGCTCGCTGCTCACTGCGGGGCCCCGCCATGCGCTGCATCCTGGACCAGATGCAGCAGGACCCGCAGGCGCTGCACGAGCACCTGCGCACCCCGACATCGCCGCCAAGATCAACAGCTGCTCGAGTGCGGCCTCATCGCCATCCACTAGCCGTGAGTGTCGCGCTGCTCGCTGCCCACTGCTCGCTGCTGCTCGCTGCTCACTGCTCACTGCGGGGCCCGCCATGCGCTGCATCCTGGACCAGATGCAGCAGGACCCGCAGGCGCTGCACGAGCACCTGCGCAACCCGACATCGCCGTCCAAGATCAACAAGCTGCTCGAGTGCGGCCTCATCGCCATCCACTAGCCGTGAGTGTTCGCGCTGCTCGCTGCCACTGCTCGTGCTCGCCTGCTCACTGCTCAATGCGGGCCCCGCCATGCGCTGCATCCTGGACCAGATGCAGCAGGACCCGCAGGCGCTGCACGAGCACCTGCGCAACCCCGACATCGCCGCCAAGATCAACAAGCTGCTCGAGTGCGGCCTCATCGCCATCCACTAGCCGTGAGTGTCCGCGCTGCTCGCTGCCCACTGCTCGCTGCTCACTGCTCGCTGCGGGGCCCGCCATGCGCTGCATCCTGGACCAGATGCAGCAGGACCCGCAGGCGCTGCACGAGCACCTGCGCAACCCCGACATCGCCGCCAAGATCAACAAGCTGCTCGAGTGCGGCCTCATCGCCATCCACTAGCCGTGAGTGTCGCGCTGCTCGCTGCCCACTGCTCGCTGCCCGCTGCTCGCTGGCTGCACTGCGGGGCCCGCCATGCGCTGCATCCTGGACCAGATGCAGCAGGACCCGCAGGCGCTGCACGAGCACCTGCGCAACCCCGACATCGCCGCCAAGATCAACAAGCTGCTCGAGTGCGGCCTCATCGCCATCCACTAGCCGTGAGTGTCGCGCTGCTCGCTGCCCACTGCTCGCTGCTCGCTGCTCGCTGCGGGACCCCGCCATGCGCTGCATCCTGGACCAGATGCAGCAGGACCCGCAGGCGCTGCACGAGCACCTGCGCAACCCCGACATCGCCGCCAAGATCAACAAGCTGCTCGAGTGCGGCCTCATCGCCATCCACTAGCCGTGAGTGTCGCGCTGCTCGCTGCCCACTGCTCGCTGCTCGCTGCTCGCTGCGGGACCCCGCCATGCGCTGCATCCTGGACCAGATGCAGCAGGACCCGCAGGCGCTGCACGAGCACCTGCGCAACCCCGACATCGCCGCCAAGATCAACAAGCTGCTCGAGTGCGGCCTCATCGCCATCCACTAGCCGTGAGTGTCGCGCTGCTCGCTGCCCACTGCTCGCTGCTCGCTGCTTCACTGCTCGCTGCGGGGCCCCGCCATGCGCTGCATCCTGGACCAGATGCAGCAGGACCCGCAGGCGCTGCACGAGCACCTGCGCAACCCCGACATCGCCGCCAAGATCAACAAGCTGCTCGAGTGCGGCCTCATCGCCATCCACTAGCCGTGAGTGTCGCGCTGCTCGCTGCCCACTGCTGCTCGCTGCTCGCTGCTCGCTGCTCGCTGCGGGCCCCGCCATGCGCTGCATCCTGGACCAGATGCAGCAGGACCCGCAGGCGCTGCACGAGCACCTGCGCAACCCCGACATCGCCGCCAAGATCAACAAGCTGCTCGAGTGCGGCCTCATCGCCATCCACTAGCCGTGAGTGTCGCGCTGCTCGCTGCCCACTGCTCGCTGCCCGCTGCTCGCTGCTCGCTGCGGCGGCCCCGCCATGCGCTGCATCCTGGACCAGATGCAGCAGGACCCGCAGGCGCTGCACGAGCACCTGCGCAACCCCGACATCGCCGCCAAGATCAACAAGCTGCTCGAGTGCGGCCTCATCGCCATCCACTAGCCGTGAGTGTCGCGCTGCTCGCTGCCCCTGCTCGCTGCCCACTGCTCGCTGCTCGCTGCTCACTGCTCGCTGCGGGGCCCGCCATGCGCTGCATCCTGGACCAGATGCAGCAGGACCCGCAGGCGCTGCACGAGCACCTGCGCAACCCGACATCGCCGCCAAGATCAACAAGCTGCTCGAGTGCGGCCTCATCGCCATCCACTAGCCGTGAGTGTCGCGCTGCTCGCTGCCCACTGCTCGCTGCTCGCTGCTCGCTGCTCACTGCGGGGCCCCGCCATGCGCTGCATCCTGGACCAGATGCAGCAGGACCCGCAGGCGCTGCACGAGCACCTGCGCAACCCCGACATCGCCGCCAAGATCAACAAGCTGCTCGAGTGCGGCCTCATCGCCATCCACTAGCCGTGAGTGTCGCGCTGCTCGCTGCCCACTGCTCGCTGCTCGCTGCTCACTGCTCACTGCGGGGCCCCGCCATGCGCTGCATCCTGGACCAGATGCAGCAGGACCCGCAGGCGCTGCACGAGCACCTGCGCAACCCCGACATCGCCGCCAAGATCAACAAGCTGCTCGAGTGCGGCCTCATCGCCATCCACTAGCCGTGAGTGTCGCGCTGCTCGCTGCCCACTGCTCGCTGCTCGCTGCTCGCTGCTCACTGCGGGGCCCCGCCATGCGCTGCATCCTGGACCAGATGCAGCAGGACCCGCAGGCGCTGCACGAGCACCTGCGCAACCCCGACATCGCCGCCAAGATCAACAAGCTGCTCGAGTGCGGCCTCATCGCCATCCACTAGCCGTGAGTGTCGCGCTGCTCGCTGCCCACTGCTCGCTGCTCGCTGCTCGCCGCTCGCTGCTCGCTGCGGGGCCCCGCCATGCGCTGCATCCTGGACCAGATGCAGCAGGACCCGCAGGCGCTGGTTTATAACGGTTATTTATTTAAAGCAATGGAATACTAGCGTGACTTTTATGACTCGCACTCTTCCCAACTGACTAAATACTGTCACTGACCAAGTCATATCTAATCATTACACCTTTCAAAATCAAATGTGCAACTGTGTTCCGCCACGTGGCTCGCTGTGCTGCCATCTATTGGATAACGTCACAAACAGAAAAGAGACAGTAGTCCAATCCGCAATCCATCATCACGGTATAACCTCAAGCGTGAGAAGTAGAATTGCACATTTACATTACAATGTCTGCATGTAATAATTAAGGTTTTAACAATATTTATTTGTGAAGGCATTTCAGAATATGATTTTGTAATTAAACAGCAACAATAGTTTTGATGGATAACGACAATTACTCTGTTACTGTGTACACATCAGCCTAATGTGAGAATAGCGCTTCTGGATCAGTTCACAGCTACAGCTCACAGTGAACCATGACCTACTTTGGGACTCAATTGAGTTTAGTTTTCTTTGTTAATTAATTTGTGTTTTTGTGTCTTACCAACAGATGTCCACAAACGATGTCAGAGGATCGGACCGCAGCCTACACACCTCTCAGTGTATTCTCCGAACTCAACGTTGGTGGTATGAAACAGCAGAGTTTTTAAAAATGATGTATTTCTATATATAATCAGTGCATACCAAAATTGTAAGACTTTGCTTCCGAACGTATGTTTGGTCACACGTAATGGCTAATATTTATTAGAGTAATATTGGTCCTTGTTTTGAGCAGATTTCTCAAATGTTGGATAATTTTAATTTTGTGGAATAGAAACGGACAGATTACGATACAAACCACCAAAGAAGAAACACGACTATTCTTCAAGTAAAATTAAGTCACTATTGAAAAATCTGCCTTTTATTGCATTAAATATTGTGTTGATATACGAGTATATAATATAATGCCACGTATATTGAATATATTACTTTAATACCATCAGTGTAATGTTATTAAAATGGTAAACGTTGCTCTTAAGTTTTTAATGAATTAGTCACAAAGCACTATTCTGTGTACAGTGCTGTATTAGAATTATTGAGGCTTGCCTTTGCTCATTGTGTCATTTTGATTTTATATTATTTTATTTACACAGTGGCAAATTCAATATGAAAATGCTGGCATTCACTGGTCATACGAAGGGAATCTATTTTTTATATAAACGATGTATGCATTAACTGTCTGAAATATGAAATGATTGTAATAGGATATACTGTGGGCGTACGCTTAGAGTTATTGGTGTGCTCTTCGGAAATGGGAGCACTGGAATTTTCACCTGCATTCTCCAGCCGTTATAATAGAATGTTATAATAGATCTTCACCTGCAAAGTTAAAGAATATCCATAAAAAGAAAACTAATGACCTTTGCTTTCGTTTCGTAATAAAGAAATATATGGGAATGATACTGTAATTTGGAATCGTTCCCATCAGTTGTTTGATATTGATGATATTTTGTCTAAGGTCCCTCTCGGCTGTCTATAGACCTTTTCTAAAAATTTGTTTATGGATCCGATCCCATTTGTGAGTTCAATGTTTTCTATAGATCGGAAACGTGAAATCCTGTGCTTCAAATTAAAAAAGCAATATAAGACTTGATCGAATCACCTTCAAATTTTACTATAAGTCACTAAGTAATTATTCATATCAAACAAACCAGGCTGGTCCAGCCATTTGGCGTTATGTATATCAAATATTTTGAAAGTTATAAGATGTCCACACACTGTCCCCTAAACTATCGGTTCCCAAGTGTGGTTCCGTGAGAGTTCTGCGAAAGTTCAAACTTTCTATGATTTATTTCCTAAGTAAATTAATAATTGTAAAATACTTTGAAACACTTAGTATATTGCGTTATCAATAATATTTTTTTAATGAACAACTTAATTGTTAATCAGTTTCATTTGTCACATTTTAAATTGTTAGGTCGGTTTGGGGACTGGGAGATCTCGGGCCAAGATACAAAGTGTTTGTTGTTTGAACGTTTTGCCAGAAGCTTTTTCATCGTGGTTTCATGTTGTATTAAACAGTGTGGTGCCACGAAAAACAAAAACCGACCTGCGGTGACCCTTCATAGGTTACTAAACAGAACTTGAGGTTTTAATGTAGTTATTTACCATTACAATAACTTGAACATTGTTTCCTTAATGCTAGCAATGTCGGGTCCCGTTCATAATATCGACAGTCACTACATCGATGGTCGCTGTATCGAAAACGATACGTATTTTTTTTTACATAGAATTTTATTAAACACCTACTTATTTTATATAGCCTAATTAGGATAGAAAGCTTAAGTTGTAATGTGCCACTAACAAGAAAAGGTTGTGGTTATTGTTTTTGTGCATAGTGCAAAAAATTACTTACACCAAAGCATTTTATCATCATAATACCTACTTACACTCTACGTTTTTTTCAACAGATTTCCTACTAACGAAACTTTGAAAAACAAATGGATACAAAATATTGGCAAAGAAAATATTAACCCACGTCATAAAATGTGGTATGTTTGCTCGTTGCACTTTGATGAATCAAGTTTTAACAGGACTCTTAATGTAATATGATTACGTGATGGATCAGTGCCTTTACCTTCACTTCACAATAATATAAAACAAACTTATAAAAATGATAAATAATTATAAAGAGTTTGTCTCGGCAACAGCCGTTTCCTTGTGTCTTCAATTATTTAGGATTTCCCCAAACTCTCCCAGTTAAAAAAAACACTCTGTATATCGACCCCTGACTAAAAACCATTAGTATTTCTCAAAATATATTAACGTATTTATTATCGACATTAAAAACCTCAAAAGGCACAACACTAGGTTGGTGGCCATTTTATGCGAATAATTTGTGTGTAGGTAGTCACGGTAATTTTGAAGGTACAACCGGTCCATATGTGTCTAAGGTCAATGGACATGATCAGCCTTGTATCTTGGATGTACCAAAAAGTTGTCGAAACGGCTGGACTGTGCGTCTCTGTCTCGTAATTTGAGCGCACGCCCTGTAGGGACCGCTTCTTCTAGACTTGTTTGCGCTTATGAACTTTGTACTCTAAGCTTTAAACCATTCCAAAATGACTGTTGGCTGCCACAGAGATGAGACAGACTTATCTACAACCAGTGTTTATTATACAGTGAATTACACAATTTTACGACATAATACAAATGTGCGCTCATTGGAGCAGTGCTTTCTACAAGTTTTGTCGCATCTCTGTGGCGATACTAACCGTTACTCGTTTCTTTACTGCGTTTCAGTTGGGATAACATTAGACATATTCGTAATTTGAAATTGAGTAGGCATATATACTATGGATTTATACATTTTTGTAACTTATTCAATAAAGAAATAATGTAGGTGAAATGTGGTGTTTTATTGTAGCATAGTTATACCCATCTTCCCATCACGTCTTTGTATGTCGTATGCCGAGGTCAGTAAACAATACAAAATCATTACATACATTTACGTAAACCAAAATAGAAATCTCAAAGAAATATCTTGAATTCTCAAAAATGTTATGGGTTTGAAGTTTGTAGAACTCTTTGCAGCAAGAGATGATGTTATACTATAGGCATAGATAATAAAAAACTTTCTCCTTTGCACTGTGGGCCTGATTGCCATCGACATTTCGCAGTGGTGGTAAGGACGGCTGGCAAAAGTTCCCCTCGGCAGCATTGGCAAGCGACCAGGAGGCACGACTCCCAGAGGGATAGCCCGTGAGTCGCTCACCAATTCTGCCGATGAAATCGAATTTGGCTCTGGCAATAATTCTCTTACTGGACCTCGAAGCAGCATTGTATTTGCATTTCATATCAGAGACGTTCGGATCCTTGTTGATACGAGCCGTGGTCCAAGCTCTGTATGCGGTCTGCTTCCTTGCAGGACCGATTAAACCACGGTCGTTTTTTGCCCCGCAGCTACCAGTGCGTTTGGAATAAAATATTCCATACCCACTAGGATTGTCTCGGCGACAGCGGCTGCAGAGGCGTCGGGATCATCTGATATGAAGCAAAGCTGCCTCCACGGGTACGATGCGTATAATTGACGCAATCCATCCCAATCTGCCGACTTGTACTGCCATATGCGACGTAGGTGTTTCGGCCTAGATGTAATTGGCTGCGCACATGGTACTTTTGTCCGGATGAGGCAGTGGTCGGACGAACCGAGGGGTGCATCCACTGTGATGGTGTATCCGTCCGGACGTGTGGTCAGAAGATCCAGTAAAGAACTTGCATAGTTCTCAATATTAGGTATTCTCGTTGGAGAATGTACCAGTTGTGAGAAACCATGGGCCAAAGCAAGTTCGTGAGCAGACCTCCCCGCGTGGTCAGTGGACCGAGAACAAAGCCACTCTGAATGATGGGCATTAAAGTCATTAAATCACCAACTCTGCGGAGGGGTACTGCTCTAGAATTTTGTCAAGTCGTCAATTGCAGGTGCTCAAAGAGTCGTGTTGTTTCCCTGTCACCGCTATGAGACTTGTATAGGCACGCGTATATCCGGGTGTGGCCTTTGTACTCCACGCGCGCCCACAACACTTACAGGTCCCCAGTTTCCAAATGATGGAGACGGCGACAGCAGATATCATCCCCGACGAACATGCATACACCGGCTCGCTTTTGTTCCGAACTTTTGTTCCAGCTTATATCCGGGGTACAGTAAGTATGATGTATCGGCCGGGCATGATATCTGCGTCTCCGTGAGGAACAACAGGGTCGGCTGCGCAGTCTCAAGGTGTTGGTGGACTGCGCTTAGATTGGCGTGAAGTCCCCTGATGTTGCATAAGTCCACATCCGTGGAAAGGGGAGCCGCTGAGAAACGTTTTCTCTTTTTGTTCCTGCTCCTCATTTTTAATGGGGGGTTTTAATAGGTTTGAAGAGGATTCGCTGTGCTGATGGTTAAAAGGGTAGTTTTGCGATGCGAACCGACCAAAGATCGGCATAGGTTGTGCAGTTTGTCGGCGCAGCGTACGGAAGGGCCCCCAGTCCCCCCCTCCTGCGACAGCCGAGTTCCACTCCGGTCTCCTCCTCCGGCACGACTGCCGCAACAGGGATTTTTCGCGGGTTGGCAGTTCAGCCTCCCAGGGCGGAGATTAAGTGATCCCTGGGTTCGGGAACTCTACTGACCCGCGGGCGGCCAGCGACCAGCCGTTTCACTGAGTCTCCTGACCGCTGCGCCCACACCGATCAGTGGCCGTATTATGTGCATCACCGGCCCCCCACCATCTGCACAACGAATCCTTAGGAGCGCTGGGTACCTTACTCACCGCAGGAACACAACACCGCAAGAGAGCGGTGATATTTGGCTGCGATTTTCTGTAAGGCGGAGGTCCTTCCCCAGTCGGGCTGCTCCAAATCTGAGCGGAATGAATTCCACTGTGCCCTACCTCTCTTGATTTGCAATTTCACAGTGGCTACCTGTTTACAATTTTATAATTTATTATAGATGCCCTAGCTATCCATTATATTGTTCATTTAATACATTAACATATAGTATGCCCAAATTCAACAATAGTTTTCATATATTTAACATATTTTCCTAATAAACTCATATATTCTTATACTTACCCTACTATCTCTGTCTAAGGGTTTTTAATCAATATACAATATGTATTCTTATTGCTATGGGAACCTATTCTATATAGTTTATTCATTTCCTAAAATGTTTTTCCAATTTTCCAAGCTAAAACTTATCTTTATTTCTTAACTATGCTAAGTGCTATTCTTAATATTATTCCGCCGTTTTATTACTATCTTATACATTTTATTTTCTAACTATCTATCCTATCCCGAACAAACTCATTTTGGCAAACAAATGGCACTTGCGTCCTAAAATGAATCAAAATTATCATGATTTGTTACTTGCAATATTTTGTATTTTACATAATCTAATGACATAGTGACATTGTTTTAATCAATAATAAGTGGTTTTTTAAGTCATAATTCCACTTGTCACTTTGTTTCCTGACTGGACGTCATTGTGCATAACATAAATTCATTTAGATATTTCTATTAGCTTAACGTAGTATTATGTTTTTATAAATATCTCTATATTTTCTGAACAAACTCTCATATGGAATTGTAAGTAAAAATGAAATATAACAACTATATTTCTTATGTCTTTCAATGTACATCAGTAAATTACAGCGCTATCTTTGAAATTGTTGCAAAATAGTGTCACAAAGATGTATGGTTCACAACTCCATGTTTCTTATTACTTCTGTGGTATAATCAGCTGATAAATGTCTAATGTAGTTGACAATGACAGTTCGTGCCGAGCTGGTGTGGTAGTTGGTAGTGCTATTTTCTTTAGTATCTAAATAATTAATTTTGTTTGTATAAAGTTTATTAAAATAAACATAAGAATGTCCGTATTATAAAGTACTAGGTAATTAAAATGCTCAATTGCCAGTTACTAACGAATGTGACTTAATGTTGAAGTGATTGTGTAGTGTTTTCATTATCTCGATCTTACAAAATAATTATTGAGAAAGTTTATTTTCATCGTATGTGGTAAGTCACTGATAAATTTGTAGTTTTCTTTTTATAATAATTAATATAGAGGCACAAACAAAAAAAGTGATGTGTAGTTTCTTTGCGACTTATGGTATAGTTTTTTTTTTTATTGCTCTTCCCAGTGATAAATATGATTCACACTCATATATATTTTTTTATCTTTGATATGGTAGCCCCTGGGCTTAACAGATTAATATTAATCAGTATGCCTAATCGTTACCAAATTTCCCAACTACATAAATTCATAACTACCTCACATAATTATTTTAAATATGTAAAGTTTTATTTTTCTGTAAAGTAAGAAACATTTCTTACTCGCCATTGCTTGCTTTAGGATTGTATAGTTTATTTTTCTGTGTGTACTTAATTTTTGTAGTGTAAAAAACAAAATTTGCTATAGTTTAATACAAAATTTACAATTAAATTTTTCAGAATAATCAGTGTATTTATGTACAAAAGAATGCATTTTCCCGCAGTGAAAGTATACTTTGACTGATTCATATGTTTTATTTTCAACAATTTTGGATTTATTTGATTTTCCAGCACAACTTTATTTATTAAATTTGAAACTGATTTTCTTCAATGCTTGTTGATCGCCAAACTGTTTTTAGATTTGTATAATTTTCCAGTAAAATACATAATATTTAACTTAGAATTTGGTTATCTTTAATATCGAAGAAGTAATTATAGAGGTCTAATAATAATTGGCATACTTGTGTTTACCTTTTCCCCCAAAAATATTTGTCAATTACTTTTTTTTTTGCAGTATCATAATTTTATAAATTTATTTTAATATTATTCAAAACATCTCAAACTTAATTTAATTTTTATATTGACACTGCAAACGCTCCATCACATCTTAATTTGTTAAATTTAATATGACAGCCAAACCATTGTCAAAAATTCTTAACCTCTAACTGTAGTAAATGTCTCCTAAATTTAAGGCATCTAACAATTGCTATGACAGTGGAAAAATAAATAATTGCAAAGTTATCAGATAAAAACAACTGTAAGGCAACACAAACAGTTTACATTTCATAAGAAAATGAACTTTCCTCTTATAAAAATGATTAGTTAGGTTAGAATAACATTGGCTTTTTATTATTTAATAATAGCTAGTACCCCAGAATAACCTGCATTTATTTTTTCTTCCATTTGGCTTACTTTTATTATCAAATCCTCTACATTTATATCTATGGTCAGTATTGTGCTCAATATCTCAACTATTCTACTTATTCCTATAAATATGTAAATTGTCTGGTATTATTTATATCTACTCTGTTTATTTTTTGTCAACTGAGGTATTGATTATGTACAATACCTAATACTATTGGTACCTTACTCAGAATTACTCAGGATTGTATGTGTATCATAGTATTTTACATATAAACCATGAAATTGAGGTAATTGATTTTATTAATTTAATTGTAAAGATTAAGAACACATCTTAAAATAAAATTTAATAACAAATAAAAAATTTGGCCAACATGCCCAGAAGGCTGGCAGCATTAGCATATAGAATGGCAATGTTGATCAATTGTTAATTTTGTTTTTAGAAATAGAAATACATTTATTGATGGACCACACAACGATTTGAACAACAATAACAAAACAATACAATAATGATTTGTACCGCTGCATGATACCATAACTGTGGCAAGCTCAGTATAAGCAGCAGGCATTGCCTACTGCACTGGTATTCTGCTTGCCACAGTAGTGACATTAGGCACGAAAACAACACAACAAGAAAATCACTAAGACAATATGGACCGTAGTACAAATTTCACACCAATAAATTAGAAAAAAAAAAAACAATAATATTAAGTAAATAAAAAAAAAATACAAAGATGAGGTACTACGTTAACAACGACAAAAATTGGTAACGTTAAGGGGCAGGGCACAGGACTAAAGGCCATTAAGCCGGAAGGGACCTCGAATAGCAGTCATGCTGAGAAAAGCAATGTCCATAGCCCTCCCAATAAGTAAACCAATATTATGTGAATATTACAGGAAGATACTGGACACTAGCAGTGTAGTGCACAGCAGACGGGAAGATCTTGAGTGGAAGCTAACGCCACCTCTAATAATCATTGCATTTTTCTATTACAAAATGTCACCGATCGGAAACTGTAAACCAAAAATTTCGCTCTTGAAGCCCAAGTCATAATCTTCAGAATTACTGTCGGCAATGTGTATTAAAAGTGTATTAAATTTTAACAAATCTGTTAACAAGGACTTACTTAGTATATAACAAAGCTGCAGATGGGTCTGCAAAAGGTCCCTCGCTATATTAGATTCTAAACTGTTTGCTGGTAAATTGGTCACTGTTTAGAAACAAAAACAAAAAAAAAACAAGAATTGCACTAGACCGTCGAAACTGCGACATTTAAACTCGGCCACAAAAAAAGCCGCCACCGGTCAGGCCACTAAGGGATGAGGAGGGCAGGCTACAGTACCGTGCAGAGGACAGGGCTAAGCTGATGGCCGACTATCTGCAAGCTATCTTCCAGCCGAACCCTCCCTCCTTTCACCACCATGAACAGCTGGTCGAATCGGGACTGACGCAATACTTTGAAGAGCCTATACTTCACACTGAACATCCAGTAATATACACCCCAGGGCAGGTCACGAGCACGTTACGCCGATTACCAAACAAGAAGGCACCAGGGTGGGACCTCATCAGCAACGAGGTGCTCAAGAGGCTCCCCCATAGAACCGTGGCCGCCCTGACGAGGTTGTATAATGGAGTACTTCGCACTGGCCACTTCCCTAGGAGCTGGAAGATAGGGAAAGTGGTCATGATACCGAAACCAGGCAAGAATACCACCCAACCGGCTAGCTATCGCCCGATAACCCTGTTGCCTACAATGGCAAAGGTGCTAGAGAGGCTGCTCCTCACTACCATGGCCCCACACTTACCACCTCGTGAGGAACAATATGGCTTCAGGGAGGGGCATTCCACCACACTACAAATTATGAGGGTCCTTCACTACACAGCGGCAGCCTTCAACAAAAAAGAACACGTAGCGGCGGCGTTCCTCGACATGGAGAAGGCCTTCGACCGCGTCTGGCACGAGGGCCTGATCTATAAACTCTCCACCTCAACCCTACCGAGGAGAGTAGTTCAGGTAATACGATCCTACCTGGAGGAGCGCCGCTTCTTCGTCACCGTAGAAGCCACCGACTCCACGATGCGACCAATATCGGCGGGCGTACCGCAGGGCGGGTGTCTCTCGCCGCTGTGTTACACATGGTACACCAATGATATGCCCAAGGAGAAGGACACAATGCTGGCATTGTACGCAGACGACGCTGCTTACCTGGCCAGCTCAATAAGACCCGCACATGCTGCCTGTAAGCTACAAAGACAGCTTGACACGCTGCCAGAATGGCTGTGTCGTTGGCGCTTGGTGGCGAATCCCGCCAAGACACAAGCCATTCTGTTAAGCAGCGCAGCCACATTACCACCCAGGCTACAACTGCTGGGTCACGAGATCCCATGGACCCCCCGAGTCAGCTACTTGGGGGTAACAATTGATAGGCTCATAACAATGACGCCGCATGTGGAGGAAAAGGTGAGCCAGACGCGTGCCGCGCGGGCCATCCTCCGGCCATTAATAACATCCAAGCTGCCACTAAAAATAAAAGTTGCTATATACAAGCAGTATATAAGAACAAGACTGACCTATGCAGCACCGGCGTGGTACGCGTTGGTGGGGAAGACTGCGCGCAAGAGGCTGGCTGCGCAGCAGTCCCTGGCGCTCCGTACCATCGTGGGAGCGCCTCGATACGTTAGGAATGACGTGATAGCGCGCGACCTAAAGGTGGACACACTAGAAGACCATATTAAGAGAACGGCCACAAACCTACACAGAAAAGCCGCCAGCTCGAAGCATCCGCATATCCAAAACATGGCTCCCTACCACTCACGGCCACCTGATAGGAGAGCTTATCCGAGTAGCCTCCTCCTCCAATCGGAGGAAGAAGATGAAGAAGAGGACCACATAACATAAAATATAAATACCACAAATAAATATATATATATATATATATATATACATATATATATACACAAATAGAAAAATACAAACATATATATAAATAGATATATAAAGGATAACCAAGGAAGGAAAACACAAAGGATACACCCTGTATATATAAAAATACAAATTAAATTAAAATAAATATATATACATGCAATTAAAAATAGATAACCAAGAAGGTACATAACCAAGGATGCACCCTGTACAAGGTTGAGCTCCTATAAAGGATAACCAAGGTGTAGGAAAAACCAACACCAACCCAATGACCCAGCCGTAGTTACGGCTGGCGGTAGAAACTACTGAAAGGGGACAAGCTCCCCGTACAGTCACCTTCGCCAAACAAAGGCGAAGAGGAACATCCGCACGTGATTTCTTTCAGTCGCATACCAATAGCAAGAGAGTGATGACGTCTCTCCTCGCTCCGATGCTATGTTTGGCTATCGTAACGCTATCTCTTTCCGTTCCGTACTTTTTGTGTAATATGTTTCGTTCACTTATAATCTCGGGAAACAAAAAGATAAGTTCGTACATGCAAAGCGGGGTCAGTGTACCTTGCATAATATAAACATGTGTCATCTATAGAAAGCATCTTTATTTTGCGTTATATAAAGTACAAAATCGCGTAAAAAATTGATCTAATCAAATTCATTTCCATCTCTGACAATTGAAGCGATGAAACTGAATCGCCTGGTATTCAGTATTGGCTAAGGCTTCTGTTCCGAGTAGTTGTAGCATTACCAAACTATGGCGTCGTTTCTTTCACGCGTGGAATCGCGTGATCGGCTTCAGCCTAACAACTTTGCGTTGAAACAAAATGGCGAAACTAAGAATAAAAAAAGTGTTTACTAAAAATATTTAAAAAATAGACTTTTACAGATGTACCTACTTTATTTTTAAACTACATGTAATTTGTATGTATGCATATATACGACTGTAATTGTATACATACTGTTGTATATGAGTGTCATAATTTAAGTATTATAACAATATACAAATTAATAAAGTTGGAGTGTCTGTTTGTAATATTAAAATAACCGCTTTCTACTACATGCATATCAATGTATACGGTACACATACCAAAATACATATTTTTAAAATTTTTGTTGTCTGTCTGTTTGTTCCGGCTAATCTCTGGATCGGCTGGACCGATTTGGACGGGACTTTCACTGGCAGATAGCTTATGTAATAAGGAGTAACTTAGGCTACTTTTATTTTAGAAAAAAATTAAAAGGTCAGAAACAAAAAAAAATTATTACATTCCACGCGGACGTAGTCGCGGGCACAGCTAGTTGTGAATAAAGTTTGAAACGAGGAGATTTAAGATAGAACTTCAATTTTTGTATAATTTATAATGTCAATTATTAAATGATTTCTATATCAGCTCCTTAAAACTATTTGACAATTTATCATTTATTTATTTAAATTTTCTTGTACAATATGTATTAACAAAAAAGTGTAAAAGTGTATGAAAGTCAGTGCAAATATGTTTAATAAATAAAGCAGCAACAACTATATTAACGCATAGGAATTGCACAAATAATAAATACAAAAATATTCATAAAATATAAATATAAACAGGACCTTTGTCAATGCAGTATTTCTCATCTCTACCGACCATTATTTAAATAGCTTTTGTTTCAGACGTTGCTCCATCCAAAATGGTGTCGCCAGGAGTGAAGTCTGGTCTGCTGATGGGCTTCGGATCCGCGCTGGTCGTCTTCGGGGCGGTGGTGGTGGTGTACTGGCCGCCAATATTTATGTCGCAACTAAAATCGGTAGGTAATGTTTGGATTCAAACTGCGCGGTTTATTTTTTAATTTACCTTTGTGAAAGTATACTAGTTTTTTGTTATCTGTGCAATTTTGTGTGTGTTTTGACGTTGCAATGTAATTCCAGTCGATGGCCCTGACGCCCACGTCATCGTCCTTCGGTATTTGGCGCGAGACGCCCATCCCGATGTTTCTGGAGTGCTTCCTGTTCAACGTATCCAACGTGGACGACATCCTCGCCAGGAAGAACGTCACGCTGGAGGTGGTGCAGCTGGGGCCGTATGTGTTCCGGGAGGTGCACGAGAAGGTACGCTCCGTATATTGTATTTATTTAACCACAATATAAACTTACAGCCGTTACAAGAAAGCTTTTTTATACATTACAAAGTTTTAATTACATTGTAAGTTTTGGTAATTATATTAACCATTTCAGATTAGTCTTATATAACTTGTATTTAGACCAATTTTTTTCTACGGTGCTAGTACTTCAGGTACTGTTCCCATGGGCATTTATTACATAACTAGCGGACCCGACAGACTTCGTCCTGTCAAAAAGATGTGTAAAATGGCAGTTTTTTTGGTCCTACTTATTTTATAGATAAGGAAATTTTTCCTGAATTTTCTTTACTATAAACCTCACGGAGCCCGAGACCTTTCCAACGAATGCAAAACCGTGGAAATCGGTTCGTGCGTTCTGGAGTTATAGCGTCAGGAAGGAAAACCCGACTTATTTTTATATAGTAGATATCGCATAGCCAACCAAATTGCATAAAAGTTCCAAATGAACTATTACATTTTGTGACTATTCAATTTTGGGACGTGACATTAAATCCTCCAACGATGTATTCTGTGCTCCAACGCACACACGCACACTGATTTGATAGATATAATTGAATTTCAACTTTATACAGCGTTAATAAAGCGCAAATTGACTCTTTGATGTTAGGAACACCTACATTGCTTAGACAACAGTAAGTGCTTGCAATATGAACTTTATCCAATAACAATAAAGCTCAAATTCTGACCTGCCAATTAAACTCAGCCTGTGCCTAAGTTCTAAGAACCATATAGGCAAATCGTGAGAATCCCCAGGGCTGTATTTTCGCGCATCGGGAGCCTCCCTAGCGCGCAGCCCACTCCTAGGATGATCATGAAACACGGGCTACCATTACGCGACCTAGGTTTAATTATATATTACTAGCCACCCGCCCCGGCTTCGCACGGGTGCAATGCCCTACAGAAAAACTGCGAACGTTGTATATAATAAGGATTAATGCTGTATTCGTTAAAATCGCTTCGAAAATTAGCCATTATTTGTCGTAAAAAGTAAATGAGAAAAAAATATTTTTGTGGGATATCTATAAGAGATAGACCTATACCATCGCGGAGTTTTCTGTAGACCTTTTCAATGTGTACAATACTTAGTGCATTATTTTAATAAATCTCGTAGGGTTCTGCGTTTGCAATGTAAGCGGAAAACGTATATTATTTACGACATCACATTAGAAACCTCAAAATAACAGTATTTCTCCACTATTTATATATATATTATATGGATGTCAATATACATATAAACCTAGTAGGTAGTTTTAAAAAGGAGATGTCCCATATTGGTTTATAGTACAATAATAACTAACTCGGGTAAATTTGATATATTTGGATAGAAGGCTCTAAAAGAAAGTAATCGCCGTAAGTCATGTTATTTTCAAGACCCCCGATTTTTAATAATTCGTATTCTAGTATAATAAAAAATGAAATATCTTTAATGCAATAATTACACATTGCTTAAAAAAAATTATCAACAAGCCTTTCAAAAATCTAAATACATACATAATTGCTTTAATGAACCGAATATTTCTAATTTTGAGAAGTTTTTAACTAACAAAATATAGGGACTGCTATGTTACTTAATTTATGTTATCTAGAGCCAGAAAAAAATATTAATAAAAAATCAACTGACAAGTCAGACACCTGCTGTCAATGTCATAGTTTTGATTTTATGATTATGATCAGACCAGCAATAGTATATTAATATGTGACATAGAGTAAGATACCGGTAGTCACAGATTAATAAAAACATCATTAAGGTGTTGCCATATGAAATATTTCTTATAAACATGTTTTATTTATTGAAAAATAATTGGGGGTGGTAAAAATATTTATTTTATTTGTTTCATACTTCATATTTTTTCGGCTTTCAATTTAATGTAGTTTGGTGTTTGTTAGTTAACGCTGATCACAAAAAACCAACCTCCTTGTAATAAGAGGACATCTCCTTTAAGCATACACTTTGTTTTATATTATGCAGTGATACTTAAAATAAAATAATTTTATACAGATTAGTAACAGCGATACGGAAAATTTAATTGTCATTTGATTTAATAATATAGATACACATATATGTTAGGTACGCGATAAACTCGACACCTGTGCGATTACTATAATATGTATATAATACCTTATAAAGATTAACGCAAGTGTGAGTGAGACAGTAATTCTGATCGAATGCATTATTCGCTGAGCCGATGGATTATATTAATTAACTGGCATGACATTTATCGTTATTTTGGACAATTCATAAAATATCTTTATAAATTGTAGTCTATGTGTTATTCTGATGTATAAGCTATGTTATTGAAAAGTTTCATGAAAATCCATTCAGCAATTTTTACGTTTAAGAATAACAAACATACATCCATTCTTACTACCTTTCCCGTTTGCCACATGACCCACTTTTCCTGTCAAAGACTTGTTACGGAATATTTGCTGACACTGGATTATACAGCGACAGAATAATTAATGAGAGGTAATTATATATATATATCTTCGTTATCACTACCGTTTTGGTTATCCATTACAAATGATTTACACAGATAGTTTGATGAATCACAACTGCTCTCACCTCTGGGCTGGAGCCCCCAAATATCAACTCGACCCTCTTGACTCCCTGCAAAGGCATGCTTTCCGTATCATCGGTGATCCCAATATTACGGCCTCAACAGAGACCTTGGAGCAGCGGAGAGACTTTGGCTCTCTGTGTGTTCTTTATAAGCTCTTTAACGGAGAGTGCTCTGAGGAACTATTTGCAATGGTGCCTTCGTCACCTTTTTACCATCGCACCACCCGCCACCGCAGTAGAGTTCATCCATATCACCTGGAACCGATCTTGTCTAGTACAGTTCGGTTTCAGCGTTCATTCCTTCCGCGTACATGCAAACTCTGGAATGAGCTCCCAGCTGCGGTGTTTCCTGAGCGCTACGATATGTCTAACTTCAAACGAGGCTTAAAAAGAGTATTACTCTCCAGGTAGGCAGCGGCTCAGCTGTGCCCCTGGCACTGCAGATGTCCATGAGCGATGGTTACCACTTACCATCAGGTGGGCCATTTGCTCGTCTGCCACCGTACGGAATAAAAAAAAAAAAAACAAGTTATTTAATTTTTATTTTTAAAGTTAACGCCCTGGGAACGGGCCCCGTGTGCCCTTATGGTAAAGACAGTAGTGGTTGCTCAATAATACTTTGAAAGGTCAAGTTTAACTGGAGAGGGACGGTGGTACTACGCTGCCGCAACACAGTTGTTACTAGCGCCGAGGGTACTTGTCACTTTGCTGTTACATATTTGTATTTATATAAATTGTGTAATGCACCGCCTGCTCTTATTTATTAATATTTTTTAACACCTTTGCTCGTAAAGCTGATGTAATTCCACCGGTTTTAAATATGTAAAGCGGGTCATAAAAAACGCGTGTGTTACCAAAGCAAATAGTTAAGTTATAGTCCATACAAATTCCATAACAATATTATTTGCGGTTGCGCGCGCTGTTGCTATTCAAATTTCGAACTAATCGCCACGCGGCGTCAGTCAGTAGTAAAATGCCGGGAAAGCAAAAGAGTGTATACAAAGACTAGACGTCGCTTGCTTGCCGCGGGGTGCAAGCACCCCGCGGTGGGGTGGTCCATCCTGACTGTTTTTCAAAAAAGTGTAGTCTGTCGAAAATTGGTGAAAAAAAGTCTTCTTTTTTGTCACAAAAATCAAATAAAATAAAAACTGTGTACGGTTGTAAATACACTAATAAGCTCACGGCGTTTGTGGTCGCGTGAGTGCCGCGAGGTGCGCGCACCTCGCGGTGGCGCTGCTCACTATTGCGATTTTCAAAATAAAATCTTGTACAGTTGCAAAGCGGCACAAAAGCATATCGAGGTAAGTAAAAAAAAAAAAGAAATTGTCATTTTACTATAAATCACATTTGGATCCGTTCTACTCTTAAAATCCTTTCATTTGATACCCATATAGCGAAAATCGCAAAAAAATGTCAGTCGCCATGTTGGATCGGCGGCCATATTGAAATTTTCGAAACGTCACTCACGGTGTTGTGTTCTACTCGTCAAGACCTTTCATTTGATACCCATGAAGCCTGGGTTGGCAAACAAAAGCGGTCCGCCATTTTGAGAGCGGCGGCCATTTTGAATTTTTTTCAATATCTCTAACGTGGCTGTATTAGACTTGCAAAACCCTTTCATTTGATACCCATAATGTAGGGATTACAATACAAATGATACTTGGCCGTTTTAGACCGTTTTCACATGAAACTACGAAACCGTGTACGGTTGCAAATACACTAAGAAGCTCACGGTGAGTCTGGTCGCTTGAGTGCCGCGAGGTGCACGCACCTCGCGGTTGTGGTCCTCGTATTGAAAAGTGAAAAATTGGCCATAGGCCAAAAATTGGTGAAAATTTGTCTCCATTTAAGTCTAAACAAACTGAAAAAGCGTGTGCAGTTTAAAATACACTAAGAAGCTCACGTCGATTGTAGTCGCGTGAGTGCCGCGAGGTGCGCGCACCTCGCGGTGGTGTGGTTTATCCTGCTAATGAAAAAAAAAATTGGCGGTCGGTCGAAAATTGGTGAAAAATTGTCTCCATTTAAGTCAAAACAAACTGAAAAAGCGTGTGCAGTTTAAAATACACTAAGAAGCTCACATCGATTGTAGTCGCGTGAGTGCCGCGAGGTGCGCGCACCTCGCGGTGGTGTGGTCTATCCCACTACTGAAAAAATAAAATTGGCGGTCGGTCGAAATTGGTAAAAAATTGTCTTCATTTGTGTCACAAGAAAATAAAAAAGTTTGAGGGTGTAAATACTTAAAGAAACTCACGGCGCTGTTGGTCGCGTGAGTGCGGCGGTGGCGTTGCTACTATTGAGATTTTCAAATAAAATCTTGTACAGTTGCGAAGCGGTGCAAAAGCATATCGAGGTAAGTAAAAAAAAAAAAGAAATTGTCATTACACTATAAATCACATTTGGAGTTCTACTCTTAAAATCCTTTCATTTGGCCGTCGATCAAAAATAGGTGAAAATTTGTGACCATTTATGTCGCAAGAAAATAAAAAACTGTGTGAGGTTGTGAATACACTAAGAAGCTCACGGGGAGTGTGGTCGCGTAAGTGCCGCGAGGTGCGCGCACCTCGCGGTGGCACGGCTCACTATTGCGTTTATCAAATAAAATCTTGTACAGTTGCAAAGCGGCACAAAAGCATATCGAGGTAAGTAAAAAAAAAAAAAAGAAATTGTCATTTTACTATAAATCACATTTGGATCCGTTCTACTCTTAAAATCCTTTCATTTGATACCCATATAGCGAAAATCGCAAAAAAATGTCAGTCGCCATGTTGGATCGGCGGCCATATTGAAATTTTCGAAACGTCACTCACGGTGTTGTGTTCTACTCGTCAAGTCCTTTTATTTGATACCCATGAAGCTTGGGTTGGAAAACAAAAGCGGTCCGCCATTTTGAGAACGGCGGCCATTTTGAATTTTCATCAACGTCTCTAACGTGGCTGTATTAGACTTGCAAAACCCTTTCATTTGATACCCATATTGTAGGGATTACAATACAAATGATACTCGGCCTTTTTGGACCGGCGGCCATATTAGTTTCTTTTACGTTGTTACTAATAGGCGTCGATAGCGCTGAAAAAATCCTTTCATTCGATACCCATATCACCGTATCGGATTGAAAACCGCGAGAATATAGCAAAAAGAGCATATTAAGGTCGAAAATTGGTGAAAAATTGTTTTCATTTAAGTCAAAACAAACTAAAAAACCGTGTGCAGTTGTAAACATACTGAAAAACTCGTGGCGCTGGTGGTCGCGTGAGTGGCGTTGCTCGCAATGCGTTTTTCAAATAATATCTTGTTTAGTTGCAAAGCGGCACAAAAGCATATCGAGGTAAGTAAAAAAAAAAGAAATTGTCATTTTACTATAAATCACATTTGGATCCGTTCTACTCTTAAAATCCTTTCATTTGATACCCATATAGTGAAAAGCGCAAAAAAATATCAGTCGCCATGTTGGATCGGCGGCCATATTGAAATTTTAGAAACGTCACTAATGGCGTCGTGTTCTACTCTACAAGGCCTTTCATTTGATACCCATTAAGCCTGGGTTGGATAACAAAAGCGGTCCGCCATTTTGAGAGCGGCGGCCATTTTGATTTTTTTTCAATGTCTCTAACGCGGCTGTATTAGACACTTAAAACCCTTTCATTTGATACCCATGAAGCATGGGTTGGAATACAAAAGCGGTCCGCCATTTTGAGAGCGGCGGCCATTTCGAATTTTTTTCAATGTCTTTAACATGGCTGTATTAGACTTGCAAAACCCTTTCATTTGATACCCATATTGTAGGGATTGCAATACAAATGATACTGGGCCGTTTTGGACCGGCGGCCATATTGGTTTTTTAACGTTGCCACTAATAGGCTTCGATAGTGCTGAAAAAATCCTTTCATTCGATACCCATATCACCGTATCGGGATTGAAAACCGCGAGAATATAGCGAAAAGAGGATATTAACCATCACAAAATGGCCGCCAGCGCCGCCGCCATCTTGAAAATGTCAAATGTCAAATTTTTCTAGTGTAGTTGACTAAACTCCACATCGGTTGGCGGTAACTACAGGCGCGCAACTGTCATTGACTCGCGTCAAAAAATTCGCAAAGTCGCCGAAACCGAAATCTGCCACAGCGCCCAGTGTTGCCATATATCTGGCCCAAAATGGTGGTAAAAATGATCAGCGAGGCCCGATCGACCCGGCCATGTGAAAAAAAATCGAAAAACACGCGATTTACGTTCTCCCCAAAATCGGGGAAAATACCCCAAAATCGGGGTAAATTACCCCACCGTTCAATTCTCCCCACCGAGCACTACAAAAGGTCACCCGGGGTTGTCAGTCGAAAAACGCCGGCAACCCCGCGAAAACCGCGATTTTATTTTTTCCAAATTGCAACTCTTTACAAAATGGCCGCCGGCGCCGCCGCCATCTTGAAATCTCGGAGTTTCGGATTTTTCCCAATATCTGCACCGTATACGGGGTGGGATGACGTTTGTCCCGCGACTCCAGCTCACCCCGATCTGGGAGATCAATTCGGGTCAAAGTCGGTCTGCGAAAAGTTTCCATCCTCCGTGGAGGCCAGTGTTGCCAGTGTAGAAAAATAAAAATACCAGAAAGTCATAGAGACCCCGCCGGGCTATAGGCGTGTGGTGTTGAAAAAATCCAAAAGTCGTTATTTCGATTTTCGCCTTTCGGGGCCCCTAGGGGCAAAACTACCAAAAACGGTAGAAATTTTCTCCCACCTGGCAACACTGCTCGCCGAGCTCCACCCCCGCCCGGAACATTTCATCCCGGTCGGAGGCCGCCATCTTGGCGAAAATCCGGTCCGAAAATCGCGTCAAAATTGGCGATCCAAGATGGCCGCCGGCGCCGCCGCCATATTGTCTATTGCAGCGCGCCGCAAATTTCCCGAAAGTCGAGGACAGTCCCGACCATGCGAAAAAAGAAAATCCCAGAAAAAAACAAAAACCGCGCCGGTCGACGGTCGCAAACACGGGTCGAAACGGGTTGTTCAGTCCAAGATGGCGGCAGCGCCATTTTGTTTTTTCTCAGTTTGACAGCCGCATTGCATCCCCGCTACAGTAGGGAACACCCCCACCAAACGCCATTAAAAACAGAGGCGATTTGGAAAAGTTGACATTTCGCGCGGGCCGCCATGTTGGTTTGGCAAAAATCCCTTTATCCCATTCTATGAACTAAAAAATATAAAAAATTCCACCCCAACATCAAAACACTCAAAACACCCTCTAAACACCCTAAAAACACCCCTGATCAGTGAGTCAGTCAGTGAGTGAGTGGTAATCGAGCTTTATATATATAGGAGATAGGAGATAATTACGCCCTCGCCTTTGGCTCGGGCTGAAATTTCTCCTCGCATGTTATAACCATCATAACGCACTAATATCGTAATGTACTATTATATAACTATCTGCTTGTAACAGCAAGCCTTTGTTATTTGCAAAATAAACCATTTCATGTGATTCCAAATGAAGTTGATGTAAAAATTATTTTCTTTATTATTTCACTTTATACGTAGCGCTAGTGTTAGTTAAATTTTAGTAGTGCAATTAAAGTTGTTTGTCGAATTAGCAAGACTAATTCTCAACTAATTAATTAGGCCATGGTCATTTCGTCTTATCGATTTAGTTACTCAGAGGAGATTTCCGATTAGCAAAATTAAATAAACAGAATTTATTTAAACAGTTTTTATTATCATATATATTTTTAATAAGAATTGTGAGCAATCATAATTATATTTGTGACCGAATTCCATTAGCGATCGTGATTCACAGTTACGCATACGTCTGTCACTTGATAAGAAGTGCTCTTTGACACTACGCTATTTGCACAGTCAATGCATGGCAAATTATGTTATTACTAGCTGGCGCTCGCGACTTCGTCTGCGAGGTTGACACTTATCGTCATTTGGACAATTCACAGAATATCTTTACAAATTGTAGTTCGCTTGTAGTCCCCCCCCCCCCCTCTAACTTCTAAAATAAGAAAATGAAAAATCGAAAATAAAACATATGTTGTACATTACTATAAAAACTACCAACGAAAATTGTTTTGAACGAGATCTAGTAAGTAGTTTTTTTTAATACCTCGTAAATCAATGGTACGGAACCTATCGTGCGTGAGTACGACACGCACTTGGCCGGATTTTATTTGAGTCAGAATCGAGTCACCAGTAAATGATGAGTCACCTATATACTAATAGGAGGTAGATATCAACGTTCAATTTTATAATTAATTGTGAGACTTACGTATGTTTAAATTAGGATTAAAATGAAAAACATACATTAAATTAGGATTAAAATGAAATAGATAAATATTTCCCAAATAAAACTATACTACGCGACGTTTGAAACTGCCCCGACGAAACTGACTGACATAGTATCGGTGCGAGGAAAGAAGTCTCGACTGTTTCGCTATTGCTACGCGACTAACTGAAATTACGTCAATTGGCCGAATTTTGATGCCTTAATTTCAACGGTCTAGTGCGATGAGACAACGTTTCGTCAGCAAAACATTGCATCGGAGCGAGGAAAAAACTCTTCCCTCTCTCGCTATTGCTACGCGACTAATGAAATTACACCAATTGGCCGAATTTTGGCGCTTCAATTTCGATTCTTCGAATTCGAATTCTTTTCGACAATAGTTGGTATCCGGTACCGTACCCGAGAGTCTACAGTTTTAAAGATCCGACACGTGACTAATGAATATTAATAATGACTCATAGTGAAATTTAATTTGAATTGAAGTTTTTGTTAAAAGTGGTAATACACAGGATGTCTCATTCAAATCGGTCAGTATGGGAAAGTCTGAAACTATAAGACATACGAAGATCTGTTCTGAGGAACCATGTCATCGATTCTAATAACAAGAAAAACTGCATTCATACATTTTAAAAATCATCTCGATCGATTCCCGAACGGAGTACCCGTTCGGGAATCGAACCCGATTGTTTTGAAAAAAAAACCTACACTATTTCTATTTAGATATCGATTGTGTAGGTCTTACGCAGTAAATGTCTCTATGAAACATGATGTCTAAAATGAATAAAATGCATTGTTTTCACATACTTTATTTTATTTTAGTAGGTGCTCGAAGTGACCACGTTTACAATATTCAACAAGTTCAGGTATTTAAAATTGTCTCTATGGTTGTTTGTACCTCTTTGCTGGTGTTGCAACTTGATACACCGCTTTACATACATATGACATTGGCATTGCATTAAATTAAACCATTCCAAAAGTTTTGTTATCTGAGAAAATATTATCTATTGCAATTGCTTCTACTTCTATTAATCAAACACTAACAAACAATTGAAAACCCCCCTTAAAATAAGTATGTAGATACATAGATATGATAAACGTCATTTGAAAATGGAACGTCAGAACAGATCTTCGTATGTCTTATAGTTTCAGACTTTCCCATACTGACCGATTTGAATTATAGC
The DNA here is from genome assembly GCA_036419045.1 of Scirpophaga incertulas. NCBI lineage: Eukaryota > Metazoa > Arthropoda > Insecta > Lepidoptera > Crambidae > Scirpophaga > Scirpophaga incertulas. The sequence goes on along the minus strand of CM071627.1, from coordinate 307,980 downwards.
GAAAATGCGGGTTCACCTCCGCGGATCTTTTCGCTAATTATTCGTATGCGAATCCGTACGCGCAAGCGCTATATTTTTAATAATCTGGCGCATGACTAATGCATATTATTAATGACTCTTAGTGATACTTAATTCGAATGTAAGTTTTGTAAAGCAATTTATTATATGATTATAGGTACAGTTGAGGAATTTAATTTGCGACATAAGGTCGAATATCCTAACAGCAAATTGTTACCATAGGAGCTATTAATGTTGCTTTCTGTCTTTGCATACTCTATGGTTTGTGACAAACAAACGTCACTTCATATTTCTGGATTAGGAACTGGTATTTTCGACCTTAATGCATGCGACCTCTGACGAGATTTCAACAGAATAGGTAGAGAATTAAATTCCTTACACGGCCAGTTTGGATCTTTCATAGATTGTATTCGAACTTAATGATTGTTTTTGTCACCCTCAGGTGAACATTCACTGGAACAGCAACCACACGGTGACGTTCTACAACCAGAGGTACTGGTACTTCGAGCCCGAGATGTCCAACGGGAGCCTCTCCGACGTCATCACCAACATCAACCCGGTCGTCGTGGTGAGTCATCACTGGCCAATAGTGATAGGAGCGGGAGAGATTTAGTTTATTGACCCCAAACGTGGATAGACATGCCCATTCTGGTTAACACATACGTCTGTCAGACAGCCTGCGTTTTTAGAATATGAAAGTAGTTCTATTTTTATACGTGACAAAAATTTACCGTGGGAGAGCCATGCTTCGGCACGAATTGGGCCGGCTCGACCGGAGAGATACCACGGCCTCACAGAAAACCGGCGTGAAATAGCGCTGCGCTGTGTTTCGCCGAGTGAATGAGGGTACCGGAGGCCCAACCCCCCCTTATTCCCCTTTATTCCCCTCTATTCCCCTTATTCCCCCTATTCCCTTTTAAAAGGCCGGCAACGCATCTGTGACTCGTCTAGTGTTGCGGGTGTCCATGGGCAACGGTTATCGCTTACCATCAGGTGATCCGTTTGCTCGTTTGCTGCCCTATCCTATAAAAAAAAAAAAAATACATTAAATTTACATACAGATGGAGGGTAAATTATTTTTGTACAATGAGACGAACTTCTTAGCACTCTATGGGTTCACCGTGCGGGTGCCGGGTCCATCATGTGACAGAAAGAGAAACTCTGAGCAGATCCCGAGACTTGTGACGCGGGTGTCACTCACCTTCTCTGGTGTCTCTCTCCCTGCCCAGCCAAATCTGGTCTGAACCCGCTAATGCAGCTTTAGACACGCGTTCTAGTGTAGAGATTATTGCACTTCTGGACAAGCCAAGGTCTTTCAGCAGGTTATGGAGAGATTTTGATGGGATACCTCTCGCTCCTACTTCCACAGCATTAGACCAGAAGTTCCCAAACTCTTTTGTGTCGTAGACCCTTTGCCATGCTTTGCGGTTTTCCTACAACGTACAAATATGTATAAAGCATATATAATATTTTTTGGGTGTCAATTAAATGGTTAGCATAGTATTGTTATTTCTGTGAGCAGAAAACGGTGAGCAGAAATAGCTAATTGGTCAGCAACTCATGGTCAGCAAACATTTCAAAATCAATCAGCAATTTATGTCATTCTGGATGGCTGTAATTATTTTTGTACAGCATATTAATTATATAAGCTGCAATCAGCTGCTCATGTTTAATAAAATTTTGGTAAGCACTCAGAGTGTAAGCAAAAAAATGCATTTTGTGCTGCATATAAGAGTAGCAAAAATACTTTATTTGTCATGCCTAACCTAACCTAACCTAAAAACTAAAAAAAAAAAAAAAAAAAAAAAAAAAAAAAAAAAAAAAAAACCCTAACCTAACATACCAATCAAATATACTGCTTATAGACATGTTTTTCTGCCGCTCAATCATGAAATCTTGCCGCTCAAGTAGTTATTTTGCGGACTGAATGTTTATTATGCAGACTCATGTTATTGTTGGCTGCCTATGTATGATTTAATTTTTGACCATTATCAAAATTAGTTGCGGAACAAGAATTGCTGCCTGTTTTTTTTTTATTGCAAACAAAATCTTTGTATGCTGACCAAATTATTTAAATGCTGCTTTTGGGTGGCTCGCCAAATTTTATAATTGCTGACCAATGTAATTACTTCTATATTTTTTTACTTCATAGGTACTTTTATAAGTAATGTATACATATGTATTGTTGAAGATATGAAAAAAATAATGTCTACGGGGGGTATAAAAGCGAGTGCAAACTATACACGGGCATTGCTGTCCGTCATTTTTGCGTGTTATCGCTGACAAAAAACAGATGGCGCTACGTGTGCTATGTAGCGTTCGAGCGTTCGACAGCAGCCGAATTTATCCGAGCGCTCTCGAGCTCAGAGGCTTCGTGGCGACTTCATTCTCATTTACTTAATCGACGAGTGATCACATGTTTTTCAAATTACCCTCTATAGTTTTCTATTAAATATTAGTTTTGTAAAAGTTACGTCATTCTCTTAATAATAGCATGGATCTTCTTATAGTATTTATATTAGAATATAGTATAATGTAAGTAAATATAATAGATACTATCAGTGTATGTTGAGATCCATTATTATGGACCCCCTTTCGCTGACCTAGACCCCTGGTAGGTTGAATATAAACCAACTACATAACCGTTTTTGTCAATTCATTTAGAAGATCGTAAAGTTTGTTTTGTTTCATCACGTGGTTCTTGAGGTATGCTAGTTTATTCAGCATATATAATGAACAATTCGTGAATATCTTGAATTATAATATAGTGATTTGATTATATTTGCGTTAATGCTAACTTGTAAATATGTACATAGTTTTCAAAGTATAATTATATTTTTGTAACTCAATGGTAACTTAAAATAATTTTTAATATTTATAATTAACAATTAATAATAATATATACATAAACTAAGTTATGTACTTAACGGCGCATTGCAATGTTTTTTTAAATAAGAACAAATAATGCAGCCCGAATAATTGCGAACTTTAACTAGTAGTGGCTTAACGAAGCAATCTCTTCCACGCAACCGGGGACAATGGAAATAGAACTTTAAATAGCAGTGCACTTGGTTTGATAGTAAATCGAAAACAATGCACTAAGATTTTAATTATAGAAAGTGATTACGATGTAATGTGAAAGAAAATCAGCTCTGCGTGTAAGAACGTAGAGTTCAATTATTGTACGAACGTAAATCGCGACAGAAGTTTAAAATTAAGAATAAGTCCTTTCTTGCTTGGCCATTTTCTGAGCTAATAACTAATTGTTTGGAGAATGACTCATTTAATTAATTAATCTGTAGAATTCGGCTTTCACTCCCAAGATAAGAAATTATCGCTCTAATCGTGGCAGTGAAGTTGTGTTGTTGACATCGCAACAACATCGTGTGTAAATGCTATATTTTAATTTTAACTGACCTTCAAAGGGTCTACATAGATGCGTTCCGCTCCTGTGATATTTATGAAATAGTCGCTCCACCTTGATGTCTAACGATGCTGCATTCATAGACGTCGTCTGTCGCTGTGTGCGGACGCTACAACCGATGCGTAGCGTCCGTAGAGGGCGTTGATCGGAACGTCCGTAGAGGGCGTTGACCGGAACGTCCGTAGACGGCGTTGACCGGAACGTCCGTAGACGGCATTGACCACAGTGTCCGTAGACAGTGGTGTCCGGAACGTCCGTAGACGGCGTCGGTCGTAGCATCCGTAGACGGTGGTGACCGGAACGTCCGTAGACGGCGGCGGTAGCAGCATCCGTAGATGACGACGGCCACAGCGGTAGAAGTCGGCGTCAGCCGTAGCGGCCGTCAGTCTTATAAGCAATGCCATGCCCACTGACACCTAACCCTTCGCAATAGGGTAGATGACTACAACTGATTATGGCCGTTTTTATACTATAATTATCTGATTTGAACAATTTATATCTCATGAAAGTATGTTAATATAGAAATTTCAGTTTAATTATTAATTTATATTGTTTTTTTAATTTCTAAAAAATGAGCAATTATTATTTACTCGTACGTAATTGCTAATGAAACGAACACATTTCTAGCATTCTCACATTAAATGTAACATTTTTGAGCGACCCGCGACAGCGCCGCAAACATGTCGATGTATCTTCAAAAGTAATAGGCGCAGGTGTACTGTTGGTTCTACAATATTTCTCACTGAAAAGAGTACTCTTATCTATTGAATTTAAAAAATTGTCGTCTACCCAATTGTTCGGGCTATGTCGATGATATTTGCGGATTTGACCATTTGATTTTGGGAGAAGTGGGCCAACGATGACTCTTGCCTCGAGCAGACCGTGGCGTACTCGATGCGGCACCAGCGCGCCGCGGTGAACGTGCTGGTGGACTCGTTCGTGCGGCTGTTCCACAGCTCCGTGTTCGTGGCGGCGCCGGCGAGCGCGTGGCTGTTCGACGGCATCGACGACCCGCTGCTGGACGTGGCCAACGACATCCCCTTCCTGCCGCTGCCCATACCCTTCGAGAAGTTCGGCTGGTTCTATGCGGTGAGTCCGTCTCTGTTTTACCCAAAGACCTTTAAAAAAAAACACCGCTCAGGTGGCGCTTGCACCACCAGAGCGGTGTTTGCTATATTATTGCTCCGAAATCTACAAAAGTTGGAATCTAGGAATATTCCGTTTTCATCGGAGACTGTCAGGCTCGTCTGCTTGAGTACCTTACTTATTTCTGTCTGAGCCCGGGTTCGAGTCCCGGTGGGAGTAGATGTTTGCGTGATGAATTCGAGTATTTGTAACTTAATCATGGTTGTTAATATATATTTCTATAAAAAATATTCATATATGTATAACTAGCTTTCTGCCCGCGGCTTCGCCCGCGTGGATTTCGGGATTCGATCTATAGAGGGTTAAGGGTCATAGCTTTTGCCCACGGCTACATATGCGCGGAAGTTGGTTTATGGCGCGAAGGTTTTATCACGCTTCCCGTGGGACTATACGTTTTTCCGAGATAAAAATACCGCAAAACCTTACTCAAGAATCTCTCTATCTATTGATGAAAACCGCATGAAAATCTGTGCAGTAGTTTTTGAGCGATGCCTTTATTGCGCCTCCCGTGGGATTTATCGGTTTTTCCGGGATACATCATAGCCTAGGACCTTCTTCAAAAATCACTGTCTATTGATGAAAACTGCAGGAAAATCCGAACAGTAGTTTTTGAATAGTCTTTATCGCGCATCCTACGGGATCTGTCGGTTTTCTGGATAAAAATAGCCTAAAACTTTCCCCGAGAATCACATCATCTATTGACGAACAACACATGAAAAACCATGCAGTAGTTTTTGAACGAAACTTTTATTGCGCATCCCGTGGGATCTGTCGATTTTTCCGGGATAGAAAGTGCCATATTATTTAATCCGGACTTTTATCTTTACGTCTGCAAAATTTCAAAGCAATCGGTTCAGTAGTTACAGCGTGAAAGCGGAACAAACAAACAAACAAACTCACTTTCTGATTTATAATATTAGTAAGGATCTATTTATTAAATACTAGCGGACCCGACAGACTTCGTCCTGTCAAAAAGATTTGTACAGTGGCAGTTTTTTGTTCCTAATTATTTTATAGATAATGTCGCATAGCCAACCAAATCGCAAAAAAAGTCTAAATGACCTATTACATTTTGTGGCTATTCAATTTTGGAACGTGACATTAAATCCTCCAACGATGTATTCTGTGCTCCAACGCACGCACGCACACTGTTTTGATAGATATGATTGAATTTCAACTATGTGTAGCGTTAATAAAGCGCAAATTGACTCTGATGTTAGGAACACACCTTCATTGCTTAGACAACAGTGAGTGCTTGCAATATGAACTTTATGCAATAACAATAAAGCTCAATTCGACTGTACGTTTTAGTTAGAAAACGTTTGCATGGGAAAATAAAAGGGCTGTTTTTAGGGTATTTCCGATAATTATTCGAATTTTCCTCATTGTAAAAACCCTCCTTGAACTTCAACGAACATTAACAAAAAAGAATTGGCCAAATTGGTCCAGGCGTTGTTGAGTTATGAGCTTACCAACACATTTTGCGATTCATTTTTATATATAAGATCCGTTTCCCTAGCTCGAGCTAGCGTAGGCCAGGGGTCGGCAACTCGGTTCTTTGAAAATTATACTGCGGCTCTTTAGTTTTACACTAACAAAAATTGAGCACCATTTCTATCTCTTAGCTAATTTTAATCTGCTTTTCATCGTACTCGTATGGTCTCACCGCGACTTTTTTGTTTCTCTTTAAAACTTTGAAATTCGAAAACTTCGAATTGTAATTTTTGGATATTGCGATTCAAAAGATTTATTTTATTACTAGCTGTGCTCACGACTTCATCCGCGTGGAGATGGCGTGCCATTTTTAATAATTCTTCAAACATTAAATTACATTTCATTAAATTTTATCATATTTATATCATATAAAAAAAAAAGTAGCCTATGTCCTTTCTCACGGTTCAGTGGTTTTGATGTAACAGACAGATTACCTTTCGTATTTTAGTAGGGAAATATAATATGTCCTGTTTCTGTACCGATTTCTATGATTCTTTTTTTGTAAAATAGTTAATAATGTTATAAACGTAAGAGTAGACAAATATAATCAGAAAGCTTCGGACTGCTAAGCTATCGGGAGTTGCACGTGTTATTGTGAGTCGACCACAAAAGATAGATAGATATGCTGTCGTGAGATATTTTTTATATAATATTAAGGAGAGCATTTCCGTCATACATGATTTCTTTGTAGCTTTGACCATTAAGGTTGCACACGTGACGGAAGCTTAAAAAATGGAGTAACTTCTCCCGTTTTCTCAACATTTCCTTCACTGCTCTGCTCCTATTAATTGTAGCGTGATGAAAAGTATATTATAACCAGCTCAGGAGTATGAAAAATAATTGTACCAAATTTCGTTAATATCCGTTTAGTAGTTTTTGTTGCTATAACGGTTATACAGACAGACAGACAAAAATTTTACTGATTGCATTTTTTGGCATCAGTATCGATCCCTAATCACCCCCTGATAGTTATTTTGGAAATATATTTCATGTACAGAATTGAACTCTTTACAGATTTATTAGGTATAAGTACAGATTATGTAACTTAATATCACGCATCTATATATCTATTAGCTCGATTACCACTCACTGACTGACTGACTGACTGACTCACTGATCAGGGGTGTTTTTACGGTGTTTAGAGGTTGTTTTGGGTGTTTTGATATTTAAGTGGAATTTTTTTCCAATCTACCCGGATAAAGCTCGATTTTGAAATTCAAGATGGCGGCCGGCGCGAAATATCAACTTTTTCAAATTGCCTCCGTTTTTAACGGCGTTTGGTGGGGGTGTTCCTCGCGGTGACGGGGATGCGGTGCAACTGTCAAACTGGGAAAAAACAAAATGGCGCCGCCGCCATCTTGGACTGAAAAACCCGTTTCGACCCGTGTTTGCGACCGTCGAACGGCGCGGCGTTTGTTTATTTCCGGGATTTTCTTTTTTCCTGTGGTCGGGACTGTCCTCGACTTTTGAGAAATTTGCGCCGCGCGGCGAAAAACTATATCGCACTAATAATACAATAGTGTATCAACTCAAAACGTCGTACTTGACATAATACTATAAACACACGCAAAATTTGATTCCTCACGCGTGATCAAGACCGTCGTTCGATTAGTGCAAAAACAGAATAAGGATAAATTAAAAAACTTATGTGACAGTTATTCAATTTGCAACTATTATATGAAGTGAGTAATAAGTTTTTGTTGATTCTGAAAAATGTTCGATTTTGAGTTGATACACTATTGTATTATTAGTGCGATATGGCGGCGGCGCCGGCGGCCATCTTAGATCGCCAATGTTGACGCGATTTTCGGACCGGATTTTCGCCAAGATGGCGGCCTCCGACCGGGGTGAAATGTTCCGGGTGGGGAGGATCTCGGCAAGTAGTGTTGCCAGGTGGGAGAACATTTCTACCGTTTTTGGTAGTTTTCCTCCTAAGGGCCCTGAAAGGCGAAAATCGAAATAACGACTTTTGGATTTTTTCAACACCACACGCCTATAGGCCGGCGGGGCCTCTGTGACTTTCTGGTATTTCCAATTTTCTACACTGGCAACACTAGTCTTTATTTATAAACCGTGTGCGGAGACATAGATCCAAAGCCTACATGTTATTTATTAGGGTTCCGTTACCGAATGGCAAGAAACGGAACCGTTATGGATTCGTCATGTCTGTCCGTCCGTATGTCACACTTTTTTCCGTAAATATAAGATTGGTATGTAGATGTGTTCGGTGAACCGCATTAAGATTTTGATATTTAAGCCAATATTTATTGTTATAAGCAAGTCTTACCTTATACTGGAAAGGACCTGCGACGGTTTGAATTGTACGAATCCTTTATAACAACTTTATAAATTACAAATTACAACAGCGAAGTAGGTACTGTGTGTAAAATCACTATCGTATCTGGTTATCTTATTTCCGTTGCAAATGCCCACTAAAGGACATTGTTCAATTTTGGCCTAAGAACCGACGTGAATATAAATTATACTATAATTTTTATTTATTTTTATATTATTTGAAACATATTTTAGTATTCCACGGACACTTCAAATAAATAAATTCCAAAAAAAAGTTGGGTCACAATTATTGATGTATAAAATGTTTTCCGTCAGCCAGTGCTGCCAGTTTCAGAAGTTTTCGCGATTTCGGTAAATACGGATCGAATTGAAAATCTCCTCCTTTTTGAAGTCGGTTATCAAAATTAGTTGATAACACTTTATTCATTTAAATACCTAAATTGACTAGAAAAAAAACTAGTATTATATATTTTAAGCGATATCGCGATTTCTAGCTTGGCATTCAAGTATTATAGTTTTCGTAATTGGCAACACTGGTGTACTTCATACCTTATCTGTGTCCGTTTCATTTAATTTTTGATTGCTTTGCGACTATCGTTTCTTTTGTGATTTTCTATGCGTTTCATGGTTTTATTTTAACAACTGATTACGGACTCTGATTACATTGCGTAGGTACTTGGTAGACTCGGATGTGTGTAAAGGACTGGATTTTGTAAAATGACAATTGTCAAAGAATTATCTTAAACTTGACTAGGTACTATCTCTTTTCCTAGTATCTAGTAGAGTAGTCCTTTCCTAGTTCTAGAAGAGAACATATATAGCTGTGCATAGTATTGTTAATATTACTTTGATATTACTACTCTGATATTTCAGGCATGGTTGGTTATTTTTTATTTATAACCTCAAAATATTAACTTTTGCCGTAATTATTTTAGTTTCCTGAAGTGTCCGTTCGTGATTGAAAACTTATTTCATAGGATTCCATATAATTTTAAGAGTTTATATAAGTCACTTTCGATTCGAACGGTTCTTAGGCAGAACATGTATGGAGCCGGAACAATGTCCTTTATAGACGCGAAAATGTGTGGATGTATGTTTGTTATTCTTTCACGTGAAAACTACTGAATGAATTCTAAAGATACTTTACAGTAATGTAGCTCATATATCGAATAACACATAGGCTACAATTTATAAAGATGCCAACCGGTGCCCGCGACTTCGTCGGCACAGATTATAGATTTTTTCCTACTTACTAGACACTTATCGTAGCCATATGTGTTATTCTGATATACGCTATATTATTGTAAAATAACATTGAAATGTCATTAAATATCTAGGTGTGATAATAGGTCGTTGGCTATGTTTGTTACACCCCTAAGCAATAACGGTTTTACCATGAACGCCACTGGCAAAAACTAGTCTAATAACTAGAGATCGGATAATCGGATGCATATTTACCTAAAGTTAGTTTAAGACATAGTATGGAAACGGCTTTTTATTGTTTTGTTAAAGTTAAAAAAAAATGTTAAATTATTTAATTGATTATTGTTTTAGTCAAACTAGCTCACTACTTTCGTATAACACTCTTCATGTAATAAATCGTACATTCATAAATCGCACGGGGAACTGAAACTAAACTTCATGTAAATACGTATGCACAGTTGTATAAATGAACCCGGAGTCTCGGTCTTTTAAAAATAAATACCATGTGCTAATTTAGTAATTTTCAAACAATATCACTACGTTAAATTTGCAGTCCCGTATTTTCCCGGGATTTTTATTTAACAAAATGTATTTAAAAAGCCGCTTCCATAATTTGTGAGCCAAAAATTAACTTTAGGTAAATATGCATCCGATTATCCGATCTCTACTAATAACTAAATAAAAAATTTAATAATTGGGTAGATGACTACAACTGATTATTTCATACTATAATTATCTGATTTGAGCAATTTATATTTAATGAAAGTATGTCAATATAGAAATCTCAGTTTAATTATTAATTTATATTGTTTTTAGATTTCTAAAATAAAATGAGCAATTATAATTTACGTAATTCTTATGAAACGAACACATTTCTAGCATTCTCACATTAAATGTAACATTTTTTATATAGAAATATATACTTATAAACGTACAAATATTAAAATTTGCTTATACGTTCATACAAATTAGGCGAGTTTACTGACTTATGACGTCACGATTGCAGTGTTTTTAGTATGGAGCGTTTTTGAGTGAGCCGCGACAGCGCCGCCAACATGGCGCTGCATCTTCAAAAGTAATAGGTGCAGGTGTACTGTTGGTTCTACAATATTTCTCACTTAAAAGAGTACTGTTATTATATATTGAATTTAAAAAATTGGCGTCTACCCAAATATGATTTTTGTGATAAATATTTGGTGGTCTGGGGTTGGATCGTGGGCTGTTTTTTGTAAACCTTAGTGATAAACTAATACAGTAGCAGGTATATTATGTATATATATATATATATATATATATATATATATATGTTTGTATATTTGTGTATGTATAATTTATAGATATATGTAAGTGTAAACCTAATTTAATATATTTAATATTTATGTCTTGCAATAGTAGCTTTTTTTCTCTCATTCGCTCAGTCTGCTTGTGGTTTGCCTGCTGAAGGTAAAACTAAGGGATCTGGCTGAAAATCAATGTTGCCTCATCACTGGGGCACCAGCACTGAGCCAAGCCCTTTTCAAACTGCAGCACACATTTGAAACTCAAACCTTTCTTTAATGTACAATTTGTTACCAGAAAATATTTTAGTACTTTATAATGTTTTCTTTTGTGTGTGTTTTGATTGTGTTTGTCAGTTTGAATAAAGTATATCTATCTATCTATAAAATCCATTCAGCAGCTTTTAAGTGAAAGAGTATCAAACATCCACCCATACATACAAATTTTCGCTTCTATAATATTAGTAGGGATTGGGTTAATTGTCCAAAATATGACGATAAGTGTCAAGTAAGTACGAAAATTGTACCATCTGTGCAGACGAAGTCGCGGGTACTAGCTAGTTTTCTTATATGTGTGCTTTCTGTAATAGAGCCGTTGTAAGTAAAGAAATGAAATGTTCGATATATCAACATGGCCGACACTAATGTTTCACGTGCAGCTGCAGGAAGAAACAGTTAGCGCTCACGTTGCACAAGCTCGTATCTCAAACAATGCACTCACTTGTGAATATTGGATGACAAGTGCCAATAAAAATAAATTGAGCCGCATCGTAAACTAGCCGCTGTTCCAAAGCCGATAAATATCAGATTGCCTCGGCATACCTTCGCAGTAATCATAATCTGAGTGGCCGATGACAATTTCCTTCTATTTTTAGTCCGGACGTGGAGCGGCGGTATATTTCCATACTTATCACCAATTGAGATGAACAATCCCTACTTATTTTACAAACGCGAAGAGTCGTAAGTATGGATGGATGGTCGTTGCTCTTTTTTAAAAAAAATACATGCTTGTTTCCAATTACAGTCATAGACAACATATCAAAAATGTCTAGTATTTATTTATATAACTTGGATGTTAAAATAAATAAACAGAAATACAGTTTCACATTTACAGCAATATGGAGATTATCCCCGTTTGTATGGATGAATGTTTGTTAGTCTTCCACGTAAAAACAACTAAATCGATTTTAATGAAACTTAACTATTATATAGTTCATACACCGCAATAACACACAGGCTTGTAATTTAAAGATATATACGCCACGCTAATATAAGCTACTCGACATACTATTCCTGCGCAGACGAAGTCGCGAGCACCAGCTTGTTATGTTATAAAGTTAATTGATACTGGAATTTAAGATAATCTCCAATGACAATGAAAGGTAGTATTGAAGGGTAGTCAACTGTGCCATCGTATGAGCAACTATATTATACAGAGGGGTCCAAAAAATGGATCCACTATTTAAAAGTCCATAACTTGCAAACTAATCGACAGACTTTTTTCATTTTGAAGTCGGATAAAAATCGCCACGCAGAACCCAAATCTGGAAAACTGCGATAAAAGTGCGCGTGCGCACCTCGAGCCGTTTATGCAATGAAGAAAAAAGAAAGCGGCCCGCTCGATTGCGTGTAATCAACGAATGTAATCGATTAAATAATCGCCAGTGTAGTTGTTGATTGCGAACATATCGAATTATAGCAGGTCCTTAACTAAGAAATTGCGATTTTTGTTTAAAAAATATATGTTTTGTGCCACTTTTTTAACTTAAAAATCTCACAAAGTACCTGCTGTTGTGTTTCACGTCAGAATTTTGTACATTATTAATTATAACTTTATGGCAACAAATTTGCTTGCCTTCAAAACTATGACATTACTTAGTTTAACGTCTTTTGGCATATGTGAAATAATTGCGAAAACTTTGCTGTCTCCGTTATTAAATAAATAAAGTCAGTCATAATAAACGTCAGTATAGTGTCTTTTGGCATATGTGAAATAATTGCGAAAACTTTGCTGTCGCCGTTATTAAATAAATAAAGTCAGTCATAATAAACGTCAGTGTAGAATAAGCCAAATTCTTTGAAATCTCCGTACAAAACAGCAGCTTCACACTGTTGCCCCTAATATAAAAAAATACTACGACCTCAAAATAATTTATCACAAGTTTTCCTAGCCTCTAAATCTCCATTAAAAAAACAATTTAAATTATTTCTTTTGGAAAAGCAACCTGTGTTATTCCACGGTTAACACTGATGTGACTGATGTGGTATTATATATTATCTTTATATTTTACATTTTCATTTAGCTTTCTTCCTGTCCCATCCTCTCGGCTGTAGCAGAATACCAGTGCTTTGCTCTTGAAGCAAAATCAGTCGCTAAACTATCGCCTTTTTGTATCTCTGCAGCACGCATGTATTGTATCATTATTTGACGACCTCCATAGTCGAGTGGATAGTACACCGGTTTCAAGGTGTCGCCATCTCTGAGGTCCCGGGTTCGAATCCCGGTGGGGGCAGATGTTTTGTGTGATGAATGCCAGCATTTGTACCTTAGTCATGGTTGTTGATATATATTTCAATAAAAATTATTTATATATGTATAATATATGTATGTCTATCCGTTACCCTAGATCCCATAGCACAAGCCTTACAGAGCTTAGTTTGGGCTAGGCTAATTGGTGTAAGTGTAACAAATATTTATTTATTTATTATTTATATTTATTTAGTTATAAGTATGTAGTAACATGGACTGAGGTGAGTTGGTTGCTGGTTCTATACGTATTTAACTCGTCAGAAGTTAGCAATCCATCCTTTCCTTGTTCAACTATGTTAGTTATTTAGTTTGATTTATTTTATGCTATGTCTGTTTTTGTGTGTTGTAAAATGATGCAAATAGAGTATTCATTGATTCATCATCATCAATTTTTTGCAGCGCAACGGCTCCATAGACTTCGACGGAGTGTTCGTGATGAACACAGGGACTGAGGACTTCTCCCGGCTGGGCATGCTGGAGCTGTGGCGCAACTCGAACCGCACCTTCTACAGGGGCGAGTGCGGGGAGGTGAAGGGCTCCACGGGGGAGCTGTGGGCGCCGGAGCTCGGCCAGCCCGAGGTCGTCATCTTCGCGCCGGATCTGTGCACGTGAGTCCCGCTACTTGCTGCTTCGGTCACACGACATCAGGGGCGTTTGTTCGGGCATCTAGTTGGTGCCCGCGACTTCGTCTGCGCACACTGAGAAAAAAATCCTGCTAAATTAACAACAAAAAGTTAATCCGGGAGAGCCGTTCATAGTGAATTGCTACCATAACAAATTTTTATTGTCAAATGAAATCGACAATTAGGTAGATTCGGCAACAATAATATGTTGCTAAAAAAACAATTGTGATCTTGTGCCATATCACAACCCATATTAGTTACACCAACAATTTAGCTTTGTCACCATAAATATTCCCGTTTTGCCATGATTAAGAACGGACATGAAGCAAGTTGGGTGAATCGTTGGGGTTACCTACGAAATATCGAATTCCAAATGATCGAATATCAAAATATTATCAGTGTATTTCGATAATTTCGAATTCGATATTTCGTAGGTAACCCCAACGATTCACCCAACCTGCTTCATGTCCGTTCTTAAATGGAAGCACTAGTTGTAACTTGTCTTGCTTTTAAATTCACATTAAATAGTAGAGCAGAAGTATTTAGTGTTCACAACCGTGATTAAAGTATATTCCGCCATTGTGCTACACCGACACAACACACGCCCGCTCGGTCGAACATTCGCGAAGGAAATGGACGAACCGAACCGAGTTCTGCGTATATAAAAAGTACTGGAGGAAACGAAACAACTACTCGAAAGTCACAATACAGTAATTTATTTGCTAAGCGAACAGTCTTAAATTTTGTTAGTTTTGAATTTTGTTCATCCAGCTTCGTAATAAATAAACATGACAACAACTTTAGCTTTTTACAGATTATTTTGTCATACTATGAACACTAAAGTTAATATTCGAACAACAGTCGCGGTTGCTGTCTTAACAACGTTAATAAACATTGTTACTTTGGTTCAGATTTCCGAAGCCGCAGGAACAATAATTCTCTAACAATAAAAAAATTGCAGAAGGCACTATGAGACCTTTGTTATTGTCTGTCAAGTGTTTTGTTGCAGTTACTGTAATTATTTAACAAAGCTTTTATGGACACTTTGTTAGCCATTTTTTTTCTCAATGCAGGGTTAGCATTTAGCTGAGGAAAATGCACTAAATTGCATACCCCGGCTGCGGCGAGCCGGCGGTTATGTGTTATGTATATAAAATATCTCATACATTTTATTATTATTTAAATATATACTAGTTATTCTATATACTTACTACTAATGCAAAAATATACATAGCACATATTTTCAGGACACCTACAATATTTAAACATATACAAAAACTAGCTTCCGCCCGCGACTTCGCCCGCGTGATATTAGTTTTTGTCAATCCTGGTCCCTTATGTCTAAGAGACTCTTACAGGGGCCAGCCTCACGTTGACCAAGATTCATGGTCTTATCTTCAATTCAACCCCTATTTCAGCCCCACACTGGTAAAAATTTCAAAATGCTAGAACAAACGATTTTTGTTTCTTATGACGTGATATTTGACGAACTTGCATACTTTCAACCCTTATTTCACCCCTAGCTGGTCGAAATTTCAAAAATACTAGAACAAATGTTTACTGATTTCTTATCAAGTACTTAAATATAAAGTTTCATGGTTTTATCTTTTAAAATTAAGAAATCCCATACAAACTTTCAACCTCCATTTCAACCCCCTTCATTCCTTTTTTTCGAAATAAAAAGTAGCCTATGTTCTGTCTCAGGGTCTAAAGATTGTCTGTACCAAATTTCATCAAAATCGGTTTGCGAGGTTTAAGCGGGAAAGCGTAACAGACAGACGGACAGAGTTACTTTCGCATTTATAATATTAGTTGGGATAAAATAAAATAAAATATGTTATTGTTTAGTTTCATTAAAATCCATTCAGTTGTTTTCACGTGAAAGACTAACAAACATCCTTTCATACAAACTCTTATAATATTACTAGGAATAATCACCATATTGGTGTAAATGTGAAACTGTATTTCTGTTCATTTATTTTTAACATCCAAGTTATATAAATAAATAAAAAAAATAACACACTTAAATCAAAGCTAGTAAAAGACTGTGTGAAAAAACTCAATGACCTGGGAGAAAAGAACAAAATCACACTCAAATTGGTGCCAGGTCATCATGGAATAACTGTAATTAGTATTTTTTTGTAATATAATGTGTAAATCAGTGGTTCCCAAAGTTGTCTTGGCTACGACCCATCTAATTCAAATTTACAAACTTGGGACCCACCTCTAGGAAATTCAACTGATTTATTCATTTTGTTAACGGTTTTTCATAGCGGACTTTTCAAATAACAAACGAAGTGTTAATGCAATTTCTTATTACTTAATTAAATAACTATTGTACATTAAAAAGTTATTTCAATGGGAAGGATAAAATTGTTTCCTATGTTTCGCCATCATAGTTTTGACGTCAACTTCAACCCGAGTTACTTTTAACCGCAGTGTGTTTGTTAAGTCCAATTTTTTTTCGGTATTTAGTTTTAATGTTCACCACATTAAAGAATCCGGCCTCACATAGGTATGAGGTAGTGAAACGGAGGAGGACTTTTATAGCTTCATCAAACAGGCATGGATAGTTACCAGCAACCGAGAGCCAGAATTTTGTTAATTGCTTACGATTGAAACAATTTTTTAGTGACGAAGTTTTGCGCATTCAATCCGTTCGGCCGGCCGGCGCGGCGAGCGGTCGTCTCAATCGGTTGGTGTGTCGTTCCACAGGCAGGGCCCACTTAATATTCGCTTGCGACCCACTAGTGGTCGCGACCCATGGTTAGGGAAACCCTGGTGTAAATAGTATTTTTTTGTAATATAATGTGTAAATAGTAGTAATAATCTAAATAATAGTAATAACCTGTAAATAGTATGTTTTGTAAGTAATATAATCTGTAAATAATATTTTTGTTAATATAATCTGTAAATAATATTTTTGATAATATAATCTGTAAATAGTAAGTCAAAAATCATAATTCACCAATCGTTGCACTTGACTAGGTTTGAAAATTTGTAAAATAAATAGAAGTTACGTTGTGTTTTGATTAGGTTATAACTTGACCATTTTGGAAATAAAACCTTTATCGTCATTTATCATCAGATAGGAAGAAGACCAAGAGTTTTAGTGTTAAAAAATTACCTATCTTTCTTGCATTATTCTTAAAACGACTTATTCAAAACACAACAAAAAAAAGTTTAACCAGTTCCATCGCCCTTTTCAGGTATATGGCCCTCAGCAAGGACAAGCCTGTGGAAGTGGAGGGCATCGAGGGCGTGCAGTACGCCGCCAACGACTCGGTGTTCGACAACGGACACAAGTATCCTCGCATGGTGAGATTGACTGTGTCACTGATCCGTCAACGAATAATAACGATGGGTGGGGACACCTAACCTAAATGTATAAATTTTATAACAAGATTCCACATAGTGTAGCTGAATTGCCTTTTCGTAAGTTCAAGATTCACGTTAAAAAGACGCTAATAAGTAAGGGCTATTACAAAGTCAATGGTTATTTAAATGATGCCAACGCTTGGTGTTGATTTGAAGAGATTACTAGCGCTCGGAATAGGAAGTTTAATTTTATGTACTTGCAGAAAGAAAGTCAATGTAAGCGTAACATGGATAAACCTTTTTTTTTGTGGGGGGAAATGCGACCTTATGCACCATGACACCGCGCTGGCAAGGCGCGGCCGTGTGTGGGGCTCTCCGGTCATAGAAGACTGGCCTACCCACTAAAACCCACGAGTTCTCTAGGCCCATACGGGGCACATGGCGGGGTGCGCTTTCGCGATTCGATCGATCGCCATGTGTTCCGGCGCCGGCTCGACCAAAAGCTGGTCGAGCCACCGCCAGAGGAGGGACTGTCCGAGGACCCCTGGACAGTCCCCCAGACAGAGAGACTTCACCACGGCACGCAGCCTCACGGTAGGGCCACTAGACGGGCGACGGACGACACTGCGCTTGCGTGTGCCCGCCTTCGCCTACCAATCCGTCTGCGGCGGAGGGGAGCGGCCTCGACGTCCTCCCGTTCCCTCTCCGCGGCCTCCTTCTGCGAGATGACGCTCTCGCAGAAGGAGGCGACAGCCTCCCATTCCGCCTCGCCGCGGAGCATGGCCACGAACCACGCTCGGCAGCGAGAGGTCGCTGCGCTGTTGTTGCCACGCCGAGCACACTGACAGTGTGTGCTCGGACGTGTCGTCGGAAGCGCTGCAGTGGTGACACCGCGGCGTTACCTCCCGACGTGCGACCTTGTGCAGGTAGTGACCGAAGCAACCATGCCCGGTCAGTACCTGCACCATGAGGAACGAGAGGATGCCCTGTCGGCGCCCAATCCACTCCTCCAACACCGGACGAATGGCTTCAATCGTCCGGTGGCCGGCAGCTGGGAAGGCGAGCGCCTCACCCCACCGGTGCAGAGCCTCCCTCTGCACCCGGGCACGGACTCCCTCCACTTCGAGCAAGCCGTTCTCCCCGCTCATGTGCCGCGACCCGATGTCGATACACAGCGATGTGCACCTGTGCATCGACATCCCACGGTGTGTGGTTCGCTAACACGCAGGCCGCGCCGTGGCTGACCGTGCGATAGGCTCGCACGGCCCGGGTCGCGATGACCCTCTGCGGACGTCGCAAGAGGGCCACCACGCGGGGGGAGAGGCACTCCGCCCACACCGGGGCTCCGTAGAGTGCCATCGACTGTGTGTGAAACTCCATCGGGAGCCCAGCACTAGGCCGAGGTACTTGAGGTGTGCCTCGACCGGTTTACGGACTCCCTCTACTCGGACGTAGAGCCTTGGTGGGTCCTGCGACGCCGAGGGCCACGTCCAGACGCACGTGGGCCACCTCCTTCCCGGTTTTACCCTTCGCCGCGACCAGTGTGTCGTCGGCGAAACAGACGACCTCCGTACGTGGCAGGAGGCTGCCTCGCAGGACCCAGGTTCCATAGCAGGGGACCCAATACGGAACCCTGGGGTACACCCGCCGCCATCCTCCACGTATGGACGCCACCATCCGGCCCCTCGTACAGAACTGACCTGCCTTGCAAGTACTCCTCCACGAGGGCGCGTAGGTACGAAGGCACTCCGTGGAATTCGAGTGCCTCCTTTATGCTCTCGTGGGGGGGCCGTTAAAGGCGTTGCGGATGTCCAACGACACCGCAACAACAGCTTCACCCCTGGCTGTGGCCCCCTCAGTTCCACCTCTTCAGGAAGGCCACGGCGTCGACCGTGGACCGACCGGTTTGGAAGCCGAACTGTTTCTCCGACAGACCCCCTAGTCCCCTAAATGCTGAACGATCCGGGAAGCGAGGATTTTTTCCAAGCACTTCCCGAACTCGTCGAGCAGCACCACCGGTCGGTACCCAGCCGGGGAGTCCGCGGGGTGGCTTTCCTTTCGGAGCAGGCACAGCCTGCCCTCCTTCCACCGACTTGGAAAGCGGCCCGAAGCGATGCTCAAATTTAGCACTGCCCGGAACCGCTCCTCCAGGTGTCCCAGGGCGAGGGTCAGAACCCTCGACGGGACTCCATCCGGTCCCGGCGTCTTCTTCTTGCGCTGGAGCCTCACCATGTCGAATTCCTCGTCCGACACGGGAGAAACCATCACCGCGCCAGCCTCCGGGGGGGGCATTCTGGGGGGCTCGAACGGACCGAGATCAGTAGGGGAATAGTGTCCCCATCACCCAGTCGAGTAGCCCCCGGTCCATAGCGGAGGTAGACGGGGCAGAGGATTTAAACTTCCCCCTCACTACCCGGTATGGACGCCCCCACGGGTCGTTGTCCAGGGTCGCTATGAAAGCTTCCCTGGACTCCTTCTTGGCCCTACGTATCCCTAGCCCTACGTATCATGCAGGGCTTTCTTGGCTGCCGCGTACACCTGACGAAGTGCCTGTTATTCGTCAGGTGTGGTGACAGCGCGCCTACGACAATGAACGTAGGCACGCCGGGCCCTCATACCGGTGGCACGCAGGTCCGCAACCTCCTGCGTCCTCCAGTATACCTGCCCCCTATCGGAGCAGGTGCGCGTCCTTGGCATGGCGACTTGGCAGACGACCCTCATGTTGTCCACGAAGAGCTCCGCCATGCCGTCGACATCCGCGGCGATGTGTGCGGGCGGATCGGACCGCGCCCGCACCTCCGCCACTTCGGGGCGGAGCTTGGTGAGCGTCCACCTAGGGAAGACGCTCACCGCGGGGCCCCTGGGATGTCGGGGAGACCTCGATTCAGATATATAGGTGGTCCGAAGAGGTCTCCATGTCCTCCTCTACGCGCCATAGGAGGACCCTACGGGCGAGCGATGGTGACGCGAATGACACGTCCACCACCGACTCGCCCAGCGGCCGCACGCACGTAGGGGTCGTCCCCTATTCAGGATCTGAAGCCCCAGGGCCAGAACCCAGGACTCCAAGTTCAAACCCCTCACTTTTGTGCGGGAGAAACCCCAAGTCGTACTCCAGGCATTGAGGCGCCGCGAGCAGGACCGCGAGAACTATCCGAGCACTCGACATTACATTCTAAAGTGTAAATATTTGTTTTCCCGTATGTTTGTTCCCCTGTTTACCACCATCGTGGTGTAAAAAAAAAATTGTAAACACATACTTACGTTGTAGGTAACGACATAATTTATTGTAAATATCGTTATTACTTTTGATAAAGCTAATAAGTTTCTTGCGCACATTCTTCTTATCAGTTAAAGTCGTATTTGAATATAGTTAATTTTGATTTTGTCTTAGCCAATTTTTGTCAGAATTATAATGTTGGAATAGAAAGATGACCAACATTGGTGGAATGTGTTCGTTATCAAGATGCTAGGAGAGGTTTAATTAACAGATTATAAATTGATACGATATGTATGTTGGCATGTTCCACAGTATTTTGGCCCAGCCAACTTCCAAAGAGGCCCATATGTTATACAATGTACTGTGCCCGCCGCGACTACCTTGAGATTAACTGTGATTGTATATGTTCCGTATTGTGTATGATAATGTATATGCTCCGATAGGACCGACATATCCATTTGTATAAACGTCATTTTAAAATAAAGACAGAAAAAAAAATGTTGAATAACTTTATAAAGTGACTGGGGGTAATGAAAACTGGTCAAGTGAAATCTGGAGACGAATTTTTGAAACAATAGAAAACCAATTCGCATTCGAAATCGTGAGATTCGTATACGAATTACCGAATTCACTATTTTTGAACTTTCATTTCGTGCGTTGTGCAACGAGTGGTTCAACCCACTCGTTTTTTTATTTCTACTAGTGGAATATCCAACGCTGAAGTGATCCGTTTCACCGTCAAAATGAAATGAAATAGTTTATTTTGCCAAATAATAAAAGATTCGCTGTTACAAGTAGGTAATTACATAAAAATATAACACATTTGAGTAGTCGATGCATTGCAAATTTTGTATAAGTCAGTTAGCTCATTATTATTTGATTTTAAGTATGTTTTGTCAGTATATTTTTAAAAAATATTTGTTAATATGTAAGTATCTTACACCCCCGTCTTTCCAGTTTTTTATATCTCTCCGTCCGTAGGTTGTCTGGAAGAGATCGCTGTTTGAGCGATAAGACCGCCAATTGTACTAGTAATTTTAAGTGTATTATGTTATTTTCTTCTCTCTGTTTTGTGGTGTATGTACAATAAAGTGTTATCTATCTATCTATCTATCTATAATACAAAAACAACAGTAGAAATAACAAGTAACTGTATTGCGGCAGCAAGTATCACCGTCTCGTGTCCAGTTTAACCTGACATTTTAAGGTATTATTAGAGTATGGTAACTTAGACCAATTATATGTGGCCGTAGCTCAGTATACGTAAGGAAATGAGATAAATGAAGCTTATTACAATTGCTTTGTGTTGTGATTTTGATTTAATCTGCGTGAAACGGAATTTAATTAAAAATTTGTTTTTAATGACAACACTGAATTCGAGTGATTCAAAAATCGATAAAATTGTAAATAATTTCGCGCACGATTTGCATTCGTATTCGTATTCCAAATTCACGTGTAATGATTAGAGATCGGATAATCGGATGCATATTTACCTAAAGTTAATTTTTGGCTGACAAATTATGGGGGCGGCTTTTTTAAAATACATTTTGTTAAATAAAAATCCCGGGAAAATACGGGACTGCAAATTTAACGTAGTGATATTGTTTGAAAATTAATAAATTAGCACGTGGTATTTATTTTCAAAAGACCGAGACTCCGGGTTCATACTACTATGCATACGTATTTACATGAAGTTTAGTTTCAGTTCCCCGTGCGATTTATGAATGTACGATTTATTACATGAAGAGTGTTATACGAAAGTAGTGAGTTAGTTTGACTAAAACAATAATCAATTAAATAATTCAATAAACAAACAGAAATGGTGAAAAATTTTTATTTAACAAAACATTAAAAAGCCGTTTCCATTCTTTGTTCTTAACTAACATTAGGTAAATATGCATCCGATTATCCGATCTCTAGTAATGATTCAAAAGTACGTCTCCTGCTCCTGTCTCTGTCGCTGTGTGCGAACGCTACGACCGATGCGTAGCGTCCGTAGACAGCGTCGCCTGGAACGTCCGTAGACAACGTCGGTCGCAGCGTCCGTAGACAGTGGTAACCGGAACGTCCGTAGACTACGTCGGTCGCAGCGTCCGTAGACAGTGGTAACCGGAACGTCCGTAGACTACGTCGGTCGCAGCGTCCGTAGACAGTGGTAACCGGAACGTCCGTAGACAACGTCGGTCGCAGCGTCCGTAGACAGTGGTAACCGGAACGTCCGTAGACTACGTCGGTCGCAGCGTCCGTAGACAGTGGTAACCGGAACGTCCGTAGACAACGTCGGTCGCAGCGTCCGTAGACAGTGGTAACCGGAACGTCCGTAGACAACGTCGGTCGCAGCGTCCGTAGACAGTGGTAACCGGAACGTCCGTAGACTACGTCGGTCGCAGCGTCCGTAGACAGTGGTAACCGGAACGTCCGTAGACAACGTCTAGAATAAAATCTACAATAAATTGGTCATTTCTTATGTAAAGTCAAATCAACACAAACAAAAAGTATATCCAATCAACTTTTGACTTAAATTCGTATTCGAATGTCCACTTCTACTGGTCCGTATCACTCGTTTTGTTCGAATGACGTTCATGCGAACTAGTTCGATTGTGAACTTCTGAGAATAGACAAACTGTGTTACATTCGAAAAAAATTCGAACTTTTTTACGAATGTGAACTTTTTTCTATTGCATGAGAATCGTGCCCCTGGCCTATTGTAAGATGCGACATTTTTAAACGGGGTGTTGTCCCGGTGCCGGGCAGGCGTGCTACTGCGACTCGCCCGGGGCGGACTGCGTGCCGGCGGGTGCCCTCAACGTGTCGCGCTGCCGCTACGGCGCCCCGGCCTTCGTGTCGCTGCCGCACCTGTACGGCGCCGACCCCTACTTCCCCTCCAAGCTGGCCGGCCTGCACCCCACCCCGTACGTAAGCCTGCCCTCACCCCTCAACCCTCACACAACTCTACGCACACACACACACACACAGACACATTAAACACAGGTAACGCATACACCGACGACACTCGAATAGACGCTCCTACGTCACTCGTCATTTCAACACTCACTAGTATTGAAATGGCGAGTGATGAAGAAGTGTCGAAGGGG
This sequence comes from Scirpophaga incertulas, assembly GCA_036419045.1. Taxonomy (NCBI): domain Eukaryota; kingdom Metazoa; phylum Arthropoda; class Insecta; order Lepidoptera; family Crambidae; genus Scirpophaga; species Scirpophaga incertulas. The sequence goes on along the minus strand of CM071627.1, from coordinate 284,337 downwards.
AAGACGTGTTGCACCGACTTAAAAGAAATTAAGAACATGGCAAGAGAAAGAAGTTTTAGAAGCCTGCAATAGAATATAATAGACATTTATTTGACACACATATATTGACAAGCAAGATTACATACAGGATACAATTATTACACAATTAAGAGAAAATAAAATAATAATAAAGAGAGAAAACACACACACAAGTCACAATCTAGTCAGTTCTGCAGAGGCGCTGTTACGACAGGCCCTAATTAGCATACGAGACAACAAACTCCTTTCGGAACCAATTCGTTGGCCAAAAGAGTAATGTTAGAACCAATAAAAAAATAAAAAATTGACTATGACATTGACATAAAAAACAATTCCGATTAACCTATAGATTTTACCTAATTAATATTATTACAATACCATACCTAATGAAACATATTAGACTATTCTACATTTTTTTCAAATATTTTTTAAAATATTTGTAATGGTGTTTTCGGTCGCGTGATATATAGATAGAATAAAACTTCGGTTTTAAATTAGAAATATAAAATTAATCTTTTTTATGAAAAAATAATGTAATTTTTGCATTGCTCAGTACAAAAACTATATATAGTACATGACTGCAGCGGCCAGCAATAGAGCCATTAATGGACGAACGTGTACATGTGGGCACACATACGTAAGTCCATCAATGCCTAGTTGTGGCCAAGGCTAAAATAGTATAGTACTTTTCTCAAATAATGCGCGGAAATTAAAACTAAGTAGTACCAAGCAGAACTTTTATTTTAAAAACAGGTTTTTTTTTTGCAAGCCAGTTCGATATTTAAATAAAACTCTGATAAGTTGCCTCCTTGGTTTGCCGTTTTTCGGAGTAACAAATCGTTGCATTTTTAAAATACATGATAGATATGAATTTCTATGTATATTTATTTGGCCGCTAAACCACGACAGATATGGATTTTCATACATTTTTTGCCGGCCGCTGCTCGCATGTATTTGGCCAGTACAGCAATTTCGATTTATCTCGAAGAAGGTTGTCAAAATAATGCTCAAATTTCCAAACATGTTTGAGAAAAATAATATTATTTCACATTTTTATGTTATAAAATGAAAATAGCCTATTAGTCGCTCGAGAACAGTCCAAAGGTGATGGGAATATGTTTAGAAAACGGTTCTGTTAATGTAACTTTTAAGCCTGCGGTATACAAAACAGATGCCTACGGTGAAAATTCCTATGCAAAGTTAGTGTGTCGCTAGAAAGACAGCCTTATTTCCTGTTGCAGAGAGCACAGATTCCGGCTGTCGCTGGAGATGTACACCGGGATGCCGCTGCAGGTGGCCGCGCAGCTGCAGATCAACTTGCTGGTGCGGCACATCGCGGGCTTTACGTGAGGGCCACTTATATTTCACTCTCTGCTCTCAGGCCGGCGATGTATTTAACCTCGGCCTCCTTCCTCCTCGGAGGAGGAAGAACCTCGGCTGCATTTTCCAACTGCGGTGCGCGCATTGAGCGTTTTTTTGTCGTCTTGTTGTAAATGGCACGCAAAAAAAAATTTTTTTTTATAGGATAGGGTAGCAAACGGGCAGACGGATTACCTGATGGTAAGCGATAACCGTTGCCCATGGACACCCGCAACACCAGAGGAGGCACAGATGCTGTGCCGGCCTTTTAAAAGGGAATAAGGGGGGGAAGGGGGAGTTGGGCCTCCGGTACCCTCACTCACTCGGCGAAACACAGCACAAGCGCTATTTCACGCCGGTGTTCTGTGAGCCCGTGGTATGTTTGTGGTATTGTTTAGAAATGATTTGAATTACAACCTGCGGTCGCCGCGCTGATTTCCGATCGCGAGATTCACTTACTTATAGAATACTTATAACGACAAGCTTTATATGTAAAAGTTAATTTTGTTCTTTTTAGCGCATTTAATAAAAGCTTGTTTAAAGAAAATTGTATAGTCCGCTTAATAGACCACGGACACAGTACAAGAGATGATTAGTGGTAGTTAGTAAGTAGTAGGTTGGGATGATGAGCACGTCGAAGAGAAAGATTGCCGAAGTTTAAGTAAGATTGTATTGATGTAAAAGTACACAGTAATATTCAATAGGCAATTCTTTCTTGAGTAGTGTGCAGTAAGACAGTTGTTGACGTACTACTTAATAATATTAATTAAAATTATAAAGTTAACTTGTAAAACCGTGCGCTTGGAAGTAAGTTGCACAGTAAGCAAAAAATGTACGTTGCTTGCTCGTACAAAAATGATTTTTTTCTTTTAATTTATTTTCCGACTAAAAAACCAAGCATTTGATACCCATATTGTATTTCATTATAAATAATTGGTCCGCCATCTTGGGAAAGTCCGCCATATTGGATAAAGAGTGACGTCACATTATTTATCGAGGTGTTCTTTGCAAGCCCTTTCATTTGATACCCATATTGTAAGGGTGCATTAAATATAATTGACCTACCATCTTGGTAATGCCGCCATGTTGGATTTAGAATGACGTCACACACATAACCATGTGTAGCCTACACATATTCGTCGTTTGAAATAATAAGAAATAGCTCTGACAAGAGCTGTTGTTTCTTGTCGTTTGTAATAAGAAATATACACACATTTGTCGTTTGAAATAATAAGAAGTAGCTCTGACAAGAACTGTTTTGTTTCTTGTCGTTTGAAATATGAAATATACACATTCGTCGATTGAACAGGGTGTTGGGAGGTTGTCGGCCTTCTTAATATACATATTTGTTCTAAATTTCAACTCTAGTGCTAACGGTCACTGAGATAATCCGCGGACGGACGAACGGACAGACAGCCATGGCGAAACTATAAAGGTTCCTAGTTTACTAGGGAACCCTAAAAATGCCGACCTCACTAAGTATGGAAACAGTGCAAGTGAATGATGACTAATTTTAAATATGGTTATAAATACGTTTGGTCAGGGAAAATTGAAATAATGGTCAGGGAAAGTCAGGGATAGTCAGGGAATTTTTTTGAACAATAGCTGTGGACACCCTGTTGAAATAATATGAAGTAGCTCAGAATAGAGCTGCACTTTGAAGCACACTATAATCACAGCATTGTAAGAAGAATCTTGAAACACACAATAACTTCGAGTCACAATTTCTGGAGAAGCATCTTTCAGCACATGTTTCGAATCGCGATCCCAACGACGCATTCCATCGCGAGGTCAATGCTCCCGGCTCGGACGTCCGCACGCGCCGGATTATTTGACAATATAGTTATTTATGCAACTGTTGTATAATCAGGGGTATTAAAACACGAATGTGGGTCGCGGTGTGGCAACATCCAGGGCATATATTGCTGTTTTATATGCATGACAACAAAGGCGACACATATTGAACTAGTGTCGGACCTCAGCATTACCACATTTATAGCAGCTTTACAAAGATTCTGTTCACGGCGAGGCACCCCAAAACATATGTACTCCGACTGCGGTACATTTAACAGCGCCTTCCCAGAGTCCTCCAGCGCTGGGGTATGCAGGAATATTGAAATGCCACTCAATATCCATTTTAGCAATCTCGTCGAAGAATTCTGTTGTTAATAACTGTTTAAACTCTTCAAATTCCTGACGTAGCACCTTTGCAGCTCCGACAAAGTACACTTAACTTTGTCGTTACGTCCAGTCCAGATTTCAATAGATTTTTTAAGTTACCGAAAACCTCCGGCAGTGAGCTCGGCTGTCCGAGATGTCTTACCCGGTAGTCCACCACACCTGGACACTCCATGATCACATGTGCAGCCGTTTCTTCTGCACATGGGGCTGTCAGTGAAACCTAGGTTGAAGAGGTGTTTGGGCCGGGTTACGTGGCCGTGGAATGGGGTCCACGGCCACGATAGGCTGTTACATCTCCCCCGAACTGCGGCCTCGCCGCATTCGAGGCATTTCTGGACGGGGTAGCGAACTGCGTTCGCTGTTGCGCTCCCCGTCCAGTCTTCGTCCTGGGTGATTTCAACGCCCACTCGCGAGAGTGGGGCGACACCCGGGACGACGTAAGAGGGGAGACACTCTTGGAGTAGGCGGCGGGACTGGACCTCCGGCTGTTAAACCAGGGGTCGGTCAGCACCTGCGTGCGGTGGCAGGGGGAGTCGATCGTCGACCTGTCATGGGCGACTCCCTCTGCGCACCGCATGGTGTCAGGTTGGAGGTGTGCGGCGGAGGCGCACATCGTGTTCGACGTGTCGGTGGCTCACCGCCGCCCTTCCCGCACACTCCAGGAGGACAGCCGTCCGCGACGTTGGTCCATCAAGCGGCTGGACCGGGATGCGGCCCTAGCGCTGCCCACGTCGCGGACTGGGCGGAGGAGGCACGGATTTCGCCCGACCTCGATGTGCATGCGCGGGCCGCCTGGCTCCGGGACACGATGACGTCGATCTGCGACGTCTCCATGCCGCGAGTCAGGCCGCCCCCGGCGCGCTCGGCGTACTGGTGGAACGAGGAGATCGCGCGGCTACGGGTCGTTGTAGTAGCCGCGCGCCGCCAGTACCTCAGGGCCCGTCGAAGACGGCGAGCCTCAGTCGACGAAGTCCTGAGCGCCAGAAGCGCGTACGGAGCCGCGGCCAAGGCGCTCGGCGTCGCCATCGCCGACGCCAAGGCGCGGTCCTGGCGCCTGTCGGGGACTATCTGCGCGACAGGACGATCGGCGTGATGGGACGGGACGGGATGGAAACGTCGAGGAGGGTCGAATGCGGCGTTCCGCAGGGGTCGGTGTTGGGACCCCTGCTATGGAACCTCGCATACGACGCAGTCCTTCGCACCAGCCTTCCTCGCGGCGTGAGTGTCGTCTGCTACGCTGACGACACTTTCGTCGTGACGACTGGGGCCGACTTCGGGCCGGTGCTCAGACTTGCCGAGCTTGGGGTGGCATGTGTCGTGCGGGCGATCCGCCGGCTGGGCTTAGAAATAGCGCCTCACAAAACCGAGCGCTATGGTTCCACGCCTTCCGAGGCGCCGGGAACCACCCAGCTGCCGGATCCGGGTGGGTGACGCGGTGGTCCCGGTGGGGCCGTACATCAAGTACCTGGGCCTCACCCTGGACCGCCGCTGGAGCTTCGAGGAGCATTTCGTGCGGTTGGTCCCCGAGCCAAAAGGGTGGCGGCGCATTGCATCGCCTGCTGCCCAATCTCGGGGGACCGAGGGATGGAGTCCGCCGCCTGTACGAGGGCGTCGTGCGATCCGTGGCCATGTATGGGGCTCCCGTGTGGTCGCAAGACTGCGCGAGGTCCCCCCGCTGCAGAGCTCTGCTACGGAGCCTGCAGCGGATAATGGCCATACGGATCGTACGAGGCTACCGTACAATCTCGTACGAGGCGGAAGTGCCTAAGCGGGAGTGGCACCGACGGATTGTGGCGGCCTGGCGTGCGCAGCTCGAACTACGGATCTGCGCGCGCCAGCGGGCCGTCGGTGCCGTACTCCGCACCTCGAAGCTTGGCTCAACGGGAAGGAGGAGGTCACCTACCGATTGACTCAGATACTCACCGGGCACGGCTGCTTCGGTGAGTATCTGTGTCGAATAGGACGGGAGGGATCGACACATTGTCACCACTGCGCATCCGACCTCGAGTCGGCCCAGCACACGCTGGCGGAGTGCCCCGCGTGGCCTCCGAGCGCCGAGTCTTGGTCGCAGAGATCGGGCGAGATCTGTCTCCGCCGGCATTGATTGCGGCAATGCTGGTCGCGACCGCTACGGCGACCCGGGATGGACCACGCCCCTTCCGTGGCCGGGGGGCGTCGTCGGTGGAGGGGACCGGGGGAGGTGGTAGCTTCCCCGAGGAGGGCTCCCCTCTAGAGAGGGGAGCGGAGGCTGGGGGTTCCCGTAAGTGGCCTTTGTGTTCCCGGGGGCTCCCTACATGCCTGAGGAAGGCCATCCCTGAGGTTTTTAGTGGGTAGGCCGTAAGGTTGAAGAGGTGTTTGTTAAAAGGTCCGTGGCCAGTTATTGCCGCGGTTATCTGATTGAGTTGTTTCTGTTTAGTTTAAGGATGTTCTTTGACAGTTTTGTGTTTATTCTGGTAATGAAGCCTTTGTTTGCTTGCAGTCTTCAGTGTTTCTCCAGGTCTCGCTATGGAGCTGCTTAGTTTTGTTTCTTATTTGGTTTTTAGACCATTGTTTGGGGAGAGGCACTATTGGTTCTGGTCCGTAGACCTTCATTCCTGATCCTCTTCGAGCTAACTCGTCCGCTTTGTCGTTGCCGCACGAGTTGCTGTGGTTATCCTTCCCTGCCATCATCAAGACGTGGTGACATTCGTGGATTAATGTAGAGTAGTATTGGTTGTTTGACAGTGATTGTAATACAGATTTACTGTCCGTTAAGATTCTTATGTGTTGTCCTTTTATGTTCCTTCTCAGTATTTCTTTGGCGGCGGTAATGATTCCCACGCATTCAGCCTGATATACGGTGTTATGAATTCCCATAGGTATGGAGATGTTCATGTTAAAGTCATATGAGAAAACACCACATCCTGATCCCGAATCTGTTTTGGATCCGTCTGTGATTTTTTTTTCCTCAGGAGAGGAGGCTGAGAATCCTCATGGATACCAACGCAACAGGCAAGCAGGGATGCGTTGATTATGTCGGACTCCTGGTGAATCGAGGCGGCTCGATCCAGCAGACCTACCGACTAAACTCAGCCTAGCCTTGGCCCTAGTGGCCTTATGGCTTGAACGGAATGGTTGGCGCACCCTCAGGAGAGGGCACGTCGGCGCTGCCCTCCGAAGAGGACATATGCGCGAAAGAAGGCTCGGTACGCCAAAGTGGGTCCGGCCTTGAAGTGATGGGGCCTACTCGTACATGTACAGCAAGCTGCGAAATATGGACTAGCTAAGGGATGGCGGCGCAGATGCCGCCGCGATTGCAATGTCGAGCAACGGGAATGCAAGGACGAGTAGATTGAATTACATTCAGCGATATGCTGTGATTCATGTGTCGTACGAATCATATGCGATAAAGACATCTCCGCTCAAACGATGACGTCATCGGTCATCATCACAATACCGCAAGGATGCCTATTGCAAGCTAACGACATGACCATAGCTGCACATAATCAATAATAGCAACGTACAGTTGAGCTATGAATTCACTATAACAACAATAAACACATCCATTAACAAATTAGTGAATTTGACAAATCGTACCGTTCCTGCCGTTTTTGTGTCGTCGAGTGCCGAGATAGCAAGGATTCAAGAAAAAATAATTAATCAGAAGGAATTCGAGGATCACTTACCAGCTGCAGTATCGACACATGACATACATCAGTATGTGGTCAGTTATATTTTGGTCACGGCAGCAATAGTAACAGGTATCGTAATAGTCACGAAGAAATATTGTTCACGTCGACGACGTCTCCGTGCAACTGAAGAAGCAGCAATCTATCCTCGTGAAAACATAGAGCTACGAGTATTATCCACCAAGGATGAAACCACAACAACATCACTCAAGGACCTGGGAAAGGAACGACAGCCCAAACCATCGCTTAGAGTCACCCTTGGAGCGGAAGCGGACAATTGCGCATTTAATTTTAATGATTAATGTTGGGGATTCTTCTACTAGATGTGGTTGAAAAGAAAAGAAAATCTTGCGGTTGATGATTTTACTTCGCAATTTACAATAATTTATGATACGAACGATCTTCTTTGTATGAGGGGGGGGGACGGAGGCGCGCCTCCGTGCGCTGTAGTAGGTGACCCGTTGGCAAAGAGAAAAAATCCGCCATCTTAAGAGTTTATATAGACACGTTCGCAGGTAGGGTTAACGCTGCATTCACGCTTCTTCATTCGAGCGGCTCCCGGCGCGTTCATAGGCGTTAACAATTAATAAATTTTGTTATGGCTGATGCTTCCTAAGTAATTTTTTATTATTTTGCGCATTTGATTTTAATGATTTATAAATTTTTGTAATGGCTGATTCTTCCTAAGTAACTTTTTATTCTTTTTATTTTCTTTTGGTTGCCAGCATGTACAGTCTCATACTGTACATATCATCTTGCTTACATGCTGAGCAATATTTTACTGTGCAATGTTACCTTTTAAGTACTGAGCAATATTTTACTATGTCATATAATTTTAGCTGCGTTTGCAACCTTGAGTTGTAATGCTTAACTTTATTAATATTCTTTTTGTGTAATAAGTAAGTTTAGTGTGCGATTAACAGCCACAGAGGAAGCATTAGCCAATTAACTTTACTCTTTACTTTTATAACTTTTATTATTATTATTATTCGACAATATACGTCAGTTTAACTTATGGTGATCTTTCTCTGCACACCGACCAAACTCCACCCCATCACATTCATACTCAAGTGTACACCGTACACCTAATCACGGTGCATAAGGAGCATTTTGCCTTGTGCAGGCTGAACAACCAGCTACCGGCGGACGACACGCTGGTGCCGATGTTCTGGTTCCGGCAGGAGCTGCGCGTGACGCCGCAGTACGCGCGCCTCGCCCGCGCCGCCCTCCGCGCGCGCTACTGGGTGCCCTACGGGCTGTGTGCCGCCGCGGTGAGTTCTCACTGGAGCTGCGCGTGACGCCGCAGTACGCGCGCCTCGCCCGCGCTACTGGGTGCCCTACGGGCTGTGTGCCGCCGCGGTGAGTTCTCACTGGAGCTGCGCGTGACGCCGCAGTACGCGCGCCTCGCCCGCGCTACTGGTGCCCTACGGGCTGTGTGCCGCCGCGGTGAGTTCTCACTGGAGCTGCGCGTGACGCCGCAGCACGCGCGCTTCGCCCGCGCTACTGGGTGCCCTACGGGCTGTGTGCCGCCGCGGTGAGTTCTCACTGGAGCTGCGCGTGACGCCGCAGTACGCGCGCCTCGCCCGCGCTACTGGGTGCCCTACGGGCTGTGTGCCGCCGCGGTGAGTTCTCACTGGAGCTGCGCGTGACGCCGCAGTACGCGCGCCTCGCCCGCGCCGCCCTCCGCGCGCGCTACTGGGTGCCCTACGGGCTGTGTGCCGCCGCGGTGAGTTCTCACTGGAGCTGCGCGTGACGCCGCAGTACGCGCGCCTCGCCGCGCTACTGGGTGCCCTACGGGCTGTGTGCCGCCGCGGTGAGTTCTCACTGGAGCTGCGCGTGACGCCGCAGTACGCGCGCCTCGCCCGCGCTACTGGGTGCCCTACGGGCTGTGTGCCGCCGCGGTGAGTTCTCACTGGAGCTGCGCGTGACGCCGCAGTACGCGCGCCTCGCCGCGCTACTGGGTGCCCTACGGGCTGTGTGCCGCCGCGGTGAGTTCTCACTGGAGCTGCGCGTGACGCCGCAGTACGCGCGCCTCGCCCGCGCTACTGGGTGCCCTACGGGCTGTGTGCCGCCGCGGTGAGTTCTCACTGGAGCTGCGCGTGACGCCGCAGCACGCGCGCCTCGCCCGCGCTACTGGGTGCCCTACGGGCTGTGTGCCGCCGCGGTGAGTTCTCACTGGAGCTGCGCGTGACGCCGCAGTACGCGCGCGCTCGCCCGCGCTACTGGGTGCCCCTACGGTGTGTGCGCGCCGCGGTGAGTTCTCACTGGAGCTGCGCGTGACGCCGCAGTACGCGCGCCTCGCCCGCGCCGCCCTCCGCGCGCGCTACTGGGTGCCCTACGGGCTGTGTGCCGCCGCGGTGAGTTCTCACTGGAGCTGCGCGTGACGCCGCAGTACGCGCGCCTCGCCCGCGCTACTGGGTGCCCTACGGGCTGTGTGCCGCCGCGGTGAGTTCTCACTGGAGCTGCGCGTGACGCCGCAGTACGCGCGCCTCGCCCGCGCTACTGGGTGCCCTACGGGCTGTGTGCCGCCGCGGTGAGTTCTCACTGGAGCTGCGCGTGACGCCGCAGTACGCGCGCGCCTCGCCCGCGCTACTGGTGCCCTACGGGCTGTGTGCCGCCGCGGTGAGTTCTCACTGGAGCTGCGCGTGACGCCGCAGTACGCGCGCCTCGCCCGCGCTACTGGGTGCCCTACGGGCTGTGTGCCGCCGCGGTGAATTCTCACTGGAGCTGCGCGTGACGCCGCAGTACGCGCGCCTCGCCCGCGCTACTGGGTGCCCTACGGGCTGTGTGCCGCCGCGGTGAGTTCTCACTGGAGCTTGCGCGTGACGCTGTAAGGTAGGGAGCTCGGGACAGTAAAGTAAACAAGTGAATTGTTTCACGTATGATTTATTACTAACTAAATATCTGACAAAAATATCTTATATAGGTTATAAATAGTACTTAGATATTATGTGTAGATCTATAACACCACACGCCAATCGGCAAAAGAAAAAAAAAATTACACATGGGTATATTTTTTTTTTTAATTATACGAGTAATATAAAAGTTTTCATACATTGGGTAATAAACGTTAAATTGGATAATATGTATAAATGAATAATACAATGACGTCATCCTTATAATCTAAGTATATTATAGGTATATTAAAAATAACAAGGTCTTTAAAATTATATTAAAATACATAGTTATATAATTTTCTTATAAAGTCTACTCCTATTTTTATGTACTAACATTTCTTTTCCTTTATAATCTATTTTTAGATTTGGTTCACAATCTTCTATCACTCTAAAAGGTCCTATATAGAGAGGATCGAGTTTGTTTACAATTTGTTCGTTTCTTAGTAGTATTAGATCACCAACATTATACTTAATTGGGTTTGTATAGTTATCATATCTAATTTTTCTAATCTCTTTGCTTTTAATTAAATTTTGTCTTGCGTCATATTGCGATTTTTGAAGACGATATTTAAGTTGTTGAGGATAATCATAATGATTATATAACGGATCGATTTGCAATGTCAAATTACTGGGCAAGTTACACGGTTTTCCAAAAATGAGCTCATATGGTGTATATCTAGTTTCTGTGTGTACAGTCGTGTTGTAAGCAAAACACCAATAAGGAAGCCAAACACTCCAATTTTGAGGTTCATTATCTGTTTGAATTCGTAGGAATGATATTAAATTTTTGTGGCTATTTTCTAAGCTACCTATAGACTGGTGGTGATATGCTGTAGATGTAATTTGCTTAATTTTGAGAATATTACATACTTCCTTCATAACGGTAGAAACGAACTCTGTGCCTCGATCGGATATTATTTGACGGGGTATCCCGTATCTTAAGATGAAATTATTAACGAATGCTGACGCTACGGAAACAGTATCTTTATTCCTAATTGCGTAAGCCTCGACATACTTACTTAAGTCACACTGTAGTGTGAGTATATATGAGTTATTACATTACTATCCTTACATAAGGGCCCTACTAAATCTAAATAAATTCTATCGAAAGAGGAACATCCGGTATCCGTAAGAACCATGGGTTCTTTTATGTGTTTGTAGTGTTTTTGACGTAAACACTTGTCACAACGATTAACAAACTCGGATACATCTTTTTCAAGTCGTGGCCAGAAAAATCGACGTTTTATGTTGTTTATCATGCGTCTAATGCCAGCGTGTCCGCTTGTAGGCAAAATATGATAGTCATTTAATATCACGCGTTGTGTATCCTTATCGCTTATTCTTTTGACACCATTCAAAATATAAAAAAGTGGTCCGGACCAATTTTGGGTGTCATTTATCATACGAGTTAACTCTTCTATTTCTTTACAATTATTCTCATTTTTTATTATACACACGCTATTTATTTTTAATTGTTTACACATTTCATCCAACTTCCTCACAAAGACATCTCGTGTGCAATATGATCGGAAAGAAGGATTAATATAAATTATGAGCTTCGTTGAGTTAAAAGCGAATAAATTAGTCATTTTAGGTGTGTTTTTATCAATTTTTCTCCATTCTTCAGTATTCACAAATCTTAATTCCACACAACCTTCTGGTTTCTTAAGGGTACCTAATACCTTTGGTTGATCAGACCAAGAGTCTGAGGCACTCTTATTGACCACAGGGTTGTCACTTTGGATTCCCAAATTTTGATTATTCAATTGTTTATTCTGTTTCCGAGTTAGAACACACATCACCTTTTCATTCATCTGTTTCAGTTCATCACTAGATATTCGAATGCGGGACAATGCATCTGCAGCTGCATTGTCCGCCCCTTTTACATACTCAATAGTGTAATCATATTCTTCTAATAGTAATCTAAATTTTGTTAAGCGACTAGAAGGATTTGTCATGTTAAAAAGATAGACTAATGGTTTATGGTCGGTTTTTATTATAAACTTGCGACCATACAAGTACGGCCTAAAATATTTAACGGACCATACAATAGAAAGTAGCTCCTTCTCTATAGTCGGATATCTAATTTCGGCTTTATTTAAGTTGCGACTTGCGAAAGCTATTGGTTTATTGTCGCAGTTACTTAATACAGATCCGATTGCAAAACCAGACGCATCGGTTTGCAAAATAAAAGTATTTTCACTGTCGAAGTTTGGATATTGAAGAAGTGTTGGAGAGATTAATGCCTTTTTAGGAATAAAAATGATTGTTGACATTCTGAATTCCAATTAAAATCTACATTTTTGCGACAGAGTCTATTAAGAGGTAATGATATCTCTGCAAAATTAGGGATAAATTTTCTATAAAAGTTGGTAAATGCCACAAATCTTTTTGTTTCGTCCACATTTTTAGGGACAGGATAATTTTGAACAACTTTAGTTTTCTCTGGATCTGGCTTTATGCCTTTAGTTGAAACAACGTGACCTAATAATTGAATTTCTTTCCTTAAAAAATCACATTTGTTTGGATTTAATTTTAGATTAGTTTGTCGAAGTCTTGTTAAAATATCAATTAAATTTTTATTATGCATATCTAAATTTCGGCCAAAACAAATTAAATTGTCTAAATAAATAAATAATTTGTCGTATGCTAGTCCAGACATAGCGACTGTCATTAATCGTGAGAATGAACTTGGACTAATTTTTAAACCCATAGGAAGTCGTGTCATTTGATATTGACCAGACGGGGTTGTGAATGCTGTGTACTTCCGGCTCTCAGGACTTAAATTTGCTTGGTAGTATGCCTGGGATAAATCTAACTGAGAAAAATACATTGCTCCCGACAAAGAATCCAAAATATCAGTAATATTAGGCAACGGGAATTTGTCATCTAATATTCGGTCATTAAGTTTACGAAAATCAATCACTAACCTCCATTTTTTAGAATTATCATTAGATTTTTTCGGAACTAATAGAATAGGACTGGACCATTCACTCTTTGCTGGTTCAATTATATTATCAGAAAGCATTTTTTTTATTTGTTTTTCAATTTCAGAACGCTGTGAGTATGGTAAGCGATATTGTTTTACGTATACCGGTTCCGCATTCGATTTTAGTTGTATTGTTTGGTCGTACAAATTAGAAGTAGTTAATTTATCATTAGGTAATTGAAACACGTCTGAAAATTTTGCGCAAATATTTTCGATAGATATACGTTCTTCATTATTTAAATGATTCAAACTCAGTTGGGAAAACAAATTTCGTACTCTATCTCCACTTACAATAGTATTCTCAAAATTGCATATGTCGTACTCTGATAGTTTGTGTACCTCTGGCCTAAAGTAGTTAAGATTTACTTCCGTTTCGCGAGTGTTTAATATCTGAATACTAATTTTATTATTTTTTGGCTTACATATGGTACTAGCTATAAAAACTCCTTGACATAACTCTCCTGGCAAACAACACATTCATAATCAATGATACTGTCAACGACATACATTTTTTCGCATCTTGGTGGAATTGTTAGAAAACCTTTTTGACCTAAAGATCCGGTAACCATAGGCAACGTTATACTATTACCATTATTATTATAATTTAACTTTAAAGTATTATTTTCAAAATCTAAAATAGCTTTATACTTCTGCAAGAAATCTCTACCTAATATTCCTTGTTGTTTACACGGCAGGTAATCGATAATATAAAATTTGTTTTCGAATACCTGACCATTTATATTAAGCATAACATAAGAATGCCCGATGGATTGTACTTTGCCCCCTATTCCTTTTATGTAGGTGCGTTCCGTATGCATCGGAATGTTCCATCTTTGTACTGTTTCATATTTCAGCACCGACATCGATGCACCTGAATCTACTAGAAAACTATATTTGGAATCTTCGAATAACAATTCCACTGAGCTGCTATAGTCACAAACTAATACATAATTATTATCGAAAAAACTGCATAGATTCATTATTTGTTGTTTCAGACTTATTTTCCGGATTTAAATCGAATGTTTTTAAAGACTTAGAATTGTTTAAGTCTCTGTTACTTTGCATGTAATGTATATTATGACCACGATTAAATGAACGGTATTTGCCGCCGCGATTATTCTGTATTTGTCTAGTATTATAGCCCCCGCGCGGTTGAATCGAAGTTCGACCTCTGGTTGATTGATTATTTGAAAAATTCAAGTGTTTGTTACCATGTTGAAATTGCATTTGAGGTTGCCCGCCTCGTCTTAGAAAATTTCCTCTGTTACTACCGCGGAAATATCTACCCAAACTTGAGCGTCCACGATATCCAAAATATACTGTAGGTTCTTGGTTCGAGCGACTGTATGACGCTTCTTCGTCCTTTGCTGCACGTATTGTGTCTTTTAGTGACGAATAATTACGCGCTGACAATATCGTACTAAGTTGTCGATTTCGCAAACCATTGGTGAAGCTCTTAATAGCAAGTTTCTCATTTAAAGGTCTTAATATTTTGTATGCGTCTTGATTACCGTCAGCTTGCGATATCGTCAAGTTAACGAACAACTCTTCGACTTTTCTGCCGTAATTTTCTAAACAATTGCCGTTTTGTCGCATCATTACTAACTCATTATGAATAGAAGTACTCGATTTCTTGGTAAGTAAATGATCTCGCATATCCTGAATTAATAATTCACAGCTATCATATGACGTTGATAACCTTAACTTGGCATTTTCATTTACTCGCGTTTTTAAAATAAATTGTATAAGCATATTTTTACCTTCCTTATTTAGTGTAGAGCTATATAACTCTATAGAATCGATAAGGTTCTTAGTGACATTTTCATCACCAGTCATGACCGGGATTAGTGCTACCGCAGTTTTAAAGTCAAAGACTGACATTGTTGGAAAATTTACGTTTGTACACTCGAGAATATAATTTTTAGAACAAAAAGTTTCTATTTGCTCATATAATTGTTTAATTAAATCGCAAAATGACTGTAAGTCCTCTAAAACTTTACCATCTATTTGCTTCGTTTGTATCTGTTCTAAAATAATCAACATACATTCATCGAAATGTTGACGCAACTGAATAGCCTCAGACAGCTTCTCTCACAAAACATTCTTTGTTCGTCTAGCGTAACTTAATTTTACCAAATAATCTTTTATAATTTGAAGCTTATCACAAATATCTTTTATTTCATCAGCCATCGAATAGAATAGAACCAGATATTATAATTAAAAAAATACATTATTTACATATTAATAATTATACAATATTATTAAAAATACACATTAAACAAAATTCACGACACGAATTAACTCGACACGACTCGATGAAACTAGGTCAAAGTGTACGTTTTTGCACTTTTGAACAGTTCTATATGTTTTTATTGTTATGGCTTTATCAAACTTTCACAATTTGCACTCACTTGTACCTGGAACTGGGCGGTGACACTCGTAGCAAACACGAGCCTCCTGGATCGGTCGTCGAACAGAACGCCTCAGAGTTTGCGCCAATACTTCATTCCGGATCCATCCATGATGACATCTTCTATATAGCATGTACAGGCCAAAAACTCCAGCAATTGCTATCATAGTGCAAATGAGCACCAGGACTATGCTTATATTGTTCAGGTGAAATTGTTGATAATTTGAACCAACAGCATTTTGGTTCAAGAAAACGTCTTCCTTCTCCACAGTAGACCGGCACATTTTATATATTTTTTTTTAAATGAATTAAAATTTAAAACTTTAACCTATCGAATATAAAGTAATAAGTCGCGCGGCCGAACTCCAGCAACCCGCGTCGGATGGCAGGGTCGCCATGTAAGGTAGGGAGCTCGGGACAGTAAAGTAAACAAGTGAATTGTTTCACGTATGATTTATTACTAACTAATATCTGACAAAATCTATCTTATATAGGTTACAACTAGTACTTAGATATTATGTGTAGATCTATAACACCACAACGCCGGCAGTACGCGCGCCTCGCCCGCGCCGCCCTCCGCGCGCGCTAACTGGGTGCCCTACGGGCTGTGTGCCGCCGCGGTGGAGTTCTCACTGGACTGCGCGTGACGCCGCAACTTAGTGTACGCGCGCCTCGCCCGCGCTACTGGGTGCCCTACGGGCTGTGTGCCGCCGCGGTGAGTTCTCACTGGAGCTGCGCGTGACGCCGCAGTACGCGCGCCTCGCCCGCGCTACTGGTGCCCTACGGGCTGTGTGCCGCCGCGGTGAGTTCTCACTGGAGCTGCGCGTGACGCCGCAGTACGCGCGCCTCGCCCGCGCCGCCCTCCGCGCGCGCTACTGGGTGCCCTACGGGCTGTGTGCCGCCGCGGTGAGTTCTCACTGGAGCTGCGCGTGACGCCGCAGTACGCGCGCCTCGCCCGCGCTACTGGGTGCCCTACGGGCTGTGTGCCGCCGCGGTGAGTTCTCACTGGAGCTGCGCGTGACGCCGCAGTACGCGCGCCTCGCCCGCGCTACTGGGTGCCCTACGGGCTGTGTGCCGCCGCGGTGAGTTCTCACTGGAGCTGCGCGTGACGCCGCAGTACGCGCGCCTCGCCCGCGCCGCCTCCGCGCGCGCTACTGGGTGCCCTACGGGCTGTGTGCCGCCGCGGTGAGTTCTCACTGGAGCTGCGCGTGACGCCGCAGTACGCGCGCCTCGCCCGCGCTACTGGGTGCCCTACGGGCTGTGTGCCGCCGCGGTGAGTTCTCACTGGAGCTGCGCGTGACGCCGCAGTACGCGCGCCTCGCGCGCGCTACTGGGTGCCCTACGGGCTGTGTGCCGCCGCGGTGAGTTCTCACTGGAGCTGCGCGTGACGCCGCAGTACGCGCGCGCCTCGCCCGCGCCGCCTCCGCGCGCGCTACTGGGTGCCCTACGGGCTGTGTGCCGCGCCGCGGTGAGTTCTCACTGGAGCTGCGCGTGACGCCGCAGTACGCGCGCCTCGCCCGCGCTACTGGGTGCCCTACGGGCTGTGTGCCGCGCGGTGAGTTCTCACTGGAGCTGCGCGTGACGCCGCAGTAACGCGCGCCTCGCCCGCGCTACTGGGTGCCCTACGGGCTGTGTGCCGCCGCGGTGAGTTCTCACTGGAGCTGCGCGTGACGCCGCAGTACGCGCGCCTCGCCCGCGCTACTGGGTGCCCTACGGGCTGTGTGCCGCCGCGGTGAGTTCTCACTGGAGCTGCGCGTGACGCCGCAGTACGCGCGCCTCGCCCGCGCTACTGGGTGCCCTACGGGCTGTGTGCCGCCGCGGTGAGTTCTCACTGGAGCTGCGCGTGACGCCGCAGTACGCGCGCCTCGCCCGCGCTACTGGGTGCCCTACGGGCTGTGTGCCGCCGCGGTGAGTTCTCACTGGAGCTGCGCGTGACGCCGCAGTACGCGCGCCTCGCCCGCGCCGCCTCCGCGCGCGCTACTGGGTGCCTACGGGCTGTGTGCCGCGCGGTGAGTTCTCACTGGAGCTGCGCGTGACGCCGCAGTACGCGCGCCTCGCCCGCGCTACTGGGTGCCCTACGGGCTGTGTGCCGCCGCGGTGAGTTCTCACTGGAGCTGCGCGTGACGCCGCCGCAGTACGCGCGCCTCGCCCGCGCTACTGGGTGCCCTACGGGCTGTGTGCCGCCGCGGTGAGTTCTCACTGGAGCTGCGCGTGACGCCGCAGTACGCGCGCCTCGCCCGCGCTACTGGGTGCCCTACGGGCTGTGTGCCGCCGCGGTGAGTTCTCACTGGAGCTGCGCGTGACGCCGCAGTACGCGCGCCTCGCCCGCGCTACTGGGTGCCCTACGGGCTGTGTGCCGCCGCGGTGAGTTCTCACTGGAGCTGCGCGTGACGCCGCAGTACGCGCGCCTCGCGCGCGCTACTGGGTGCCCTACGGGCTGTGTGCCGCCGCGGTGAGTTCTCACTGGAGCTGCGCGTGACGCCGCAGTACGCGCGCCTCGCCCGCGCTACTGGGTGCCCTACGGGCTGTGTGCCGCCGCGGTGAGTTCTCACTGGAGCTGCGCGTGACGCCGCAGTACGCGCGCGCTCGCCCGCGCTACTGGGTGCCCTACGGGCTGTGTGCCGCCGCGGTGAGTTCTCACTGGAGCTGCGCGTGACGCCGCAGTACGCGCGCCTCGCCCGCGCTACTGGGTGCCCTACGGGCTGTGTGCCGCCGCGGTGAGTTCTCACTGGAGCTGCGCGTGACGCCGCAGTACGCGCGCCTCGCCCGCGCTACTGGGTGCCCTACGGGCTGTGTGCCGCCGCGGTGAGTTCTCACTGGAGCTGCGCGTGACGCCGCAGTACGCGCGCCTCGCCCGCGCTACTGGGTGCCCTACGGGCTGTGTGCCGCCGCGGTGAGTTCTCACTGGAGCTGCGCGTGACGCCGCAGTACGCGCGCCTCGCCCGCGCTACTGGGTGCCCTACGGGCTGTGTGCCGCCGCGGTGAGTTCTCACTGGAGCTGCGCGTGACGCCGCAGTACGCGCGCCTCGCCCGCGCCGCCCTCCGCGCGCGCTACTGGGTGCCCTACGGGCTGTGTGCCGCCGCGGTGAGTTCTCACTGGAGCTGCGCGTGACGCCGCAGTACGCGCGCCTCGCCCGCGCTACTGGGTGCCCTACGGGCTGTGTGCCGCCGCGGTGAGTTCTCACTGGAGCTGCGCGTGACGCCGCAGTACGCGCGCCTCGCGCGCGCTACTGGGTGCCCTACGGGCTGTGTGCCGCCGCGGTGAGTTCTCACTGGAGCTGCGCGTGACGCCGCAGTACGCGCGCCTCGCCCGCGCTACTGGGTGCCCTACGGGCTGTGTGCCGCCGCGGTGAGTTCTCACTGGAGCTGCGCGTGACGCCGCAGTACGCGCGCCTCGCCCGCGCTACTGGGTGCCCTACGGGCTGTGTGCCGCCGCGGTGAGTTCTCACTGGAGCTGCGCGTGACGCCGCAGTACGCGCGCCTCGCGCGCGCTACTGGGTGCCCTACGGGCTGTGTGCCGCCGCGGTGAGTTCTCACTGGAGCTGCGCGTGACGCCGCAGTACGCGCGCCTCGCCCGCGCTACTGGGTGCCCTACGGGCTGTGTGCCGCCGCCGGTGAGTTCTCACTGGAGCTGCGCGTGACGCCGCAGCACGCGCGCCTCGCCCGCGCTACTGGGTGCCCTACGGGCTGTGTGCCGCCGCGGTGAGTTCTCACTGGAGCTGCGCGTGACGCCGCAGTACGCGCGCCTCGCGCGCGCTACTGGGTGCCCTACGGGCTGTGTGCCGCCGCGGTGAGTTCTCACTGGAGCTGCGCGTGACGCCGCAGTACGCGCGCCTCGCCCGCGCTACTGGGTGCCCTACGGGCTGTGTGCCGCCGCGGTGAGTTCTCACTGGAGCTGCGCGTGACGCCGCAGTAACGCGCGCCTCGCCCCGCTACTGGGTGCCCTACGGGCTGTGTGCCGCCGCGGTGAGTTCTCACTGGAGCTGCGCGTGACGCCGCAGTACGCGCGCCTCGCCCGCGCTACTGGGTGCCCTACGGGCTGTGTGCCGCCGCGGTGAGTTCTCACTGGAGCTGCGCGTGACGCCGCAGTACGCGCGCCTCGCCCGCGCTACTGGGTGCCCTACGGGCTGTGTGCCGCCGCGGTGAGTTCTCACTGGAGCTGCGCGTGACGCCGCAGCACGCGCGCCTCGCCCGCGCTACTGGGTGCCCTACGGGCTGTGTGCCGCCGCGGTGAGTTCTCACTGGAGCTGCGCGTGACGCCGCAGTACGCGCGCCTCGCCGCGCTACTGGGTGCCCTACGGGCTGTGTGCCGCCGCGGTGAGTTCTCACTGGAGCTGCGCGTGACGCCGCAGTACGCGCGCCTCGCCCGCGCTACTGGGTGCCCTACGGGCTGTGTGCCGCCGCGGTGAGTTCTCACTGGAGCTGCGCGTGACGCCGCAGTACGCGCGCCTCGCCCGCGCTACTGGGTGCCCTACGGGCTGTGTGCCGCCGCGGTGAGTTCTCACTGGAGCTGCGCGTGACGCCGCAGTACGCGCGCCTCGCCCGCGCTACTGGGTGCCCTACGGGCTGTGTGCCGCCGCGGTGAGTTCTCACTGGAGCTGCGCGTGACGCCGCAGCACGCGCGCCTCGCCCGCGCTACTGGGTGCCCTACGGGCTGTGTGCCGCCGCGGTGAGTTCTCACTGGAGCTGCGCGTGACGCCGCAGTACGCGCGCCTCGCCCGCGCTACTGGGTGCCCTACGGGCTGTGTGCCGCCGCGGTGAGTTCTCACTGGAGCTGCGCGTGACGCCGCAGTACGCGCGCCTCGCCCGCGCCGCCCTCCGCGCGCGCTACTGGGTGCCCTACGGGCTGTGTGCCGCCGCGGTGAGTTCTCACTGGAGCTGCGCGTGACGCCGCAGTACGCGCGCCTCGCCCGCGCCGCCCTCCGCGCGCGCTACTGGGTGCCCTACGGGCTGTGTGCCGCCGCGGTGAGTTCTCACTGGAGCTGCGCGTGACGCCGCAGTACGCGCGCCTCGCCCGCGCTACTGGGTGCCCTACGGGCTGTGTGCCGCCGCGGTGAGTTCTCACTGGAGCTGCGCGTGACGCCGCAGTACGCGCGCCTCGCCGCGCCGCCCTCCGCGCGCGCTACTGGGTGCCCTACGGGCTGTGTGCCGCCGCGGCGCTGTCGGCCGTGTCACGACGCACTTGTGCCTACATTTTTCCCGCGATCTTCAGTGCCTTAACTGTTGTTTCAGTAAAATTAGCAAGGAATACACATTTTATCCAACTAAGATGACCAGCGCTGCGGTGGTGAGCGCTGGACTAATTAAATTCACGGCGGTTTTTGAATCAGCTGTAGTGTCGAACGTTTAGAGCGACTCAAATATTCAATTAATAAGCTAGACGTATGGTTGAATGGCGTTATTCAGTCAAAGGGCTAGCTGTTTGATTGAACGGCTATTTTAACCAGTTGGTTGCAACACATCCATCTTTTGTCGGGTCTTTCACTCCCTACGCGTCCAACCACTTTGGTGTCCAAACATACATACATACATACATACATACATACAATATGTCACGCCTTGCTCTCCACTGGCTACGATCCAAACATCATGTATGAAAATCTTCTTTCTCTTAGCCTGTTCCCAATTTTGTTTCGGGTCGGCGCCACACATGTTCCTCTTCCACTCCCCTTTTCGACACTCACTCCCATCTTCATAATTAAGTCTCAAATCTAAAAAAAAAAATTTTTTTTTGTTCCCCTGAGGAAAATGCATTAAATTGCATACCCCGGCTGTGGCGAGCCGGCGGTTATGTGAGGCTCTCCTCCCCAGAAGGGGGAGGCCTACCCACTAAAAACCTCAGGGATGGCCTTCCTCATGTAGGGAGCCCCCGGGAACATCAAGTAACTTCCGGGAACCCCCAGCCTCCACTCCCCTGCCTAGAGGGGAGCCCTCCTCGGCGGAGGCTATACTACCTCCCCCGGTCTCCTCCACCGACGACGCCCCCCGGCCACGGAAGGGGCGAAAAGGAAAGGGTCTGATTGTATTGGTCGGGCTGTTACTGAGCACCTACTCCCGGCCGCTACTGCCTGATACGGAGACTTTTGGCTGCTGGGTTTCCCCCCTGGCCCGGTTCGCCCCTCCTTAGTTAACCTGCACCCCCAGACTCCTCCGGGGGGTCCATATTAGGCTTAGTGTGGACGTCCAGTCAACATAGGCCACTCAGCACCAGGACTCCCGACCTCAAACCATCCTCCAATCCCGACCTCCGAGTAGCCGGATTACAGGAGACGCCACGCTCCCAGTCTCAACTGTAATCCCTACTATAAGAACTTGGTTTACACTATTAAAAACACGGTGTATGCTTACTATATACACACATAAACACTTTTATTAGAAATTATCCACACTTATACGCTGTAGTTCGTCACACTTATAACTTTGTAGGTGTTACCACCAGAGGCGCCAAATAACGACCGACTACATGGCGGCCTGTATATATGTATAAATGTACATAGTATGTCTATTCATTACACTAGATCCCATTCCTCAAGGCTTGTAATGCTTTGTGTGTGTCAATGCAATTCTTACTAATATTATAATTCGAAAAGTGAGTTTGTTTGTTTGTTCCGCTTTCACGCCGTAACTACTGAACCGATTGCTTTGATATTTTGCAGACGTGAACATAAAAGTCCGAATTAAATAATAGGCTACTTTTTATCCCGGCAAAATCGACAGATCCCACGGGATGCGCAATAAAGACTTCGTTCAAAAAGTACACAGATTTTCATGCAGTTTTCATCAATAGATAGAGTGATTCTTGAGCAAGGTTTTGCGGTATTTATATGTCAGAAAAACAGATAGTCCCATATGACCCTTAACCCTCTATAGACCCAATCCCGAAATCCACGCAGGCAAAGCCGCGGGCAGAAAGCTAGTAAAATATATAAAAAAATACAGTACATTGAAAATAATATGTTTTTCAAATATATAACACTCTACTATCACAGGCGGTGGGCGGCGTTCTCCTCATCTGGGGGGTGATCATTCTGATGAAGCGAATCATGCGCTCCCCCGACACCACCCCCATACTGAACGAAACTGGTTCCGAAGAAAATCTGGCGTCCCAGTGACACAGGCTATACGAAAACGAACTCTGTGCAGAGGCGTTAAGGACCAAGTCCGCGTGTAAGTCGTAACTTTTGTACATTTCATACCAAAAATATTGTCATTTGTTTGTTGTACCAGTCCAGGGGTGTGAACGCTTCTGTCTGAACTTGTTGTTACTGTCTTGATAGATTTATAGGTGTTACTTGTGATTCGAGCGATATCAAACCTTATCTTACGGGTATAAGGTTGGATATTGATGACGGGGAATTCATTTAGTTTGTACCCTCACAAATTGTGCATCGCGTTGTGCGAATAACGCGAAGGTAGTGTTAAAAATTATGGATTTTTAATAAAATTTAAATCAAAGCCAGTCTGTTTTTGTTGCCAGTAAACAAATGTAGTTTGCTTTTATATAAAATCACTACCACTATTTAGTGCTAAATTAAAAAGTGTCTTTTTTTATATTTCTTATTTATTACGTCAAGCAATATTTAATTCGAGGAATTTGTAAGAAAATTCAATTAAAACATATAATATTTTACAGTATAGCTTAAGGACAAATTTGGAAGAATACAGAATATTATCTTCGAGTTTGTAATCCATACAACTTTAAAAAATGAAAATTTAAATTATTCTTAATATCTATTAATGGTGAATGTTATCAAATATATGTTCATTTAAATGTGTCCCTATCCCTTGTTAGAAGAATATTTCGTATTGAATTATACACTGTGATTTTTATATGTATATATAAATACTTTCGATTGCTATTTCTCGGATTTCGTCGGCACACAACGTAAGAAAGTTTAGAACTTTTTAGAAGTTACAACATCGTAAGAAACCGTTTAGGTTTGTTCTATATGGTAACGTGGTGGTAACCAACTTATCATTAATGAATTACTTATAAATTAATCAACGTATAAAAAGAAATTCTAAAAGATTTGCCAAGGCTCACATTTACGTCACAATTTAATAAACAAGAAAGCAGATATTGTGAAATTTTACCAAAATGTCAATGAACGTTAAATTAGGTAAGAACATAATTTTTAAGGCACGAAAAAATGTTTACACCAACTCATGATCAATAAAATACAAAGTTC
The DNA here is from genome assembly GCA_036419045.1 of Scirpophaga incertulas. Lineage (NCBI taxonomy): Eukaryota > Metazoa > Arthropoda > Insecta > Lepidoptera > Crambidae > Scirpophaga > Scirpophaga incertulas. The sequence continues at coordinate 260,626 of CM071627.1, read as the reverse complement.
TTGCGCAAACAATTACGAGATATTTAAGAGATTGTTTCCTTTTTAATTTAAATAAACTAATTGATAGTAATAAATAATTGCACTGTATTATCAAAATGTAATGCAAAAGCGAAAAGTTTTGATGCTATATATATATATATATAATATATATATATATATATATATATATACCTTACCGTAAATTGAAACAACTCCCCATCACTTACAACGTGAGCGAGACAATGGAACATAATAAGCTTTCAACTATAACATTTAAATTATATATATATATATATACGAATGAAATAATTTAAATGTTATAGTTGAAAGCTTATTATGTTCCATTGTCTCGCTCACGTTGTAAGTGATGGGGAGTTGTTTCAATTTACGGTAAGGGCAAATTTTGCCGACTAAAACCGAGAAATGTTGAGAAATATAATATAATAATAAAAAAATAATTAAATAGCAGTAATTAAGTAACAGTTTCGAAAGCTTTCTATCTTAACACCAGTCAATTAAGTGAAGCTTACTATGGTATAAGATAGATTTTATACATTGTAGTAGGTAAGTAGTGTTTGTGAATTTATACAGGCTGTAATAATACTTTATACAGCTGTAATAATTCTTTATACAGGCAGTAATAATAGTTTTACCGAAATAGCCACGTCTTACCATTATTACTATGATTTTCGTGTATGAAACTGTACGTGAACAACCAATAATTGTGGAATTATTAACTGACGAAATTCCTTTTATAATGTTTTTTTTAATGTAGTTATCATTCTATAAATCAACTGCTTTGGTAGTTCTTAACAAAACAAAAATCGAAATCGAAGTTTGATACGTAACATAGTGGTACGTGTACAACGTACCACTATGTTACGTACGTACCTTCGTATGGGCTACACCATTACGTTACCATTACATAGCATAATGTTAAAAAGTAATTATTTTTATTAATAATGAATCAACATTTGTACTTGACTCCGCGTACATGCTTGGACGATTATACAGCTGTAATAATTCTTTATACAGGCTGTAATAATAGTTTTACCGAAATAGCCACGTCTTACCATTATTACTATGATTTTCGTGTACAACCAATAATTATGGCATTATTAACTGCCGAAATTCCTTTTATAATGTATTTTTTTAATGTATTTAGTTATCATTCTATAAATCAACTGCTTTGATAGTTCTTAACAAAACAAAAATCGAAATTGAAGTTTGATATGTAACATAGTGGTACGTGTACAAAGTACCACTATGTTACGTATGCACCTTCGTATAGGCTACACCATTACGTTACCATTACAGAGCATAATGTTAAAAAGTAATTATTTTTATTAATAATGAATAAACATTTGTACTTGACTCCGCGTACATGCTTGGACGATGACTTCGTTCTATATATAGAGAAAATCGAAATAATATTTAATGATTTCCATCAGAAGAGAAAATTCTGAACAGAAAATAGTAATTACTTTATTTTGTACAGAATTTTGACTTGTGATCAAATTTAAAAATATCTCTCTAACATTCGGTACATGCTAAACTCAATCTTAAGCCGCTGGAAATAGGTTCGATTTTCACATTGCGCATGTAAAGCTAGATGCGTAATTGATACAATCAAGTGACTCAGGAAACAAATATCAATGCAATTAACTGTGTTAGTATAAAATAGATTTGGTATCTTTCAAGAAAAGGTATAGATTAAACATAAATTTAAATGTGTAATGTTTGTTAGTGCCAAATTTTTTTTCATCCTCCATTGCTTTTCCTTAAAGAGTGAAGCCCTCTCATAAAAGCTTGTAAAATCTTGTGATTAGTCTATTAAAGCCTATAAGTCATATGATTGCCATAACTCTTCGTTTATGATTATTTCTGTGACGGCATCGATACACTGATACCAATAAAAATGTACGTAATTGCCTTGATATAAAGTTGATAATTGATTGGAGATTTCTGTCGAATTCGATATTAGTGTTAAATTTTTCCGTGCTTCCGATTTGAAGTAGAAATATTAATTAATATTTATATGTAAAATTGATTGACCGTAATTAACTACATGCACCAAACATATATAATTTTAGTGACATTAATACAAAGAAGAATGGCAGGCCTGGTACCCATTACATTGTTAAATGTACCTACGATTCTGATTTTTTAATATTTTGTAAACGGTAACTGGTTACCTATTTTTCTTTCACTGAGAAAAATCTATAACTTTTGTAAATAAAGAAAAATTGAAGTTACAATTTCAGGGAATATTGATAACAAAACGTATTTATGCGCCAAGCAATATTAAAACGCAATATGCATAAGAAAAATAACTATTTCATTCGTTACGGATATATCGATTATAGATTAATACATATTCTGATTATTGATTAATGACAGTTAGAATACCGATAATATCACTAGAATTTATGAATGTAATATTACTATTCCTAGCTGAGTCCTGTATTTTTAGATATAAATGAAAAATCTGTCACTATTATGTCAACTGGCAAAGTCAAGTTAACGTCACAGATTAGTATATTATGTTAACGTACGTAGCTTCTACTACTTCGTCTGTGGTCACATGCAATATCATTTATGGTCGTGTCGTGCATAGATTATGTCAATATTAAATCAATCACACACATATTTTGACATTTACAACGTTTTGATAACACATAGTTATCGACAAAGCGTCGCAAAAGTCAAAACATAAGTGATTTATAACGTTTCGTTACCTCTATGCTCTATTTTTTAAATGAGTTTATCTTTTTATTTAGCAGTTGCAGACATATGGTGCGATTACCTTTTTTGTTATATTATTAAAAACGAAGAAATACATGGTAATTTTATCGCCGTACACTTAGTCTAACTATGGTACCAACAATGTATAGTTTCCTGCCAATCTTCTTTACAATTATACTTGTATGTACAATCTAAATAAAATATAATTATCAAGGACCGTCTTCTTAAAGTGTTTTATTGTTTGTATTATACTTCCATTTTTATCAAGGCATTTTATGTCTGACCATGCTACTTTGGGCACTGCTGCTAAGTCTATAGATGTATGCTTAGAGTAGTGATGTGCTGGATATCCGTATCCGCATCCGCGGATATCCGAGGCAGAAGAAAGATTCGTATCCGTTACTTTTTGGCGGATCATTTACGGATCCGTAACTGCGGATCTGGACACCAAATATCCGTATTCAGATCTGTATCCGCGGATCTAGATTTTTGACGACCCGGCACATAAAACTTGACCATGGAAATAATAGGTTATTTATATCGTCTAGTACAGTTGTTTGTTAAAAATGATGCTTCTATACTCCGTTTGTTTAGGTAATTAACTAAAGGTAAACAATAAAAATGGCGGCGTTCAGGGATTTTCAACCTTTTATTACAATGTTTATTTGTATATTGAGGTGTATAAAAACTACATTGCATTACAAATTATTTATTACGTAACAACATAATTGTAATCAAAAGTAATAACTACTACATTCATTACAACAACAAAATACAAACAATAACAAAAGAAAACAGTAAAGAAACTCAAAAATGCGACGAAAGTAAAGCGTTAAGCGAACCGTGCAATGACAATGACACGAAACGAATGGCGTCTGGTAACCCGGATAATTGAAATTACAGTTAAACGTGTTGCCGCTCTATCGTGCAGGTTTACTTTTTAATTTAGTAGGGTTATTTTAACTATGAATTTACAAGAAATGTTTTGAACACCAGTCTTTTTAGGTTCTTTACAGTTGTCACACCTTTCAATACTTGTGTGAAACTATTATAATCTAAGTTATTTATTATTTTTAAACTAAATAAATAATATTTACTGTTTAAAATTAAACGAGGTAGTTATATATAAAAAAGATATAATAGTAATTATTATGTTTAAATGAGCCAATAATTTGTTTTGGTTACATTTTATCTCAGAATAAAAAGTGGACCTATAAAAGAAACCTTTTTATGATTTGTTTACATTTAGTTAATTACCTAAACAAACGGAGTATAATATATATTTGCAACTAAATATTTGTTAATAAGGTCTGTTTTGTTTTACCAAAACGACTGTTTCTCGTGTTTTCTGTATATGTGGGGAATTTTATATACAATTAATTGAAGAATCAAAATGTATTTACAATTGTTTTATGCGATGAATTATGGATTTTGAGAAGCGAAGTCAAATTACTGTTGGTTCAATTTAGTCTCAGCTCTTCATCTATACTAATATTATAAAGAAGTAAAGTTTGTGTGTTTGTAAATTGTAAGGGGTAGTTAGTTAGTTTGGCTGGGCTCCACCGCACTTAGCCTCACGATTGGGCCATTGTGTGTTGTAAGGGGTGAATCTCGGGATCTACTGAACCGATTTTAAAAATTCTTTCACTAATAGAAAGCCACATTATTGCGGAGTGTCATCATCATCATCGATTTTAAAAATTCTTTCACCAATATAAAGCCACATTATTGCGGAGTGTCATCATCATCATCAGCGGACGGCGCGCGATGACTTCGGGTTTAATTCAGTTCGCTTTCGTGCTCGCTTCGGGGATTATTAATATTATGCCCAACGAAGTGGGCGCGGGTCAGCTAGTGATAAATAATTGATTGCCATGAAATCATATAGAGAGAGGTCCGTAGTCGAGGAGGTGGTATACCAGTTTCAAGGTATCGCCAGAATCCCGTGATATTTTAAATAAAAGGTTATTTTTATTTAAAATATTAAGTTCTACCGTGGGAGAGCCATGCTTCGGCACGAATTGGGCCGGCTCGACCGGAGTGACACCACGGCCTCACAGAAAACCGGCGTCAAATAGCGCTTGCGCTGTGTTTCGCCGAGTGAGTGAGGGTACCGGAGGCCCAACCCCTCCTTCCCCCCTTATTCCCTTTTAAAAGGCCATCAGGTGATCTGTTTGCTGCCCTATCCTATAAAAAAAATAGTATAGAAACTTATAGAATAATATATAAACTCTTTATTGAACATAATAAAATAAAATTGCAATAAAAAAAATTCTACCAGCTACCAACGTAATTGTTCCAAAGGCGGACTGTATAGGGGAGAAGAATATCAGTGGGTTGGAAGTTGGTGATAACTATTTCGTTTCTCTACCTCCCTTCTCAAAATCCATTCTGTGTAGAGACTGTTATAATGTTATAACATAGTTTGTGATATGTAACCTGTTACAGGAAGTCGAAATAATTAATTTAATAGTCTGTATCCATCAGAAGTTTATATTAAAAAGTAATTCATTAGCACTTTTAAGGGCTTCGATGTTACCATAAAAAAATATTATTTCACCAAAAATGAGCGTATTTATAACCAAAAGGCTGGCAACACATGTGATGTCTCTGGTGTTGCCAGCCTCACTATCCGGTGAGACACAATTACTCATTTATAACATAAAAATATCGACTTTCTATAACAACCCATATTATATATATATAAATTCCATTAAAATATTACATATTGTCTTCGATCATATATTTCTGTAGATACACAGTTACCGTCTAAAAAGTGGCACCGGCGAAACAAGGCACAAACAGTAAATGTGCCTTGTTGGAATGTCATACTTCCAATAAGTATATCTTTATCTTAATTTATTAGCGCATTTTTTATGAGTAAAACACTTTTATTCATATTATGTATTACTAAAATATAATTTTAAAACGCTTGCGTACCATGCCACGATGCGTAACGCATCGCATCTATCTCTTTCTGTCTCGAGTGGCTCACTCATAGGAAAAAATAGCACAGAGCTAATGTTTCAGAAAAAGGTCAGTGGAATGATGGAGTCGCCTATACCATTTTTTGTGATTTTCTTTCTTTTTTTTTAGTTTTCCGCTTTCTTTGTTTGTAAGGCTCGGCAAAATAAAGGTTGAGAAACCCTGTCTTAATAAAGTCTGTACTTTCCTTAGCATCTAATTCTACATACTTCTTGGTTTATATTTAAAATTTAAAAAGTTTCCGTACTGTTAAGTGTAAAAAAACGAAGCATCTCCACTGCTGTCTATGTTCAAGTAGGATGCGATAAGACGCGAGCACAATATTCGGAGTCAAATGGAACGTAGGAGCATTATTATATGAAATTAATTTGTGCTTAATTGCAACAGACTAAGGGCTTATTATCCAATATATTTGTTTTCAAATATGTATTGTTCATTTCTGATTTCACGGCATCATTATATCATCGAAACCAGAAGATAATATGTAACGACCTTAACAAGGATTTATTTTCATACTTCATTACGTTACTTAAGATTTAAATTGGCTTAAATTATATGACCCTTTAGAACTTTTTTCAAAATTGGTACTATAATATACATCTATTCTTCTATGTATAGACGCGGGATCGATATTTTGTTTGATTTTCTATGGAATTGTGTATCTACAGAAATATATTATCTAAGCATATTGTGAATAATAAATAAATCGCATGTGGATTATGTAACCTCTGTTTGTATTTGATAGAAATAAATAAAAGTTTTCTGAAATACATAAGACGTATATATATTTCTGCTTGTTAAAACGTCCAAATGCTATTTGTATAAAATAAATTTAAAGATCACATGAGAATGTTATCGACAGAATATTGTGTAATTTTGAATATATAAGTCTTGTGACATTTTGAGAATTTTAAATACAGTCGCTTTTCATTCCAAATTCATTATACAGGGTGATGTGATTTAAATAAAGTTTTTATAATACGTTTATTAAATGTGTGTGTTTTATTTGTTATTTTTGGACAATGGGGAAGATCCCGTACTTCATCTCACCTGATGATAAGTAGTATAAACTTAATGATGATGCTAACCTTGATGTACGGATTGAAGAAGAGAGAGAGAACATCAATAAAAGACAACAAAAGATGTAATGTGAACCCGGCTGTAATTAATGGGTTTGATTTCTTATACTTAAAAACAATTAACTAATAACAATTTTTTTTATAATAAATTCATGCATTTGTATGTACATCTATTATATTTTAATTTGTTAAAAAATATTACAAATCTATTGTAAATAACCTCGAAAAAATATAACTACCATAAAAAATCGGGCGGGGCTGTGCCGGGGCACACGGCCGTTGGTTTTAACGTGAAACGTCCATGTTAGGGAATCGCATTTAAAGTAAAAGATTGAAATAAAAGTAAATATCTCCATGTCACAACAGCGAGCTGACTATATAAGTGAAATATTCACACCACATTTTTGTTCTAACACTAATAGTTTTTTAATTATTCAGGTACGATGATATAGACCTTTTCGTTACGGTCCACTTTTAAACCTGCTACCCGTATGTTTCGGCGCGATTTCAAAGACAATTTTCTGATACCACTATCGCGCCGGCAAAGATAATAATAAGACAAAACGATAGTTGGTGGGCGGTGTAAAGGAAGATTCCACTACCGCAGGGCGGAGGAATCGCCCTTCATCTGCTTCACATTAATTATAGGAAATTGTGACTTACTTGTCCTGGATTCGTTGTCTACCGGTTACCGCAGCTGGACTAGTATGAACAGGAGTGGTAACTTGTTTGCCACTGGTCGATTTGTAACAGCTGACTGGCCCGCAGTAGCATAGTCTGTCAGCTACAGTTATCTGGATAGCTCCACCTGTATTTACATATCAACATGAGCATAAAGATTTCTCCACAGGTCCAGCATTGACCTTTACTGTCACATAAACATCAATTATTACAACACATAGTTTAATCATTATCAACTTCAAAGTATCACACCACTGTGTGTGATCTCTATTAGTCCATCATCCATTGTAGCGAGGCGGACGTCTCCGCACCATAATCGCTCACTTACTTTTGCTAATGTGTACACAAGTAGACTCTAATAGACCCGGATCTAGCCACCCAAATGGGTGCCAGATTTGGCCACCGGGTCACCTGGCTTTACGTACGCACACCATGATAGACGACGCGAATTTCACAGGTGATTTCTCTTACACCACACGGGCTCATCTCCAATCTTTACAGTGTCCCAACATAAACTGCAAAACAACATATTGCTCATCATCAATACATAGTTTAAAACAAAGTCGCTTTCGCTGTATGTCCGTATGTATGCTTAGATCTTTAAAACTACGCAACGGATTTTGACGCGGTTTTTTTTAATAGATAGAGTGATTCTTAAGGAAGGTTTGTATGTATAATAAATGCATAATATAGTAGAGAAACACTGATAAATTTAAAGGTTTCTAATGTGATGTCGTAAATAAACACGTTTTTTTGCGTTTATATTGCAAACGCTGGCTGAACCCTACGAGATAGACCAAAATAATGTACTACAGTATTGTACAACTTACAAAAATCCACAAAAAAGTCCGCGATGGTATATGTCTATCTCTTAGGGATAACCCACCATAACCATTTTTTCACTGCACCCGTGCGAAGCCGGGGCGGGTCGCTAGTTATATATGTAAATACATAACCATACGAACTGAACAGAATGCAACAGTGTCCTGAGGAGAATCTTCATCTTTAGGCTCAGCAGACTCGGGTCTCACAGCCTCTTTGCGCTCGTCGTAGCGCACAACACACGAAGCCCGCGAAAAGTACTTTCAATTGGAATGCTAAATTTTGGTTGTCATTTTACCATAGACAATGTTCTCTACTTTGATGCTAGGGCTGTGCATAGTCAATACGTATCAACTTACCTAGTAACTCGCGGATGCCGCGACAACCACCAGGGTGTCGGTTCTGTAAAGTGAAACAAAAACTTACCACTTTACAATTTTTTTTTTTTGCCAGGGCGAAGTCTGTCGTGTCCGCTAGTGTATAATAAAATTGACCAATATAATTCAAATATGACTTTATAGAAAGCTCTTTTGAATCGTCCAAAGGAGAATGCCCAAATTTGCCCCACTGGTCCCAAAGCTATAACAAAATTTAAATAAATATAAAAATATTATTATGAATTTTAGTGGCATTTATTTCGCAAATAGGCGTGCGAGAGAAAGACACAATAAAACAAAGTGTTTCTTAGAAACGGAAATGGCAATATGACATAAATACTACACCATTTATATGGCCCATTAATATGGCCAAAAGTCAAAACGACGTATTAAATTAATTAAAATTCTATTATTAAACTACACATAATGTAAGTTACTGATAATCAATGAAAAGGCTAAAAATACTGTAATTCAAACAGAATAAATAAGCTTTCTTATTTCATTAAGTATATTTAATAAACTTATTTTTACATTGCATATGTAAAATGTAAAATTAATTTATCTTTTTTACACTATGGTGTAAGCTGCCAAAATACACGAAAATGCTAGGAATATACTGTGATTCAACTAATTACATTACACATACCTTCCTTTTTATCAAAAAATATTTTTCGTCTTACAACTTTGCTAATAAATATTAGTAGGCGCTCATTTTATTTGTCTTATATGTTTATTTTCGCACGAAGTTTCGAATTATTGTGACTGGGGCACAGCTCTTTATAATTTGGGCATTGTCCTTTTGTTCCCTACCCCATTCTATACCCATTCAAGACATATTTTTTAGCTGATAAGAAGAATGGGCGCAAGAAACTTATCAGCTTTATCAAAAGTAATAACAACATTTACAATAAATTATGTCGTTATCATACAACGTACATATGTGTTTACAATTTATACGGGAAAACAAATATTTACACTTTACAATGTAATGTCTTCAAATCAACACCAAGTATTGACATCATTTAAATAATCATTGACTTTGTAATAGCCCTTACTCATTGGAGTCTTTTTAACATGTACCTTGAACTTATGAAAAGGCAATTTAGCTACACTATGTGGAATCTTGTTATAAAAATTTGGCCATAAACGAACCTCTAGTTTTTTGTAGCCCGTCTTTTTATAATATATAACAGTAAGCAAGTTGCTTATACTTTTTTGATGTGTATTATTAGAGAATGACCATGTTTTATAGGAATAGTTATAGACATGTGGCGCCTTGCTTTCGGCGCCTTTGCCTATCTAATATATATATTTCTTGTGTGCGTGTGTATGTGACTGAACTCCTCCTAAACGACTGGACCAATTTTGATGAAATTTTTTGTGTGTATTCCAGGGGGCTTGAGAATGGTTTAGATTCACAATACGGTCATATAGATATTGTTTTTTCAGCTAAATTATTTATTTAAAAACATTTGAGACAACGTGAGACAACGTGACATTTGAGACATTTGACATTTGAGACATTTGACAGGACAACGTCTGTTGGGCCAGCTAGTTTGTTTATAATTTTACATTTTGACGTTTGTGAGGTCTATGCCCATCGTCTGGTGAGAAAAAGCGCTCGATATGATATCGCTTCTTTGTGAGTCGTGTTTTATTTTAATACTAGCTTTTGCCCGCGACTTCGTTCGCGTGGACTTCAGATTCGTCCCGCCTAGTCTAGTAATAAGTAAGGAATACGGTAACTAAGCACTGCAGAGCCCTAATCATAGGCCTATAGGTAGCTACTGCAGTATGCTCCTATAAACTACATTTAACGATCTTTTTCCTTTTGTGGGTTATTCCTAAGAGCACATATACCATCACGGACTTTTTTGTAGACCTTTTTAAGTTGTACAATACTGTAGTAAATTGTTTTGATCTATCTTGTAGGATTCAGTCAGCGTTTGCAATGTAAGCGCAAAAAATGTGTTTTTTTTACGACCTCACATTAGAAACCTCAAAAATTGTAGCCTATGTGTTATTCTGATGTATAAGCTATATTGTGGTAAAGTTTCATTCAAATCCATTCAGTAGTTTTTACGTGAAAGAGTAACAAACATCCATACATACAAACTTTCGCCTTTATAATAGTAGTAGGATAATTTACTGCAGTCCAGATAGGAATAAACCTTTTACCAGAATCAAGCTCTGCTTTCATTTGTGTCCGTCGAGTACTCCCAAAGACATAAAAGTGGTTAGGCGTATAGGGAGAGGAAGACCGAAGGAAAGATCGATGGACGGTGTGAATGATGATATTTTGAACTCGAGGAATGAGTGTCGAAATGGCGAGTTATAGAGGAGAATGGAAGAGAAAGGCGCCGTCCCCAAAGTATTATTTAGATTTAATATGAACAACTTAAATTATTAACTTGAGCCCCTTCGCCTTCTCGACTAGCAATCTTGCTGGAATAATAAATTGCTGTGATCTAGTTGGCAGGATGTAGTAGTGAAATCATTGCGTAGCGTGACCTTACATCTTATGCCACATGTTGGCAAACCTTGTGGGAGCTGAAGATGTGCTGAGAAATTCACAAAATTAAAATCAAATCAAAATAATCTTTATTCAACATAGACCTTTACATGCACTTATTGACGTCAACAGACAAAACAAAAAAAGAAAAAGCTTAAAAAAAACAAAAACCTTGTCCGTACGTACGAATAAGGAAAAAAAAAAAAATAATTGACTCGACACCTGTTCGGTAATTGGGAGAGCCTTCTCGAGAAGAACAGGCAAGAAACTCTGATGGTCTATTTTTTATCTCCTCTTTTCAATGTTAATAATTATAATAATATATATAAAATACAATATAGTATATAGATACAATCATACCTATTACGATTACAGTCGTATGTATGTTTACATACACATATAAATAATACAATATTATAAATAATGTTGTTACCAAACATGGCTCTATGAATAGTGTCCCTATTCCCAAATAGTGTGATCATCTTACTTTATAATAACCTTTACTCATGAGTGTCTTTTTGATATGGATTTTTAAATTTATATAAAGGCAAATCAATGACACTTTGCGGAAGTTTGTTAAACATAGATATACATTTCCCAAGAACGAACAGCTAGTTTTATGGAGTCTGAACATTGGAACGGCAAGTTTATTTTTGTTTCTAGTATTCACATTATGTAGATCACTGTTTTCATTGAATTTATTATAGTTTCTATATACAACAACTAAATTATCATATATATATTGACTAGCTAAAGTTAAAATATTAATTTCTTTGAACAATTCTTTTAGGGATTCTCTAGCCCGTAAACAGTAAATAGCACAGGAATAGGTATTAGAACGTACTTCGTACTTATCTATACTGTGCGACGATTATATAATGTTTCACGAAGTCATTAGTAAACGAAACGGAACACAAAGCAAGTACGGGACGGAAAAAGATAGTTGGAAATTACGCCGAGTTCGAATGACACAGCTTCGACGATTATAGTTTTACACCTGCTAGCTGACTCAGTAAATAAAATTCAGCTATCCACTATAAAATACACTTTTTAATTAATTTATTTAATGAACAATAATCTACAAGTAACTCTAATCACTTCGTAGTTCGCTTCGATGCTTCGTAGTTAGCTTCGATGTTTATTCGCCTAGGCCAGAGATTCCCGAACTATTTTGGTAGACCCCCTACTTACCTGATACTGAATGCTTACATCCTACTGCCAAATTTTTTTACTTCATACGTACGCTTATAAATAATGTATATGTTTTCATATTAGGAGATAGTATAATATAAGTAAAGAGATACTATCAGTGTATTTTTTTATTTATTATAACTTCAATACTCAATACTCAATACTTTATTGCAATCCATCGGTACAAACATGTTAATATAAATAAATGAGCATCTCTATGGACCCTGTCGGGCACAGCAATATTGGAAAGAACAAATGTTTTATTCTCATTATTAATTTAATATTAAGTATTATATTAATTATTTATTCTATTATTTATGTAATATTATATCAATTATTATTCTTATATTATTATTATTATTATTTATTGATTTTAGATTTCAGATAAAATTTGTATTTTGAGATGATTTAGTTTCAATTTTATTTATTGTTTTTGATATTCAATATTTTTATCTTCTAAATATTCAGATATTTTATAATAGCACTTCTCAGTGAGTAATTTTTTTAAATCATTTATAAAATGTTTGTCATCACTGATATTTTTTAACGAGTCGGGTAACTTATTGAAAATTTTTATGGACATGACCAATGGGCTGTAACTTTATTGTACATCGACCATAGAATAAATAATAAAAAAAATACAGATATTGAATCCTTAAAACTAAATGTACAAAGGGCGACCTTATCACAAAGAGTGATCTCTTCCATGTGTATGTTGAGATCCATTACTGTGGACCCCCATTTTCGTTTCATGGACCCCCAAATATTTTTACGTTGATGTAAGCCCTTGCAGGTTGTCATAGACCTCTAGGGGTCGATATAGACTACGGAATCACTGGCCTAATACGATGTCTTGGTACGTCCCCTACCAACTTGCCATTTGCCTCATAAAATTCTTTATATTTTATTAATTGCAAGTGTAACCAAAACATGTAAAGTGTAGTCTTAATGTATTTTTTCTTATTTGTATCAATCAATCAATACATAGTATAAAACAAAGTCGCTTTCGCTGTATGTCCGTATGTATGCTTAGATCTTTAAAACTACGCAACGGATTTTGACGCGGTTTTTTTTAATAGATAGAGTGATTCTTAAGGAAGGTTTGTATGTATAATAAATGCATAATATAGTAGAGAAACACTGATAAATTTAAAGGTTTCTAATGTGATGTCGTAAACAAGCACGTTTTTTTGCGCTTATATTGCAAACGCTGGCTGAACCCTACGAGATAGACCAAAATAATGTACTACAGTATTGTACAACTTACAAAAATCCACAAAAACGTCCGCGATGGTATATGTCTATCTCTTAGGGATAACCCACCATAACCATTTTTTCACTGCACCCGTGCGAAGCCGGGGCGGGTCGCTAGTATAAAATAATTATTTACAAGTTTAATAGTTATCAAGTTTGTTAATGCAACAAGGAAAACGTTGGTATAAAAATGGAATGGCAGCTTGTAAGAATATCTCGATTGAAAACATCATTTGCATAAACAACAACCTAGCATTAATACTTTTATTTATAGTCCAGTCCATATGATGCAATGAAGAGCTTGCAAATTCTCAGTTAGGAGTATGAAATAACTCCATCTATATATTCGTTTAAACGTCAGCTTCAAAAGTATTACCTTGTGCAGATTAGGACATAATGTGCATGTATTATTCATAAATCTTTTGTTTTGTATTACTCAATTTAGTTATTTATTTAATTTATATTCATATTATTATTAATTTATGTATTATAAGTATAATGCATCTATTATGCGACATTGTATGTCATTAATACTTAAATATGTATATTTCATTATTTTATATATTTATGTTTAGTTTCCGATATACTTAAGCGTCACCCTTTAGAGATAAGTCCGCCATTTGGAAGCTTAATATTATGTGTTTTAATCACTGTATAATAGCGTGTATAGACCTCTATAGTCGAGTGGATAATACACCGGTTTCAAGGTGTCGCCATCTCTGAGGTCCCGGGTTCGAATCCCGGTGGGGGCAGATGTTTGTGTGATGAATACGAGCATTTGTACTCTAGTCATGGTTGTTGATATATATTTCTATAAAAAGAAATATTTATATATGTATAATATATGTATGTCTATCCGTTACCCTAGATCCCATAGCACAAGCCTTAGCTTAGTTTGGGCTAGGTTAATTGGTGTAAGTGTAACAAATATTTATTTATTTATTTGTATAATTCTCATGAGGATACTCAGCCTCTCCCGAGAAAAAACAAATTTAGAAAATCTAGTGTCTCTTAAACAATAGGGATTGGAGGGTGAAAATTAAGAGTTGTCTGTATTTTTAATGCCAAATTAAAAAAATTACATAAATTAAATAATTGTTACAAAATTTGCACGACTGTTGGACAAAAGAATTCCTCCACAAACCTCTTTCCACACACAGCACTTTTGTTCCTCAAAACTGTAATCTTCCTAATTACAGGCTGCAATTAAGGACACTCTATAGTGCTACAGGCTCTTTTACGGGGAAACGCACAACCTTTTGCAACAAATGCATACTACAGCGTTTTATAATAAAAGCTTATTTCATATGTCGCACAAGATATACAACAACCTTTTTTTTTTTTTTTTTTGTTCCCCTGAGGAAAATGCATTGAATTGCATACCCCGGCTGTGGCGAGCCGGCGGTTATGTGGGGCTCTCCTCCCAGAAGGGGGAGGCCTAACCCACTAAAAACCTCAGGGATGGCCTTCCTCAGGCATGTAGGGAGCCCCCGGGACATCAGGAAAATGGATGCCCAGATTTAAAAAGTTGTCTTGAACAATGGCTATTCTCTAAAATGTATTATAGTGTTAATTAACTATTTAATTACATTTACATTATTACGAAAAATATATCTACTTAGTCACTTATTAATAAACCATTCAAAAATTATATATTACCCTTTTCAAGTTATAAGGCTTTAAAGACTTTTTTGAAAAAATGACCGATTTTTGTCTATTGGCCCATTTTTTTTGTTTATTATAATTCAAATATTTAGTTTTATACTATTTTTGTATAGCAGATTAGTTTGTTCATCATAATGCAAAATAAAAATAGAGTTACCTCAACTAAATAGGTTGTAGATAGAAGATTGATAGTTATAGCATCAAACAAAAACAAGTACAAATCAAACTTCAACCAGCAATAGAAAAAAAAAATCTATGACACGTAGGCTGCAGACACCTTTAAAAATATCTACGTTTCATTAGCTATTCAACAAGGTATAACAAGGTAGGCTTATAACTTGAAAAGGGTTAAGTTGGGGGGCGGGGTTCCAAGGGGAAATCTGTCAGAAATGGTGGGAACCACGACCCCCTAACGGGGTTCGCACGACTTACCAGGTAACCCTGTAACCTGTAGTTTGCAATAAATCTTTTTGACTTTGACTTTGACTTTGACAAAGTCCCGCAAAGTGTTACCGATTTGCCTTTTGACAGATTTTAATTATTTGTCAAAAATACTACTATACCTATTTAAAAAAATTATACTGTTGAGGATTACATAAATGATAACAAAGCTTGGGTTTAATTTTAATAACTCAATAGTAACGTTGCTAAATATTTAGACTATAGTAAAAACACAATGAAACTAAAGCTTTTATTGATAAAACCGGACAAGTGCGAGTCGGACTCGCGCACCGAGGGTTCCGTACAAACCTGCAAGGTTTACAAAGTTCGGTTCATATATTTTGTAATGTAACTAAAAATTTAAGGTTTTCGGAATTTTTCCTTTATGTGTGCTATAAAACGTTGCTTCATGCCAAATTTCAAGATTCTAGGTCGACTGGAAGTACCCTTTAGGTTTTGATTCCCTTGCGAGTACTTGCGAGTTTCAAAATATGCAGCTTAAATTGCTGTTTCTTTTGATTGCGTTGACATAGAAGTTTGATTTTGTTACAGCTTAAAGGTATTATAGACCTGAGTATTTGGTATGAATTTCAATTTAATACCTCTACGCGTTTATGAGGAAATGGGTAGTAAGTTTAAAATTATTAAAAAAATATATATTATGTGATGTAACTAAAAATTTATGGTTTTCGTAATTTTTCCTTTATCTATGCTATAAAACGTTGCTTCGTACCAAATTTCAAGATTCTGAGTTCACGGGAAGCACCCTGTAGGTTTTGATTCCCTTGCAAGTGTCGAAAATTTGCGGCATAAACGGCTGTATCTTTTGATTGCGTTGGCTTAGAAGTTTGATTTTTTCACAGCTTCAAGGGACAGTAGACCTGAGTAATTGATATAAATTTCAGCTTCATACCTCCACGCGTTCCTGAGAAAAAGGGTCTTGACAGACGGACGGACAGACGGACAACAAAGTGATCCTATAAGGGTTCCGTTTTTTCCTTTTGAGGTACGGAACCCTAATAATGTTAATTTGTTTAAACTTGTAAAGGAAGTTGAGTTAAGGCTATTTATCTGAGGCCAACTTCTAATCGCCGACTCTGTAAAAATACAGGGAAATAAAATAAATAGCCCTTGCTGGCTCTTTTCAGTAGAAAGTCCGAGTCCAATGGCTTCAAATCCTATTTGAAGAATAAAATTGTAATTTTGATTTTCGATTGCTGCGACATTGGAAGAACCAAGATTACGTTACTCATATCGAGATGTATACATATTATAATTATCGACATACTGCCGGCTGATACGACGACGATAGCTTTATCATTATGATTAAACGAGAATGAATCAGTAGCATTTAGTACGCAGCGGTGGACGCAAGTCTCCGTACGCCGTGTAGCGTTACCGCGCGTAGATTTAAAAAGCAAATGTTATGTCAATAGATTTTTAAACGAATTATTTTAGTGTGTACAGTGCTGTGTTTTTGTAAATCAAGAATGAACACAGTTGTGTATGTAATTTAACAGCGGTCCCGTTATCGTTAATTTGGCGGTGTTTATCTGTCAAAGTTAAGGTAAGATCGTGTTGTATCGTCAATTTATTGCCTGTCTGACAACTTAAACCAGTTGTTATTTGGAACATATATAAACAAACTTTTTTAAATAAAAAATCTTGATTTTGATAACAGGTTATCAAAATAGCGAATCAACAATTTTTTTTAACAATTTTTAATTCTCTGACTCAGATATGTTTATTTTTAACGTGATAGGTAATTTACGGTTAAGAATTTGATATTTCTATACTGTAGTCCGTTTGTTAATTTTATAAGCGAGATACCAAACATTACGAAACTTTTGTACATCAATCAATACATAGTATAAAACAAAGTCGCTTTCGCTGTATGTCCGTATGTATGCTTAGATCTTTAAAACTACGCAACGGATTTTGACGCGGTCTTTTTTAATAGATAGAGTGATTCTTAAGGAAGGTTTGTATGTATAATAAATGCATAATATAGTAGAGAAACACTGATAAATTTAAAGGTTTCTAATGTGATGTCGTAAATAAGCACGTTTTTTTGCGCTTATATTGCAAACGCTGGCTGAACCCTACGAGATAGACCAAAATAATGTACTACAGTATTGTACAACTTACAAAAATCCACAAAAAAGTCCGCGATGGTATATGTCTATCTCTTAGGGATAACCCACCATAACCATTTTTTCACTGCACCCGTGCGAAGCCGGGGCGGGTCGCTAGTTTCTTAATAAACTTGCAGCCGAAACGAAAAATTAATTAAAGTAAAAAATAAATACGCTAACTTCTGTCTTAAATAAACTAACTTTGATATAGGTACATTACATTATCTAACCTAACACGTTACCCGTCCCCGCGCACTGAGTTCAAAAAATACCTAGTTGGTATAACAAACTTAGTTTATTTAAGATAGAAGTTATCGTACTTATTATTTACTTTTTAGTTCTTTATATTCCTTCTAAACATACGTAGGTAAGTTGGTTGCGTACAATTTTGAATTCGGTTTTATTTTTTATAAATATTTTATTTCTTAATTTTTTTAACTATAGTCGTATCCACAAAGGTTCCCGATATTGGTATTGTAGGTAGATATATATTTTTCTTTCTTTCTGTAGTTGTAAGTGAAATTTTAGTTGTGTCGTATTTATTCTTTCTAAACTTACGTAAGGTACGATTGATTCGGTTTATTTATTTTTTTAGTCGGTTACTAAAAAATCCCTATCTCAAAAAGCACGCAACCGATTTCGATGAAACTTGCAGTATCCCTAAGTTGAACAATACTTAGTAAAACAAAAAAGAATTACTTAGATCGGACTTGTAGTTCCGGAGATATGCGAACACAAACATGACATATATACATACACTTTTGAAATTTGGCAGATTTGTTCAGACGCTGATATAGATTAACGAATACACAATAATAAATAAACGAAAACTGGGCAGTTCTGAAAATATGACATACATACGGGTCGAATTGATAACCTCCTTTTTTTGAAGTCTGAAAAAATTTGAGTTGAGATTTCCGTTCCGAGTAATTATGTCACAATACTCGAGTATAAAAACATATTTGTTTAATTTTAAATGTATTATGTATATTCAGTATTATCTTGTATCCATAACTGTTAATGATAATGAGGTACTTTCGACAGATAACATAATCCAAGTGTGAGTTAACGTAATCCAAGAGTGTATGTTGCAGGTACCGGTGCTAACATGACTGCTTGGTTATTTAAGTCTGTTGCTAATAAATTTGATTGAAAATGACAGGTTGCAGTTGAATTAAATAATTAAACTTCATAAGCTTTAATGCACCTGAACTATTTGACAGTCCCAATCAAAATCTGACAACAACAGAGTAACATTATGTTGTAGAATTTCAATTGCTTCGTCTAGATCCTTCTAATGTTTCCCCCACACGTCGACAAAGCGCACTTCTGGCCGGTCTATTTTCTGTGTGGAAAATGCAGTTACGCATACCTCGCACTTGGCGAAAGGTACGGGGCTATGTCGGGCTTTCCGGCCTTAGGCAAGCAGTACTGTCTTTACCATAAGGGCACAAAGGGCCCGTGCCCAGGGCCCCCATTCTCAGGGGGCCCCTAAAGATCTACAATTTCTCTCACATATTTATTATCAAAACATGTTTGTCGGACACGTTAGACATTACTTTTTTTCGCAAATTAATAACTTTTTAAGAAGCTATTTACGTGGCATATACTACGCCATTATATCAACGAAGACAGACGGTCCAAGAAGGCTTAATTCTATCTGGAAGCTGGCATCGAAATTGCTTAATCAATAACGTTATTTTAGTGCAGTATTCTAACCGCGGGATGGCGCGAGCTTAACTTATTTAGCGAGCACAACAAATTTATTTTAAAAATGTTAGTATAATGCGTGTTTTTTACTTTCCAAAAAGGCCTCCAATTCTTGTGTGCCACAGCTTAGTTTAAGACGACGGTGAGCGTAAGCGCGTCTTTCCTTGACGGAGAGCTGTAGCCTGACAATGCACTGGGAACCCTTTCAGACACTTGCACGACCTCGTCGGCGTAATGGCGAAGAATCGCCTTCTTAGAGCAACTGGGAATCGACCACCGGATTGAATTCGGCCATCCTACTATCCAGGATAGGTCCCCAAAGTGACAGCCACCTCTTAAGGTAGAAGAGAACAGCCGATGCGACCCGCTAGGTTGTTTCTGGTCATCTTCGAGCCCTATCAGGGAGCCTCTGTCACATTATAAGCCGTCACATGAAGTTGCCCAGAGCATCCCAAGTGCACTCTTGGCCTATCCTATCTTCAGGATATCTCCTGTTTGGTCCTGTTGTTCAGGTCGTCGCTCATCAACTTGCCCGTTTGCGTTCACATTATATTTTTTCTTTCGTCCAGCCTTTCTTAATTTAATAAACCGAAACCATTTAAACATTCGTTTCTCGATCTTTGACACGCGTTTATAGATTACAAATATTTTAGTCTAACGTTCGACCGCGAGCTTAAACCCTGTGACATTTTTCGGTAGTGACATAACTACAATGAAAATAAACTACTACGAAACTACATACTACTATGCACACTTAATTATCTGGTTTTGTACTTCTAATTACTATTTTGCTGTATGTTTTAGTGTTGAAGCAATTAGTATATTTGTAGGTTTGGGTTTATATGGTGTTTTACATAAGCCCTCGTAAATATGAGACGAGTAATATCTTCACTATGTACAATGAATACTTCCCAGGGGAGTATAGTATTCGGTTTTTCTAGAAGGTAGACTAAAAAGGTCTGCAAAGTGATTACCTCGTTCGAATTGCAGGCGTCTATAGACTACGGCTACTACTTACCATTAGGCAGGCTTTGGCGTGTGTTATTTTTATTTATTTTTTATTTAATTTAATAAGACTTACCAACTAAATACATAAACGTCATTAACATATTAACATTTTTTGTATAATGGTATCATATATGCATTTAAATTATAGGTAGGCACAACATTTTTTTAAAGACGTTTTTTCCTAATTATAAACAACAACTATAACAACAATGTGAAAAGAAAAATAAAAATCTAAAAATAAAAAAATAAAAAATACAAAACTCCCTAATAGCTCTTTTAAAATTATACGACTTTGCAGTAAAAATGTCAATATCAATATCTGAGTTGAATTTTTGTGCAAAATCATTGGAGTTTCTCAAAATTGTACTCATAGGAGAGTGACTACCAAATTTGTTCCTTCTAAAACTCAATTCAAATGGCCTGTAATTATCTACACGTGCACTAAGCCTAGGAACCAATATATTAATTTGTGCTAGGAGAGACGGACAATCAACTTGATGGTTCTGTAACTTATATAAAAAAATCATACACAGCTGTTCTTTACGTTGTCTTAAGGAGAACATGTGATATTCGTTTAACCTTTCTGCATAACTCCCTATTGTACGGTGAACGCCGTTAATAAAAGATATTCTATTCAGAAACTTTGTTTTTAAATGGTCCATTCGTCCTGGTGCCTCCTTGTCGATTGAGCTCTTAGGCCTCTGTTACTATTTACATCATATAACTTTATTCACAGTTAAAAATGAGTTAAAATAGAATTTTCTATTACATTCAATTATTTTATCGTTTTTAAATAAAATGCAGTCTCAAAAATAATTATGTAATTTTATTGCTATAAAATTTGAAACTGACAGATAATCTGCTTTTCTAAGGAAATTATCACATCGAATTTTAGTAAGTCACTAATGTGACTGCGCTAACTGGCAGTTTCTTTCAAATTTGACAGCAACAAAATCACATAAACAGTAGACTATTTATTGTATTATAAATGGGTTTGATTCTTTCGTGCACGTGCCAAAGATTCTTTGTGATTAAAAAAGGAAGATTAATTATGAGTTACCTAACATTGTTAAAATTTGACAGCAACAAAATTACATAATCAAAGGACTGTTGTGTTATAAATAGAGATCGGATAATCGGATGCATATTTACCTAAAGTTAATTTTTGGCTCACAAATTATGGAAGCGGCTTTTTGAAATAAAAATCCCGGGAAAATACGGGACTGCAAATTTAACGTAGTGATATTGTTTGAAAACTACTAAATTAGCACGTGGTATTTATTTTCAAAAGACTGAGACTCCGGGTTCATTTATACAACTATGCATACGTATTTACATGAAGTTTAGTTTCAGTTCCCCGTGCGATTTATTAATGTACGAAACATGAAGAGTTTTTCTTCCTCTAAAATTCTATATACCTACTCACAAATCACAGGGGGAACTGAAACTAACCTTCATGTAACGTCGTTTTTAAGCTCATATTACCGACTAGTTTTGCATTACCAAAATGTTCTACAGTACCGGAATGCCGGCATTTTTATTTATGGAAATAAAATAAAAAGACAGTTCCATACTTTGTCAAAAACAAAATTAGGTAAATAAATAAACATTCGGCTATCCAATTCCGCAATCCCGGGATTTTTATTTAACAAAACAATAAAAAGCCGTTTCCATACTTTGTCTTAAACTAACTTTAGGTAAATATGCATCCGATTATCCGATCTCTAGTTATAAACTTACAAATACGTTGAATCATTCGTGCACTGTGGCCAAGATTCCTTGTGAAAATCACATAATCAGAGGGCTGTTGTGTTATAAATACTTTGGATCTTCCGAGCAAGAACCCTTGTGATTAAAATAAAATAAAAACAGACTAATCATCTGTTACTTAGCGTTATTAAAATTTGTCAGTAACAAAATCACATAATACATAAATATTACTTATTTACAGATTTATATATATGTGGACTATGACATTGTAGTATATTATAACTATCTTAAATATCTAGGACTTATTTATAAAATCGTTGGATCTACCGAGCAAGTTCCCTTGTGATTAAAAAAAAACAGTTTAATTATCTGTTACTAAGCATTTTTAAAATATAACACCAACCAAATCACATAATCAGGGTACTGTTGTGTTATAAATACGTTGAATCTTCCGTGCACTATGGCCAGGATTCCTTGTGATTAACAATCTTATAAATTCGTTGGACCTTCGGAGCAAGTTCCCTTGTGATTAAAAAATAAATAGATTAATTATCTGTTCAGCATTTTTAAAATGGCGATGTATCAGGAACTACTTAACTATATTTATCAATAACTGAGCTACGACCTATGTTAATCTTTTTACTCCGATAACTGCTTTCAGAACACTAAAACCGGCCGCTACAATGTGTGCTATCTGTGCGTGATTGTAAGTTTACGAGATAACTCAGTGCCATTATGGCCTAGGAAATTATTTAAATGGATTAATTTATTTGATGTTAATATAATTTTACTGTTACAATGATACTTATAACTACTTAAGTTGAGTAGTTGACATAATTAGCATGATATTAATTTGTTAAATTTTCAAGTGTAACAGCGTAAACACAGATTTCATTCAGACAATGGCTTCATTTACACAATTCTTATTAATATCCGATATGCCAAAAAAAAAGAGTGCGGACCAAAGAGTCCGCAGAAAACCAAAAAGAGTTTGTTCAATATTGGGCTCGAGACTATCTTTCTCATGAAGTACATTCAAATATTGGCTTGTCTATGGACTCGCTTCAAACCAATGCGAGTGATCGCAGTAACAAGAACTTTCAACTGTGACCGCGAGATGGCGGTGAAGTTCCCTTCCTTGTTCGCACATTTGCGAGCCGGCACGCGCTGCACCTTTATTATTAACTAGCTTTCTGCCCGCGGCTTCGCCTGCGTGGATTTCGGGATTGGGTCTATAGAGGGTTAAGGGTCATAGCTTTTGCTCACGGCTACATATCCGCGGAGGTCTGTTTATGGCGCGAAGATTTTATCGGGCTTCCCGTGGGACTATCCGTTTTTCCGTGATAAAAAATACCGCAAAACCTTGCTCAAGAATCACTTTATCTATTGATGAAAACCGCATGAAAATCTGTGCAGTAGTTTCTGAGCGAAGCCTTTATTGCGCATCCTGTGGGATCTGTAGATTTTTCCGGGATAAAAAGTAGCCTATGTTACTCGGGGATAATGTAGCTTTCCAAAGATGAAAGAATTTTTGAAATCGGTCCAGTAGTTTCGGAGCCTATTCATTACAAACAAACAAACAAACAAATCTTTCCTCTTTATAATATTAGTATAGATAAATTGTGAAAAATTGTGAAAAGTGACGTGAAAGTTGTGTCAGTGAAACCAGGAACAGCACGAGCAGCTGGATCTAACCACATAATAACTGTGAGTCTGAAACTTTGCTTGAGCCCAATTCCAAATTTCAGTTTTCAAATCAATGTCGTAGTTCAACCAGAGTTAAATATCCGATATGTCAGAACTGCCCCAAAAGAGAGCCCGTATTTTTTTCCCGAAAAGGTAGGTTCCCATAGGCTGAGAATCCTCATGAGGTATCCGCTACCAAGTGCCGCGGAGATTATGTCGGAGTCCAGACGGATCCAGGCGGCTCGACCGATGTGACCTGCTGACCAAACTCTTCTGCCTTGATCCTAATAACCTCGTGGCTTGGTGTCACAGCGAAAATAAGTAAATTAGCATTATTTTTTACATTACATCAATCAGCCTAGCCCAAAATAAGCCCTGTAAGGCTTGTGTTATGGGATTTAGGGTAACGGATAGACGTACATATATAAATGTTTTTGATAGACAAGGCCGGCGCCACTTGGGCTTTCCGCGCCTCTTCTAGCGCTTATAGGTCCCCTTTATGGGCCTGCGCTGCATCGCCCCTCTCCTGAGGGGCGGTCGCCCTCACGATTTGCCTATATGGTTCTTAGAACTTAGGCACAGGCTGGGTTTAGTCTGTAGGACACGTGGCCGGACCGTTCCGGTCTTTGAGTCCGACATAACCTCGGTGACACTTGCCGTTATCCTAGTATCCGGTAGCGGGGTATCCTGGGTACGTTTTGTGCTCCTTGTGAGGATTCTCAGCCTTCCTCTCCTGAGGAAAAAAAATATTTTAATAATCATGACTAAGGTACAAATGTTGGTGCTCCCATTCAGCACACAAACATCTGCCCCACCGGGACTCGAAACCGTGACTTCAGAGATGGCGGCACCTTGAATCCGACCAACCAGTCGATTACAGAGCTCGCCTACAGCAATTTCTAACGTAGTTAACTATTAATTTAATACTTGCTTACCTTCCTATTTGTCGCACTGCTCGCACATCGCTCTTGGCGATAAGACCGCTGGCCTACATTACTTTTATTAATATCATTGTTTCTCGTGCTTATCTGTTTATTGTGCGCACCAAATAATTTATCTATTTCTTCTAGCTAATATTATAAATGTGAAAGTACTGTCTGTCTGGCGTGCTGTCACATTACCATACATTTACCATAAAGGATTGGTAAATCTTGGGTTTTACTGGAAAATTTTAGAATTTACCGTAGTTCGAGCTTTCACAGTAACACTATCAAAATATCTTTTATTCAACTAAATTTAAAATATATGTTAAACGTAGTCATTTTGAAACAAGATAATTTTGATTTTGATGTCACAGAAATCGAATGTGGTATTGACGATTGTACATCATTCATCATGTAGGCTTTCTATGTTTGGCAGCAGAGGTGCTAATTTATCACGTCGGCAGATTTACATAACCAAATATCCTTCATTCGAACCTTCAAAATCGATCACCTCCTTGACCTTGTCCGAGAATAATATGACTGGCTTTTATTGAGACCCTTAGGAACTCTTTAAATCTACTCGAGATTCCCGAAGGAATACAACCTTATTGTCACAGAAACAAGGGCCATTATTCTTCAGTTGGAGTTGCATGGTTCGTTCCCATCGTCTGGAGACGGATGCGGCCATTACCTACTTGAGCTGACAGCATCTTAGTGCGCGGGACTTACTGACTTAATACTTCGTAACTGGCTCTTCCTGTGTTGATTTAATAAAAACTTGATAAGTAGAAATTAACTGCACAGAGAGCTGTGGTCTCGGTACTGGCTTATGATTCGGGGAGCCCGGGGTCGATTACGCCATGTACCAATGTGTTTTTCTTTTATCGAGGTTCATATGTACATCTGACGCTCCTACGGTGAAGGAAAACTGCATACACCTGGGAAGGAATTGGTTGATAAAGGCCTAATCGCCCTAACATAGGATAATGTCCCTTGCTGGAGAAGTTCGAGTACTTAATACGGCCCTTTTTCTAGGACTCTACATTAAATAATAAATAAATAAATATTTCTTACACTTACATCGATGAGCCTTTTTTTTTTTTTTTCCTTGAGGAAAATGCATTAAATTGCATACCCCGGCTGTGGCGAGCCGGCGGTTAATGTGGGGCTCTCCTCCCCAGAAGGGGGAGGCCTCCCCACTAAAAACCTCAGAGATGGCCTTCCTTAGGCATGTAGGGAGCCCCCGGGAACACCAAGCCACCTCCGGGAACCCCCAGCCGCCGCTCCCCCGCCTAGAGGGGAGCCCTCCTCGGGGGAGGCTACCACCTCCCCCGGTCTCCTCCACCGACGACGCCCCCCGGCCACGGAAGGGGCGTGGTCCATCCCGGGACACCGATTAGCCTAGCCCAAAGTAAGCTCTGTAGGGCTTGTGTTATGGGATCTAGGGTAACGGATAGACGGACATACATATATTATACATATATAAATGAATTTGTTAGAAATATATTATAGCAACCATGACTAAGGTACCAATGCCCGCATTCATTACGCAAATTAAAATTTCATTTAAATCGCTTCAGTAGTTTTGTTGTGAAACTACGACAGACAGACAGAGACTAATACTGAATATGTTTAAATCATAGATTTTCTACGATACATTTTCTTTCTTACGCTTGGAACATTGTGAATCTGTAAAACAATTGAATTATAAATGTATTGCTGACATTTATCGTATTATCTCAACTAATATCATAAATGTGAATGTCTGTCTGTCTGTCTGTCTGTTACGCTTTCCCGCTTAAGCCTCTACTTGGTACACCAAGTTTCATCAAAATCGGTTGCGATCTAATCAGGGTCTAATGATTGTCTGTAGACAATCATTAGACCTTGAGACAGAACATAGGCTACTTTGTATTTCGAAAAAAGGGATGAAGGGGTTGAAATAGAGGTTGAAGTTTGTATGGGATTTCTTAATATTAAAAGATAAAGCCATGAAACTTTATATTTCAGCACTTGATAAGAAATCATTACACATTTGTTCTAGCATTTTTGAAATTTCGACCAGCTAGGGGGTGAAATAAGGGTTGAAAGTTAATATGCAATTTGTCAAATATCACGTCATAAGAAACAAAAAATCGTTTGTTCTAGCATTTTTAAATTATTACCGGTGTGGGGGTGAAATAGAGGTTGAATTGAAGATAAAACTATGAATCTTGGTACCATAGACATAAGGGACTAGGATTGACAAAAAATATTTTCACGCAGGCGAAGCCGCGGGCGGAAGCTAGTTGAATTATAAATGTTTTAATAATTTCTTTAATCAACCACTAAACACGCTTTGAATAAATCACAAGAAAAAAAATACTCCAACAATGCAGGGTAGCGGGGTATTGTCGAAAATATTTATTTACCTAAATAGGAGATATGTCGCACAATTATTTGATTTTAAATAGAAAAATGTTTTAAAATACAATTTAGCAGTAATGCTATGCGATAACAACTTCAACTCAATAAAAAATCCTTAACTAACACTTACATTTATGATACAACATAACAGAAAGGAATTAATGTTACATAATAAAAATAAAGTACACTTGCAATTCATTGTTACGATTGTTGCATTTAGTGTATTATTATTAATAATTCTTATCACTTGACATTGTATCGCTATTAATATTAATTGATTTTATTTTATATTTATTTATTTATGGAGAACTAACTGTTACGATATGCAAAGTACTGTTATAAGGTTACTTAGTCTAAGCATGGCAACTTTATTCATGGATTAACATCTATACTAATATTATAAAGAAGTAAAGTTTGTGTGTTTGTATATTAGTTAAATTGTAAGGGGTAATTTCGGAATCTACTGAACCGATTTTAAAAATTCTTTCACCAATATAAAGCCACATTATTGCTGAGTGTCATAGGTTATATAAAAAACCGAAAAATCAAAAGGCTTTTTACGTGGTAGTCCATTTTGCAAAGTGAATAGGAGAAAAAACGGTCGAATGAAAGCGTTTCTTAACTATGAAGGATATATTTTTGAGTTCTAGAAAAAAGATATGGAGCTTGAAAATGCCTACAAAAAAGTCAACAACAGCATATGTCCAACTTTTATATTTAAGTTACATAAAGGAGTTTTCTTATGTAGTAGTAGTTCTTGTGTAGTAGTATGTATAATGTAGTATAGATAATTTAATTTTTAATTTTAATCATTTGGTTATATTTATTAGTCATATATTGCCAAAAATTATGAATCTTTATGAAAATAAGTAAAGTTATCGTCTTAAGTGTGAAGGCCAAAGCAGCGGACAACGCGCGATGGCTTCGGGTTTAATTCGGTTCGCGTTCGTACTCGCTTCGGGGATTATTCATATTATGCCCAACGAAGTGGGCACGGGTCAGCTAGTATAACATAATAATAATCTTAACTTGACTTCGGCACCACACAGCACACAGACATACACATATGCGCTCAAGTTGCGTCGACTCCCTTATTTCGACTCTAACGACTCCGGAACGGTCGCCGGTGTCGTTAGCAAGCATGGCGTCGAACCTTCTGTTCGTGCGCCTTCCACAAAGACTCATCGCCAGGGTTCCCAACATAGGGGTTTTCCCCTAGATTTAGGGGCTAAATAAGTGAGATGGGATTTTTTTAGGGACTTGAAATTTTTAGGGGTATTTTTAGGGATTTTTTGACTCTTTATATTTTTCATTTTTTTTTAAGATAAATTCAAAAATGGCTCTCGTGTGAATCAATGTAGCCAACAAAAACATTAATATTTATTTCTTGACCTACCGACTTATAACATCTAGTTCGTAATTCTACAACCACTCTGTGGTAACTATTTAAAATAAATAAATATATTTAAAATAATATAAAAGTTACGTTTTTAAAAGTTACCTTTCCCTCAAATTGAAATTAGTTCCCCACTGTAACTGGCTATTGGCTACAAATCTCTTAATTACGCCTCTGAATGTCCGTTTTTAAAAGTTACGCTACCCCCGAAAGCGTAACTGTATAGAGCGTCTACTGTAAATATTTTTTAGGGGGACAACTCAATAATTAAGGCGATTTTAGGGGTTTTAACACAAACTTTAGGGATAAATATTTTTGAGATTTGGTAACACTGCTCATCGCAAAGCTGAACATAGCCAGCTGAGGCTTCAGCATAGGTCCGTCCATAAAATAACCTTCCTAAGCATTCCAGTCCTAACCTTTGTCTTTTAAAGCAATAAATAAATTTCATGAGAAATACTTAGTATTTTTAAAAAAGTCCACTTCAATAAAGTTCGAGTAACAGCCACATATTGATGTACCTGTAAAAAGTAATGTTGAATAAAAATTATGTAAATTTTGATTTTACTTGAGAGATAGCAACAATTGCCTTAATATGCTTTGTGTTGACCACGACATCGCTACGATAACATCAGCAACACCTGTCAGATAATTAAGCAATTACAATAAAATATGCGATAACGATTTTAAAATATCGCAGATATTAATAGATCGTGACAAGTTTTCTTTGTCTCTGTTTGTTGTTGATTCATTCGTTTATTTATTCGTTATCGTGGATTCGGTGGTGTTAGATTTGGGCTCAGCTCAAACATATTTTACGTCGAATATTTCACTTGAAGCGTCGGTTGCGCTGTGGCTTACGAGTCAGATCGGGGTATCCTGGATCGATCCCGTTATGTATCAATGTGTTATTCATTTTTCGGATTACATACGTACATTTATCTGACGCTCCTACGGTGAACTTTTTTTGCGGGGGAAATGCTCCTTATGCACCATGACGCTGTGATGGCAAGGCGCGGCCGTGTGTGGGGCTCTCCGGTCTGACCCACTAAAACCCCCCGCACATGGCAGGATCCGCTTCGCGACTTCACTGCCATGCGCCCCGGGGCCGGCTCGACCTTTTTTTTTTGTTCCCCTGAGGAAAATGCATTAAATTGCATACCCCGGCTGTGGCGAGCCGGCGGTTATGTGGGGCTCTCCTCCCCAGAAGGGGAAGGCCTACGCACTAAAAACCTCAGGGATGGCCTTCCTCAGGCATGTAGGGAGCCCCCGGAACATCAAGCTACTTCCGGGAACCCCCAGCCTCCGCTCCCCTACCTAGAGGGGAGCCCTCCTCGGGGGAGGCTATAGACTACCTCTCCCGGTCTCCCCTAGAATTGGTCGAGCCAACGCCAAGGGTCCGAGAACACTTGGACAATCCCCCAGACGGAGGGGCGTCACCTCGCCATGTCACTATGAATGCTTAAATCTTTAACACTACGCAACGGATTTTGATGCGATCTTTTTTATAAATAGAGTAATTGAAGAGGAAGGTTTATATGTATAATGAGATCCTCTATATGGTGGAGAAGTACTGTTATTTTTGAGGTTTCTAATGTGATGTCGTAAATAATTATATTTTTTCCACTTACATTGCAAACCCAGACGAGATTTATCAAAATAATGTACTAAGTATTGTACACATTGAAAAGGTCTACAGAAAACTCCGCGTCTATCTCTTATAGATATCCCACTAAAATATTTTTTTCTCATTTAAATAAATAAATAAATAAACAGTCAGTCAGTCAACTACAGTCTTATTATTAATTTTTTAATTCAACCAATTTTAAAAGCTAGTGTTTTCATCAGTATTGCACCCGTTCGAAGCCGGGGCGGGTCGTTAGTATAAGTACATATTTGAATAAGTAGATCAAAGAATCTAATTTAATTAATTAAAAATACATTAATCAGCGTAGCCCATACACGAGCTAAAGAGCACGAGCCTACACTAACTAAAGCCAATTAGGCTTTAGTGTTAAAGGTTTCAATTCAGTTTTTGGTTGTTTTTTTTTTAATAAATGTCAGATAGATTATTGCTTGTACTTTTTATTCATCACTCACATTTGTTACGACAACTTTACATAATAAAATTTATGGTATTTCTTTTCAATCAAGAACAATACATTATAACGATGAAAAGTTCAATTACACATGAATATGATATAAAAAATTGCACTAATATTTAATCTATATTTATAATAAATCTGTAGAGGGGTCAATTCTGTACATGAAATATATTTTCAAAATAACTATCAGGGGCTGATTAGGGATCGATACTGATGCCAAAAATGCAAGCAGTTAAATTTTTGTCTGTCTGTCTGTATGTTCCTTATAGAAACAAAAACTACTGGACGGATTTTAACGAAACTTGGTATAATTATTCTTCATACTCCTGGGCATGTTATAGAATACTTTCCATTACGCCACAATCAATAGGAGCAGAGTAGTGAAGGGAAATTTTGGGAAAACGGGAGAAGTAACTCCATTTTTTTAGCTCCCGTCGCGTGTGTAGCCTTAATGGTTAAAGTCACATAAAAATCATGTATGACGGAAATATTCTACATAAAATTGTCTAAAAAACATCCCGCAACAGCATATGTCTATCTTTTATGGTTGACTCACAATAATCTATACAAATATTATGAAGCTGAAGAGTTTGTTTGTTTGAACGCGCTAATCTATGGAACTCCTGGTTCGAATTGAAAAATTATTTAATTTTTTATTGAATAGCCCATTAATCGAAGAAGGTTTTAGGCTACATAACATCACGCTGCGACTAATAGGAGCGAATAAATAATGGAAAATGTGGAACGGTTCTAGATACCAAAAAAATATGTATGAAAGAATTATTCCTCTTAAAATGATCTAAAAAAATGTCTGCGACAGTATATGTCTATCTTTTAATGTTAACTCACTAGAATCGTTTTTATGGTGATCAAATTTGGATTATTCCACGCGGACGAAGTCGCTGGCACAGCTAGTTGAAAAATAAACTTCTATTACATACACCAATAATCCTTACTTATAAACGCGTACGTTTGAATGGATGTATGGATGGATGTTTGTTACTTTTTCACGTAAAAACTACTGGAATGGATGATAAAAACTAATGGATTTTAATGAAACTTTACAATAATATAGCTTATACATCACAATAACACATAGGCTACAAATTATATAGATATTGTGTGAATCGTCTGAAATATGAGAATAACCATCCTGCGCAGACGAAGTCGCCGGCGACGAAGAACAATGTTTGTTTTAGAGAGAGACGGTCGCTTAGGTGATGTGAAACCAGTTGTGCAAACTAACACCGGCATATTTTCAGGTTGAATAAAACGATAGAATTAAAAGTCAATACCTTATTTAATTAAGCTGTTCTCGTTGTGGCACAGGATTAGCGCGTGTAATTCGTGCACACATGCATTACGTGCAAGTCTTCGTCTGCCGTATTCAGTGCGGTATTTCATTATTTAGATAGCAACAATCATGGCTGAGTTGTTCAGTATCTGACTTCAAATCAGATAACTAGAACGCATCAGATTTTTTTTTTCCTCAGGAGAGGAGGCTGAGAATCCTCATGGATACCAACGCAACAGGCAAGCAGCAGCAAGTCGAGACGGCTCGACCACATAGACCTACCGACTAAACTCAGCCTAACCTTGGCCCTAATGGCCCTAAGGCTTGAATGGAATGTTTGGCGCACCCTCAGGAGAGGGCACGTCAGCGCTGCCCTCCGAAGAGGACATATGCGCGAAAGAAGGCTCGGTACGCCAACGTGGGTCCGGCCTTGAAATGATGGGGCCTACTCGTACATGTGCAGCAAGCTGCGAAGTATGGACTAACTAAGGGATGGCGGCGCAGATGCCGCCTCTCGCAAGGTAGGCCAGTCATTAAAGCCTGAAACCCGAAAGAAATTAGTAACTCGCTAAAATTTTGAGGGGTCATTAAGGAAGGTGAAATACCTTACCGTGTGATTTTGCAGCGCTCTGGGGTGTACGGAAAGGGTAGAAAGGGATGAAAAGTGATTTTTGTTGATAACATTGTCAAAAAAATTTGTAACACGCTGCAAACTTAGAATTAGGTTGTTCTCATTGTTTTGTAACGTGTATTAATTTTGCAGCGTTTTGCAGTGTACGGAACATTCTTTATTATTAAAAAACGCTGCAAAATTAATACACGTTACAAAACAATGAGAACAACCTAATTCCAAATTTGCAGCGTGTTACAAATTTTTTTACCCTTGTTATTAACAAATTTTACTATTTTTTAATAATAAACAATGTTCCGTACATTGCAAAACGCTGCAAAATTAATACACGTTACAAAACTATGAGAACAACCTAATTCTAAGTTTGCAGCGTGTTACTAATTTTTTTGACAATGTTATTAACAAAAATCACTTTTCATCCCTTTCCGTACACCCCAGAGCGCTGCAAAATCACACGGTAAAGTATTTCACCTTCCTTAATGACCCGTCGAAATTTTAGCGAGTTACTAATTTCTTTCGGGTTTCAGGCTTTAATGACTGGCCTAAGGCTTGAAGAGCCAGCGTCAATGAGTCGGGAGGGTCAGAAAGGACGTGTCTGGGTCGACGATACTCTGTGTTACGCGGATTGACTGGCGACGCCTCAGATTCGAAGGGTTTTCTTTTGTAACATTTTTGTCAAAGTTAAGTAAAAAGTGAGAGAGCAGGTAGGTTGCGATACTGTGCTAC
Organism: Scirpophaga incertulas; assembly: GCA_036419045.1. NCBI lineage: Eukaryota > Metazoa > Arthropoda > Insecta > Lepidoptera > Crambidae > Scirpophaga > Scirpophaga incertulas. The sequence goes on along the minus strand of CM071627.1, from coordinate 227,165 downwards.
GAGCTACATCTGACTTCTAGTCAGACGTTGGCGCCGCTCGGTTGCAGCGATTATTTAGGAAACAAGAAATACATTTCGGCGACGACATCAGACGCGTGATACAGTACAGAACGTGAATTTGAACTTAAAAATATGTGGAAAACGGTTCGTAGTAGTAACCCACGCTACATTAACTTATTTCACAAACCCTGCGCGGTAAATACCTTTAAAGGTAAACACTTGGATTAACCCTTTGTTTTTTCAATAAAGTAATTTGGTAAGCAATGTTCTAACATAATGTTTCATTAAATTTTTACATTTATGTGTTGGTCTCAGCATTGATCCACGAATCGGATGATTGGCGGGGCTCGGGGTCAATCCTGCTAGTACCATTTTTTTTTCGGTTCTTAGACTTTTTTTTTACTACCCCGGCTCTGGAGAGCTGGCGGTTATGTGGGGCTCTCCTCCCCAGGCCTACCCACTAAAAACCTCAGCGATGGCCTTCCTCAGCCATGTAGGGAACCCCGGGAACGCCAACGATCAATCCGTACCGAGCCAACGTGGTCCTAAAGTTAGGGTAGGTTCATGGTAGAGTTAGGGTAGGCTCACCCTCGGTGGGGACGTATTTGAGCTGCAATGATGTGTATCTATAGCGTCTGTTTCGTACATGGACTACACCTAACTTAAACAACACACAGATAAATTTTAACAGAGATTATTTAAAGGAGATGTCCTCTTATTACAAGGAGGTTGGTTTTTTGTGATCAGCGTTAACTAACAAACACCAAACTACATTAAATTGAAAGCCGAAAAAATATGAAGTATGAAACAAATAAAAGAAATATTTTTACCACCCCCAATTATTTTTAAATAAATAAAACATGTTTTTAAGAAATATTTCATTATGGCAACACCTTAATGATGTTTTTATTAATCTGTGACTACCGGTATCTTAGGTACTCTATGTTTGATATTTTCCGTTGAGTTATGACATTGACAGCAGGTGCCTGGCTTGTCAGTTGATTTTATATTAATATTTTTTTCTGGCTCTAGATAACATACATTAAGTAACATAGCAGTCCCTATATTTTGTTAGTTAAAAACTTCTCAAAATTAGAAATATTCGGTTCATTAAAGCAATTATGTATGTATTTAGATTTTTAAAAGGCTTGTTGATAATTTTTTTTAAGCAATGTGTAATTATTGCATTAAAGATATTTCATTTTTTATTATACTAGAATACGAATTATTAAAAATCGGGGGTCTTGAAAATAACATGACTTACGGCGATTACTTTCTTTTAGAGCCTTCTATCCAAATATATCAAATTTACCCGAGTTAGTTACTATAAACCAATATGGGACATCTCCTTTCCCTATTTCAGATATATGTTCGTCTGATCTTACGTTTGTAATTGGAACAAGATGAGCATTCATCCAAGATTGTAGCCCACGACGCCTGGACTCGCCTGGAGCCGTCTAATTGGGTTATTTTCCAATGAGCGTTGGCCTACATGCAGCTCTGGCGATATTACCACATCCTTTTCTTTCATATGCGGTTATCTTGCTTTCTTCACATGTTTTCTTCTTAAACAGGTTGGTTCGGAAACAGTAAATACGTGAATTTCTCAAATAAACCTTTGTCAAAATTATCTAAACATTTAAACAACATATTGATTCTAGATTAGATTCTAGAATACTAGAAACAAAAATAAACTTGCCGTTCCAATGTTCAGACTCCATAAAACTACCTGTTCGTTCTTGGGGAAATGTATATCTATGTTTAACAAGCTTCCGCAAAGTGTCATTGATTTGCCTTTATATAAATTTAAAATCCATATCAAAAATACACTCATGAGTAAAGGTTATTATAAAGTAAGTGACTATCTAAATGATCACAGTATTTGGGAATAGGGACACTATTCATAGAGTCATGTTTGGTAACAACATTATTTATAATATTGTATTATTTTATATGTGTATGTAAACATACATACGACTGTAATCGTATTAGGTATGATTGTATCTTATACTATATTGTATTTTTATATTATATTATTATAATTATTAACATTGAAAAGAGGAGATAAAAAATAGACCTTCAGAGTTTCTTGCCTGTTCTTCTCGAGAAGGCTCTCCCAATTTCCGAACAGGTGTCGAGTCAATATATTTTTTCATTTTTTTTTTCCATATTCGTACGTACGGACAAGGTTTTTGTTTTTTTTTTATTATTTAAGCTTTTTTTTGTTTTGTTTGTTGACGTCAATAAGTGCCTGTAAAGGTCTATGTTGAATAAATATTATTTTGATTTGATTTGATTTGATATTCTCCAGTTTCTTATAAATATTAGTTAGTGCGCGCGTTTTAGCCGCGTGCACCGTCTAGTTACATATGTATACTGATATACATAAATTTTATATAATTTAATAATTTGTCACTATATTTAAATAAATCGTTTTCTTTTTCGTTCATTTAATGTGTATTCTTATGCAATACTAGATTTTAAGTGTTAAATTGTTTTTACGAATTATTTATGAAATACGTGAAGATGAACGCAACGAATGGCATCATTTCTATTCTGCCAAAGTTTATTTCGAAAGATGATATCTTCATTGTTTTCATTAGTCTTCCTATATTTTGAGTTCTTATCGTGGTGAGGACACGAGGTTGCTCGCACAACGGCATACTAGTCTCAAACGAATTTTCGTTCAGTGAACCGCTGTTAATGTTAGCCTGGTGTGCTGTTGTTAAAAGTGCTCTAAATCAAGAATAAATTAATCTCGTCTACTTTAAATATTGATTTGTTTTTTATGTACTATATGTTTCTCACATGTATTTCCTTCTTAAATACCTGTATGTTAAGGGATTACAATGTATGATAACAAAATATAATTCCAAAACCAGTATTCCGTTGTTTTATTTGCACTCACTTGAATTATCTGTAGTACCTTTTTTTTTTTTTTTTTTTTGTTCCGCTGAGGAAAATGCATTGAATTGCATACCCCGGCTGCGGAGAGCCGGTGGTTATGTGGGGCTCTCCTCCCCAGAAGGGGGAGGCCTACCCACTAAAAACCTCAGCGATGGCCATCCTCTGGCGTTGTAGGGGGCCCTCAGGATCGAGTGTCGCAACTGAGGACCCCCGCCTTTGCACCCCTGGGTGCGTAAGGGGAGCCCTTCTCGGGGAGGAGTGATCTTGCCGCCTCCTCTCCTCCAACCTCCTATGACGTCACCCCCCGGCCATCCGAGGGTGAGGTCCCTCCCGGGTTGTCTCCACGGGCACGAACTGCGTCGCGCCCGCCAGCGACCCGTGGCGGCGCCTCAGGCCAGGCTATCTGGCCCGAGGCCGCCTTCTTCGAGCGGGATCGACCATCTCTCGAACTTGCTCGGCGGCCTCCTTCTGGAGCATCACTGTTTCACAGAAGGAAACCACAGCCCTCCAACCTCCCTCGTCCGACAGCATTGCCGCAATCAACGCTGGCGGAGACAGATCTTGCTCGATCTCTGCGACCAGGACAGGCGTTCAGAGTCCCAAGCAGGGCACTCCGCCAGCGTGTGCTGGGCCGAGTCGAGGTAAGATGCGCAATGGTGGCATCGTGTCGTGTCCTCCCTCCCTATTCGACTCAGATACTCACCGAAACAACCATGTCCGGTGAGTATCTGAGTCAAGCGGTAGGTGACTTCCGCCCTCCCGCAGAGCCAAGCTTCGAAGTGCGGGAGTATCGCACCGACGGCGCGCTGACGCACGCAGCCCCCACGCTCTAGCTGCGCACGCCAAGCCCTCTCGGCCCGTCGGTGCAACTCCCGTCTGTGCATTCCGTGCGCTGGTGCCGGGGGACTCCCCCCGTCGCCCCCCCGACCGACATGCCGCGGTGCGTTGTACATCACCGCGTACATGTCGGCCAGGATCTCGAAAGGGGGGACCGCCCCAGAACCGTCGCCGCCTCGTACGAGATCGTACGGTAGCCTCGCACGATCCGTATAGCCATTGTCCGCTGCATGCTCCGGAGCAGAGCTCTGCAGCGGGAGGACCTCGTGCAGTCTTGCGACCACACGGGGGCCCCATACAAGGCCACGGACCGTACGACGCTCGCGTACAGGCGGCGAACACCATCCCTCGGTCCCCCGAGATTGGGCAGCAGGCGATGTAAGGCGCCCGCGACCCTCTTAATTCGGGGGACCAATCGCACGAAATGCTCCTCGAAGCTCCATCTGCTGTCCAAGGTGAGGCCAAGGTACTTGATGTAGGGCCGGGTGCGACGCTATTTCTAGACCCAGCCGGCGGATCGCCCTCACGATACACGCCACCCCCAGCTCGGCAAGCCTGAGCGTCTGCTCGAAGTCGGTATCTGTAGTACCTATATGTAAACTCAATATCTGAGCAGCAGCACGAGTCTGAGCTGTTTTCTAAATCATATGAAGTAGCTGAAAACTATTATAACATATTAATATTATATTATATGTACATTTAAAACAATTATGTTTTTTATGTGGATTATTTATTGTGTGCGAGTGAATAAATGTTTTTCTTTCTTTGTTCCTTTCTAATTGCGTTACCAGCGCCCCTAGCGGTAACGTCTAACAAACATTTACATTGCAGTTTTAATCTTATTGCTCCCAAATAAAGAGACAGTCTCTGTCTGTCTGGTTCTGGATAGTCTGGATAGCTTTTGTAATACTCTAGCATTGCAACGGCACAACAGTTATTTTATTCTTTCCTGTTATTCCTTACAGAGTATATAATCTACTTTTGGCGTTATTCATCCTATATAGCGCAACCCCTTTATCGAAGTCATAACTAATTCATTAATGAATTCCTTATCTGTTTACTGGCAGTAAATAAAGCTGCAATTTGACTGCACTGGCAGTTTCTATCAAAGGAGATGTCCTCATATTACAAGGAGGTTGGTTTTTGTGATCAGCGTTAACTAACAAACACCAAACTACATTAAATTGAAAGCCGAAAAAATATGAAGTATGAAACAAATAAAAGAAATATTTTTACCACCCCCAATTATTTTTAAATAAATAAAACATGTTTATAAGAAATATTTCATATGGCAACACCTTAATGATGTTTATATTAATCTGTGACTACCGGTATCTTACTCTATGTCACAGATTAATATACTATTGCTGGTCTGATCATAATCATAAAATCAGAACTATGACATTGACAGCAGGTGTCTGACTTGTCAGTTGTTTTTTATTAATATTTTTTTCTGGCTCTAGATAACATACATTAAGTAACATAGCAGTCCCTATATTTTGTTAGTTAAAAACTTCTCAAAATTAGAAATATTCGGTTCATTAAAGCAATTATGTATGTATTTAGATTTTTAAAAGGCTTGTTGATAATTTTTTTTAAGCAATGTGTAATTATTGCATTAAAGATATTTCATTTTTTATTATACTAGAATACGAATTATTAAAAATGGGGGGTCTTGAAAATAACATGACTTACGGCGATTACTTTCTTTTAGAACCTTCTATCCAAATATATCAAATTTACCCGAGTTAGTTACTATAAACCAATATGGGACATCTCCTTTGATAGCAACTTATATATTTTGGTGTGATGAGTAAAACATTTATTTATTTAAGCCGATTTACGAATGCGTCCCGCGTCCGCATCTCGGCGTGTAGTACTCGTGTAAAACAGACAGTACATTGGCAGTTAGTCACACGAAGTGCGCAGGAGTGGATAAATGTCGATAACACTATACACGTGGGCCAATCTACGCGTTGCGAGTATGTCGCCGCCGCATTTAATTATAGCGCCTCGTTAGTAGGACTTGTGAATTAGATCTTTTGTTGTGGTGCGATAGAAGTGTCCGTATTATTTTAAATATCTTGTACATATATATATATATATATATTGGCTACACTTACACCAATTACCCTAGCCCAAAGTAAGCTCTGTAAGGCTTGTGCTATGGGATCTAGGGTAACGGATAGACATACATATATTATACATATATAAATAATTTTTATTGAAATATATATCAACAACCATGATTAAGGTACAAATGCTCGCATTCATCACACAAACATCTGCCCCCACCGGAATTCGAACCCGGAACCTCAGAGATGGCGACACCTTGAAACCGATGTACTATCCACTCGACTATGGAGGTCGTCAAATGGATATATATATATATCATCATCTCATCATTCATGAACCCCTAGGTCTACATCAACGAAAAAATTTGGGGGTCTATGAAATGAAAATGGGGGTCCATAATAATCGATCTCAACATACATTGATAGTATCTATTTACTTATATTCTGCTATCATCTAATATAAAGATATATAAATTAGTCGCTGTCAAAATGTGTGAATATAATAAACTTATATGATAAACATTACGATATTAATTAAAAAAAAAGGATTGAAGTTTAAAAAAAAAAACGTTGCCTCACCATTTTTTTATCCTGCGTCGGGATGCAGTTACCAATGGTAGAATCTTACATGCAGACTTGTACAAATTTTAGAAGGTCATACAAAATATCTGTCCCGTAATAAGGAATCGAACTCGCGACCCGTTGCGCTGTGCGCTGTGGCCGATCACTCGACCGCTGCGCCAAAGTAATAATAATTATTCAATATACATATAATTTAAGCATATTATTCTACCGATCGTTACTTTTATAATGTTTAAAATTTACAAGTAAATGTAAAAAGTTTGATAACAAGGAGTTTTTGTATCTAAGATCGAATAGATTTGATACGAGGATAAAGATAATGTAATGCCAACGTACACTTTATCATTGAATAAATAATAATTAATTTTAATTGTATTATTATCATAATAATAATAATAATAACCGCCATGTGGGATGTTGATTCGTCAATCATTGTTCCGATAGTTGTGTCTGCGAATGGCTTGATAGCGAAGAGTCTCGATCAACATCTTAAGAGGCTCTCGCTTGACGGATGGATCAAGGGCCGGATACAGAAAGCAGTGATTCTCGACACGGCACGTATTGTCCGGAGATTTCTCTGTCTGCAGCCCTAACCACCGGTTTGTTTGGGCCTTGCCTCGCTACCGGCGGCATACTAGGTTTAAGTTTTTTATAGTATTTATATTTATTTTATATATCTATATTGTAAAAAACTTAAATTTAAGATTATTAATTAAATATATGAATAATAATAATTTATTTATTTTGCCAAACATGAGTATACTTACATATAGATGCAGGTGTCAGGGTTTTACATTGTTCTTACACGTTTGGCCTGGTAGGGCATACAAAATTCAATTTTAATTCAATTAACAAATTCAATTACATTACGAATAAGTCAATCAATAATACCAATTACATTTTTTAAATAAAGATAATCAATGTTTCAATTAATATTGACTAATAAAATTATGAATTGTAATATAATTAAGTAGGTAAAGTTAACAAATTTGCATATATGAATAAATTTTGATGTAAATGTCAATAATTCGTAAACTACATATAGGGTCACAATTAGAAGTCCTATTTTTAAAATAATAATTATATAACCTAGTCAATTAATGAAATTATAAATCTAAATCTTTATCAAAGACATAGTCACGTACAGTATAATAACACTTATCAATTAGGAATTTTTTAAGTCTTATCTTAAACAAATTTAAGTCAAGTTCTTTTATGTCCATTGGCAGCTTATTGTATATAGTTGGACCCATACCAAAAATACTGTTACGCATAAGTGCCGTATTAGAATTACATACACAAAGCTTTGTCCTTTTAATTTCTCTAATTCGATTACTATTAAATAATTCGATTTCATACAATGTCATACAATGGATGTGTGGGGTTACAAGAATGGACAAGATCAAGAATGAGTATATAAGAGGAAGTTTGAAAGTAGCGCCAGTGACTGAGAAGGTAAGGAGCAGTAGGTTAGCATGGTTTGGGCATGTAATGAGGAGGGATGAAAGCCATATAACAAGAAGAATTATGTATATGAATATAGATGGACCTAGGATGAGAGGTAGACCAAGAAAGCGATGGATTGAATGTGTGAATTCTGATATGAGAGTAAAGGAAGTGGATGTTGAGCTGACGAGTGACAGAGGAGAATGGAAGAGGAAAACATGTTGTGCCGACCCTACTTAAGGTGGGAAAAGGGCAGGAAGAAGAAGAGACAACTCTGGATTTGCTTTCACAAACACAGCTACCTCAAATATGTATAAAGATGGCAATGTTAACAGTCTGTACTCTTTAACTGTTATCAAAAATTGAATAGGCTAGGATATAGGTGCGCGTCCAAACAGACCCGTTTCTTGATTCTGAGTAAGAACGGATGCATATATAATAGAATAGACACCTTCACAACATGAAACTTAAGGACACTGACACATGCAGAGTCTGCGAACAAGAGCGTGAAACACCAATACACCTCTTGTGCTACTCTGAACCGCTGATTCACAAAAGAAGCAGACACCTGGGGAAACACATCCTTGACCCAGATGAAATAAAAACAATCCGAACTGGGAACATCCTATCTTTCTTGGTCAGTGCCCAGTTAAGGGAGCTACTGTAGGGCCTACATAGAACCTACATAGGAGGCTGGTCACAATATGCAGTCACAATATGCAGATGCACATCAGCCCCGACTTACATGAAATAAATAAATAAGAACGGATGCATCTTTGTTACTCTTTAACGTAAAAACTACTAAATAGACTTTAATTAAATTTACAATAATATAGGTTATACATAAGAATAACATATTAGCTACAATTTATAAACATATACGCCTTCATTAGATGTTGTTTTAAGCGACGGTAATGCGCGGAGATTCGTTTATTAGTAGTTAACGCATATGGCACTCATCGTGGGCCGATTTTGGTGGCTCTTGTGTTTGTCAAATCTTGTGAGTGTCATATAAGTAAGAAAGTAATTTTAATAATGGCAATGGGTTTGCATCAAAAAAACATTTTGCCAGCGTCACGTCAGCTATTTACAATAGCCAATACGAAAATACCACAAGAAAGTAGTCAAGAATATACTCAAATAGGCAATCCGAACCTGAAACAAAGGAAAAATACTGTTACTACCAAAAATTACTACTAACTACAATAAGATGAGCGAAAGAACACTACTTATACTGTATATCTATTATTTATTACTTATGGAGAAATATACTCGTAACAAAAACAAAACTGCCAACCTTAAATGTTTATATTATTACTGGCAATAAAAGAACTAATTAAGTTAATGGTTTTAAAATTTAAATTATATGAAATAGTATATATTCTTGTAGGTAGTGGTTATTTATATTTAATTAATTATTCTAGGAAAGTTCTTCGATCATACTTTGTACAAACAAAGAAAACATGATTAGCATCTGCTTCTCCTAGACCACATTCACAAAGAGAGTTTAAAATTCTCAGTTTTTTGAATGTACAGGGAGACAGCAGTGACCCAGACGTTAATAAGTGTCATATTATAATTTGTTTTGTTAATATTTTTTTACGACGATTGTATAAAAGTCTTGTATCTGTACTGTGTAGACGAATAAATGTTTTATCTATCTATCTATATAAGACAGCGAGGCGAAGCGATTAGGAGAGTGCTACTTTACTCCCCACTCTGCTCATGCTGCGGTACAAAGTATTTGGACGCTCGTACCCCACATAACTGGCGACATGGACTGGCGTCATGCAATGGGCTAACAGTAAAAGCTCTCTTCGCTGGTCAGAAAACCTTCGATTAACTACATACCTAGTGTTACACAGAAATAAAATAGAAACGACTACTGAACAAATTATATTATTTCTTCTTATTTATCTTACCTTAATTTTTAATCACCTGCAAATTACATGTCACCAGAATAATCAGAACATATACTTACATCACCAATCAATATATTGAACAATAGCGATGCCAAGTGCGACCCTTGTGGGACTCCAAAATTTACTGATTGGAGTGTTGGAGTTGATGAAAAATGTATGATCAACAAATAATCTTCAAAAGAATAATAAATCCATACCATTAAATGGGAAAGTGTGTCTGTCTGTTTGTTCGTCTTTTACGGCAAAACGGAGCGACGAATTGACGTGATTTTTACGTGGAGATAGTTGAAGGGATGGAGAGTAACATAGGCTTCTTTTTATCCCGGAAAAATTGACAGATCCCACGGGATGCGCAATAAAGGCTTCGCTCAAAAACTACTGCACAGATTTTCATGCGGTTTTCATCAATAGATAGAGTGATTCTTGAGCAAGGTTTTGCGGTATTTTTTATCTCGGAAAAACGAATAATTCCACGGGAAGCGCGATAAAACCTTCGCGCCATAAACCGACTTCCGCGCATATGTAGCCGTGGGCAAAAGCTATGACCCTTAATTCTCTATAGACCCAATCCCGATTCACGGGCGGAAAGTTAGTACACTGTAAATAATTATCATACTATTTAAAGACTTTGAAATTAGAAAACGTGACATCTAAACAGATTGACAGTTGAATATTTACATAATTAGTAATGTATAATAGCGTTTAAAATAATTACAGATTAAAATCGTACAATCAATCGAGATTGCAAAAAATATCAAAACAAATCAAAAATGTATTCTTTAAATAGGATTTGTTCAATCACGTTTACACGTCGAAGATCGAGACCTTGTACTGGAAAGAACTAGCAAAGGCTTTTTATCTCCCTGTATTTTTACAGAGTCGTCAATTAGAAGCTGGCCTCAGATATATAAACGGAGGTCACTCAAAATCAGGTGATGAATCTTGGATCTGTGCGTACGATCCCGAAAATAAGCAACAATCTACAGTTTGGGTGTTTCAAAATGAGTCGAACCCTACGAAAGTGACTCGTGCAAAAAGCACTTTAAAGCAAATGGTGGCCTGCTTTTTTGGTATTAATGGTCATGTGGCTACAATACCACTGGATAATCGTAAAACGGTCAATTCGGAGTGGTACACGACCATTTGTTTGCCGGAAGTATTTGAAGAAATGCGTAAAAACAACAAGCGACGCAGAATCATTCTACACCACGACAATGCCAGCTGTCACACATCACGCGAAACAAATACATTGTTGGAGGGTCAAAAAATAGAATTGATGGGGCATCCACCGTATAGCCCAGACTTGGCACCTAATGATTTCTATTTATTCCCAAACGTAAAGAATAAATTACGTGGTCAACGATTTTCGATCCGTGAACATGCCGTCGACGCGTTCAAACAGCACGTTTCAGAGATACCGCAATCAGAGTGGAAAAAATGCTATAAAAATTGGTTTCAACGTATGCAAAAGGGTATCGATCACAGAACACAGAAAGAGGTTTCTGTGTTCTGTGGTATCGATCATCGCGGAGAATACTTTGAAAAACAATAAACCCATATTTAGCCGTATACGTTTGTTTGATTTTTCTATTCCGGATACATAAGTAGCAGCCCTCTTATGTAATCCTCAACAGTAGAATAAGTTTTTTTTAAATTATAACAAATCACGAATATAAAAAAATACTAGGAGTATTTTTAACGAAAATTTTCAACATTTCCCTGTAAAAGAGCTTCTAGTGTTTGCAGCCTGTAATTAAGGGAATTACATAGTTTTGAGGAACAAAAGTGTTGTAAGTGTAAAGAGGTTTGTGGGGAAATTCTTTCCTCCATGAATCGTGTAAATTTTTTCAGATGTATTTTTGACAATTGATTTTTAATCTGCGAAAAGGCGAATCGGTAACACTTTATGGAAATTTGTTGTAAAAGGCTGTGCATTTGCCCGTAAAAGAGCCTCTAGTTTTTGCCTGCTTTGTCATAAGAATATTTTTGCCAAACAATAAAGAATTATAGAGCTTCGTATCAACGCATAGAATTAAAAAAACAGTCGGTAGGTTGTTTTGTTTACCGGCCAGAGTTCGACCGAAATAGAGACGCCTTAGAAACACTTTGTGAAGTAATTTGGCCGGCGAAATCTGTAATTGGGATATGGCGATTAAACTCAAATAGATTTATCTCCGTAAACTGGATAAATATTTGCCTTATTAATTTAATAACCAAGAGAGTAAACATTATCAAATTTTGTAATAACATAGTTTTGAAAACAAGCAAAATAGTTGTCATAAAGTTAGTCAATAATGTACAAAATTCTGACGAAAAATTACAGCAGGTACTTTGTGAGATTTAATTGTTACCAATATATATAATTAAGTGTGTTAATATGTACATCCATAGTAGTACAACACACATGTGTTGTAAATACAATACTTGTATGTTGCATGTAAAATTTTGTAATAAAAGTTTTCGTGAGGCCATGGTCCTTAATCGTGCACAAGTCAGTAAAAGGCAATCAAACAGTAAAGTTTCTAGCAGAAGTCGACACAAAACAAAATCGATCAGTCCGGTATGAAAGCAGAGGTCGTAGCGAGCACAGAAACTAACAGCAGCGAAGACGTCAACAATTCACGAAGGCGTAAAGCAGACTGATACCACAAGAGATTTCAAAATCGTTTGTTTGAAATCTCTTTTGGTATAATGAATGGTCGTAGTAAATCGTAGTAAAATACGTAACCAATCAGGGATAGCTACGGATCGCGTAGTCGTGCCCGGTGCGAGCCGCTTGCACACGAATATTTCTAAAAAGTGGTAAGGCGCGAGAGACCCCGATAGTACATTAAAACATTGATTCCTGTCCCAAAATAAAATATACAGATCGAAAGATAACATTTAATTCACATTTGATAGACGATCAGATAAACTATGCATCCGATATGACACGCGTTATAAAGTTGTAATAAACAATAATTAAACGACACGTGGATTTCAAATGACTCATGCAAGTTACGTTGGTCGAATATGAAATTTCTATTGACTTGTGCGACGCTACAAATCCGTCAGTGTTTATTTATGCAAGTAACGTGCCGGATTTGTTTTTCTGTGACAAGAGATTGACACAAACACATCAACTTTGATTCAGTTTACAAAACGAGAACTGTAAAGGACCTGAGATTTGTAACTCAGCTTTAATATTGGACATATACGATATGACTCCAATTACTTTTATATTTATTATGTTGATATACAGGGTTACAGGATCACTATGGTTGGGTTGGGTATGGGTTCACTATGAAACACCTTACCCTAGACACTATTCATAGAGCCATGTTTGGTAACAACATTATTTATAATATTGTATTATTTTATATGTGTATGTAAACATACATACGACTGTAATCGTATTAGGTATGATAGATAGATAGATAGATATAAAGTTTATTCTGCAATAACACACACATTCATACATATTATATGGCGAATATATTACAAAGACATACAATTTTAGTAGAAATGGACGTGTGTGCAGCAGCAAGAAGGGTCAAGGCTCGGTGTAAAATCGCCTTACGACAAAGACACCGATTTTCAGCCGTCACCCAGAGATAACGCGGGCATCGGCAGCCGTGCTATTGAGAACAGAACGAAAGTTTGCGTGTGTGTGTATGCGTATGTGTGGAATGTGCAAGTCAAATATATACATGTAGAATATTAGTATAAATATGAAATAAATACCAATAATAATAATATATGATTGTATCTTATACTATATTGTATTTTTATATTATATTATTATAATTATTAACATTGAAAAGAGGAGATAAAAAATAGACCTTCAGAGTTTCTTGCCTGTTCTTCTCGAGAAGGCTCTCCCAATTTCCGAACAGGTGTCGAGTCAATATATTTTTTCTTTTTTTTTCCTTCTTCGTACGTACGGACAAGGTTTTTGTTTTTTGTTTATTTAAGCTTTTTTTTTGTTTTGTTTGTTGACGTCAATAAGTGCCTGTAAAGGCCTATGTTGAATAAATATTATTTTGATTGTGATTTTTGATTTTAACCCATTTCGAGATATTCGGCTTTTATTTTTTTTTTTTGTAAATTGCCGATTTTTAAGCTTCTAAATTAAATTTTGTTTATTTTGTGGGTCTTATTATAATTATTATTGCATGTTTACACGTGTAATAAGATGCTATAGAACGTCAATTATTAAAATAGTGCATAAGTTAATTGAACAGGCCGTAGTAGACAAATTAAAGTTAAGAAATGAAAACAAATATTAGAAAGTTCATTTTTCTATAAGGGATATTACAAAAAAATAGTATGACAGTTGTTCGGCAAATGTGTTTAAAAATATCTACGTTTCATCAGCTATCCAACAAGGAATAAAAATCTAGGGTTTCAATTCAATGCATTTAAAAAACTTAGCTTATTAGGCGACAGTGGCGAAGAAAATTAATACTTAACCCTAAAAACTAAAATAAAACAATAGGTTAGCATGAAATGTCATTTATTTAACCAGGTTTTGACAGTTCATATTCAACATGGCCACCTCTGTTTCTGATACATTGTCGTATGCTTTTACTTAACTTATGGCCGTTTTCACCAACCTTGTCTTAGCTTAGTTAGGTGACTCCTAAGTGACATGCTGTCACTTTTTATATTAACTGAAAAGAGTGAGACAGCATGTCAGCTTAACTTTAACTTGTCTACTACGGCCTGTTCAATTAACTTACACAGTATTTTAATAATTGACGTTCTATAGCATCTTATTACACATGTAAACATGCAATAATAATTATAATAAGACCCACAAAATAAACAAAATTTAATTTAGAAGCTTAAAAATCGGCAATTTTCAATAAAAAAATTAAAAGTCGAATATCTCGAAATGGGTTAAGTTTAGGGTAGGGTGTTTCATAGTGAAATAAGTCACAAATGATGGGTACTCCACGCCCTTAACGGATCTAGCACGACTTTTCCTGTAACCCTGTATAAATATATTTAAGTGTGTTAGTTTATGATTTTAAAAAGACGGGATAAACAATTAGACTTTCAGAGTATCTTGCCGGTTCTTCTCTGAAAGGCTCTCCTCATTCTGGAACACGTGAAGAATGACTTTTTCTTATTTCTCTTGTACGTTTGTAAGCTCTATGTGTCCTATAAGTTTAAATTTGTTTGATGTCAGTAAGAGCTAATCTTGTTTCGTTGCAGTATTTTTATCAAGTTTTTTTCCCACGGGGGTGGTAGTGAATCCTCATAAGAGGTGTGCTGGCGTGTATTTTTTTGTTTTTTTTTTTTATATGCTAGGCGCGGCAGATGACCTCCTCCCGCCTGATGTTAAGCGGTGAAAGAGGCCCAAATGAGATGACAGATAGGATAGTGACTTTACTCCACTCTCCTACCTGCCCTATCCCTGCCGGCCCAAAAGATGCCTTTTCACGCCTCTTTTGAAGGAACCCATGTTGTAGGATGTAGGAAACACATACGCAGGCAGAGAATTCCAAGTGCGGGAAGTACGGCAGAAGAAGGAATCTTGGAATTTCTTAGTGCGGTGTGGAATGGGGGACGTAGTGTACGGATGGCTCCGAAGACCCTTACGTGTGTTTCTATAAAGGAAAGGAGAGGGAGGGATAAGGCTAAAGAGTATTGTAGTCGTCTTAATGACCCGCTGAAGCTTTGACGACCTTACACCGGATACCACCCGCGCCCGATCTACGGCGAGTGGTTACGTTGGACTCTAGCAGAAGGATAGAGTCTGGCTAATGAAAGTTGGCGCCAGAATATTGGCGGCAAATTTAAAAAATACACGCACGACAACACTAAAATTATACTATGAAAATTGGAATAACCTACTTTGATACTTGGTAATTCATTGTTAAAAATATATATGTAAAGAAAATAGAGATATTTTCTTATATTATATTCTCGTTGGCTTTATTCAATATCTACTCTAGGGAAGTTGCTAGGCAACTTACTTGTTAGATTTGTAATATATTAATTAATTTGAAATGTAAAAGATATGGCCTAGAGATATATTTAATTATATTTATAGTGTACAGCAATAATATTTTAATGAATAATAGACTTTAAATGTCGTTTTATAAGATCGTTATTTGTCTCAATAGCCAAGAAATAAATAAACTTTATTGTGTTGCTCTATTTACAGATATATATATGTTATTAATTCTTGGTATTAGTAGGTACAAATGCAAAGGCCTTTTTCGGCATGATTTCAAAATATCTGTGTATAGCAAAACCTTACCAGTCATTGAAGCTATTTCTTCTAAATACTGATTCTGGGTTATTATCCTATTTTTCTGCTCTAATTCAGTGAGATATTCAATAGTTCTTACTATTTCATCAACTCCTTCGACATCTTGCAGATTCTCTGTCAAAGAAAGTTAATCGTTTTAAAATTACCAACAAAAATACAACATAAATTAATAATGGTATACCTAAAACGTAGGTGATGTTATTAGAAAGAAGAAAAGAAAGAAAGATATATTTATTTGGCCATTCTTGTACAGTATGTCGCTTATGATATAATAAAAGAAAGAAAAAAAAATAGAATAAAAAACATCGAAGTCTGGCCAAAAAGGCCCCTACCTCAGCTAATGCTATTACTGCTATACGCAGCAAAAGCGCTGGTTTTCAGGTAGGACCATTGATTCCGATCATTGAAGCAATATGGACGTGGGCATGGTGCATATTGCCTCCATGATCCCGACATCGGACGTAAAAGACAGTACAACACACTATATAGTCTGTGGTGATGACAGTGACATTATCATACAAAAGTACTCTGTGGACATTATTTGACATTATTAAAACAATAATAGGTGAACAAAAATCAGTGCAAAAAGAAAAGAAAAGCAAACATTATTAAAAATGAATACGTTGACTGATGCGATGTGCGAATGAATATAATTAGTTTTATTGAATACGAAGAAGCGTAAGTAACTTATTCGTGGACACTGACACATGCAGAGTCTGCGAACAAGAGCGTGAAACACCAATACACCTCTTGTGCTACTGTGAACCGCTGATTCACAAAAGAAACAGACACCTGGGGAAACACATCCTTGACCCAGATGAAATAAAAGCAATCCGAACTGGGAACATCCTATCTTTCTTGGTCAGTGCCCAGTTAAGGGAGCTACTGTAGGGCCTACATAGAACCTACATAGGAGGCTGGTCACAATAGATCTTAATAGGTCGCAGTGATGCACATCAGCCCCGACTTACATGAAATAAAAAAAAAAACTTATTCGTGAGGATACGTAAACTATAAATCAAAATTTCATTCTGACGACTGGATAGGTAGGTGTTCAAAGTATCAAAATAATATTATGAACTAACCTTTGAAATTCAACCTTGTCAAATTGACGTTGACGTTCATACAGAGTTGCTTTATTAAAAGTTCGCAAATAATTCCAGAGCCTACTTTCGTTTGCCAAACTCTAGCCTACCAACTAAACACTACCTACAGCCTTTGGTCGGGCAGAAGCCCAGGCCTTATCGGCTTAGCTTTTTATCAAGTGCTTTTAATGTATTATAAGGCAAAGCAGTAACACTTTCTAGATGTTTCTAAGACTATAAGAAAATCGCGCAGCGTACTTACAAAATTCCAGTTATTTCCAAAATTCCACCTACTCAGACCATCTTAGCTAGACGTTGCTATTTGTTATTTTTTACCGCGCCTCTTTAATAATGTATGTCGCAAATTGGATCTTAAGGCATTTGAAAACCGCCACGTGAAGAAATCTCTTTAACATTGACTTTTTGCCTATATGGTTTTATAACTTAGGCACAGGCTGAGTTTCGGTCGCGTAGTGTCCGACATAACCTCCACGACATTTGCCGTTGCGGGGGTGTCTTGGGCACGTTTCGTGCTCCTTGTGAGGATTCTCAGCCTTCCTCTCCTACATACATACATACATATATGTCACGCCTTGTTCCCAATGGGGTAGGCAGAGACCACCTCTCTCCACTTGCTACGATCCTGGCACACTTCTCTTGCTTCTTCCACTTTCATGAGTGTCTTCATGTATGCTCGTCGGTTTCGAGTACTCTTGACCCGGTCTTTCTTTAGGACATCTTCGATTTGATCGAGATATGTCCGCCTAGGTCGACCTGCACCGATTCGTCCTATCATTCTTACCTTGTGTATCTCTTTCGTTAATCTCCCTTCATTCATTCTTTCAACATGGCCGAACCATTTAAGCATCCCTTACTCTATCTTTGCCACTACATCTGCAACTACGCCGCATCGCTCCCTTTCCTCTCCTGAGGAAAATAAACATTGACTTTATAGTCTAAATTATAATCAACCCGACAACGCGCTATCCAACTGACTCCATAACCGTAACCATAAACATGCTACTAGTAACCATAAACATACTCATACACACATACATCCTCAAATATACTCACACTAACACAAACGCACCCACACTAACAAAGAGACGATATTACATCTTATCATTACCCCAGTTCTTTTGTATAACTACTTTTGTTGTTATTCCTTATTTGTTGATTTCGGACAGATTGATTTGTATTGCTGTATGTTACGGAAATGTTGTCAAAAAATACACATATATATTTCATATCTAATGTAATTCTTATATATAGTTTAGTTCACTCGAGCTGTGGAACAATAGATCATCTTAGGAATCGTGGTCTGAACTCTGCGATACAAGCCAAGCTTAGTGCAGAGTTCGCAATTATAAGTTTTATATCTGTAAATGTTCTGATGAAAATAAATTGTTATCGCTTGAACGAGCATCACGTGTCTTTATAAGACACGGTCCT
The DNA here is from genome assembly GCA_036419045.1 of Scirpophaga incertulas. Taxonomy (NCBI): domain Eukaryota; kingdom Metazoa; phylum Arthropoda; class Insecta; order Lepidoptera; family Crambidae; genus Scirpophaga; species Scirpophaga incertulas. The sequence goes on along the minus strand of CM071627.1, from coordinate 208,597 downwards.
TTATAAGGCGTGCGCGGGGACACAGATCCAATGCGTAGAGGCCATTTAAGCGAAATTTAATGAAAGTGTGCGTGGAGTGTACCAACTGGATCTAATCTCTATCTGCACCATGAACAATGCAGCTAAAGACTACCCAGTTAGATACACAGAAACTATTGTCATTAGTGATCAAAAGACGTGGACTATTGTATTTAGATTTTGGTGATAATGAAAACCGGACTATGGAAGAGACTCCGGTCGCCTGCCTTCTCAAAGCCTCCTAATTAATTTAAATATGGCAGGTGGTGACTCGCCGCTCACTAAATGTGCCCCCCAAAAAAGCAGACCAATATTGGTGCGAAGAGAGCAACATTGGTGTGAACAGCTAAGGGTGTAGAGAGGTGTGTCTGCGACAGCGATCGAGACGCCGTCGGCGTTATGACATTATTACACTTCCACCCTTCGAGCATCAGCTCTTGCGACTCCACTCTGCCCGGCTGGTTAAGGCAAGACAGAGGCGGGTGGCTTACGCCCCCCTGAAGCACATCGGTACCCTCAGTGACGCAATTCACCGACAGCTCGCCACAAGCTGCCCTGAAGGAGACTGACGCTCTGATGGGGCATTTATGGCAGTTAAAGGGCATTAAATGCCCCACCAGCGGGCGATGTGGTCGTCACTTCCCTACGCACTTATTACTATTATTATTATGTCGCTTATATCACTATTTTATAGTGTTATTAAATGTATTGTAGAAAGTTACACATTTGTCCCCCAGAACGAACCTCTGGTTTTTTGAAGCCTGAACGTTGGTAAGTTCTTGGCGCTGTCAGTACTTGAACACTGATTGAGTTTAATTAAATTAAAGGCGAATCGAATAAAATGGAGTATAAATTGAAGATAATAAAATGGTGTAATTTGATTTAGGATATGAACCTTCTTTAATGAAATTCACGAGGTTTTCGTTTGTAGTCATGTGTTTCTTCGCTTCGCTTCGTTAACGAATACCCAATTATGCCGGCGCGAGTAACGACTTGCCTCTCGAAGCAGTACCTATGATACAAAAGTTATTTTCGTTGTTCGACTGTACACTTTAACATACAGCTGACATTATTGTGTTGAAATTAATTAGCTAGATTAGTAACAGACACAGTACACTGAATATGCCTGCTTGTAATTACATAACAGTATTTGGAAAAAGTATTCTCCTTCTCGGGGTCGGCGCAACGTAACTTCTTCTTCCACGCCCCTCTTTCCATTTCGACACTCTCTCCCTTCTTATTTTTATTTTATTTTATTTTATTGAGGTCAAATAAACAATTGTACAATGAGGTAATTATAACAAATAAATGTAACAATAAGACTTAATAATTGCACAACCAACACCATTAACCCCAGATTTACAATATTATTGACTAGGAGAACACTAGACACAACACATAATAATTATTAGAGTCGTACTCCCTTGCCAGATTCGACAAGAGACGACAAGAAATCCTTTTACCTGCGTTGTGTCTTACAAAGTAGTTATTATATTAGGGAAAGAGTAAAAATAAATACTAGGCTTAAAGCAACTAATCATCCGCAAGATGTTCCAACACATGGTTTCTAAAACTGTCGTGTGACATTGAGAAAATGTCAATATCAATAAAGTGCTCATTGTAGCATTTCATAAGTCGTGTCAAAGGTGCACGTTCACCTGCGTTGGTTTTGCATAGTTTTGGAGCGAATAGCCTATGACTATGAGTGTCTCGAATACGTTGAGAACGACTCGGGACACGTATATATATATTGTTCATTAAGAAATTACAATCCAACTTGTTGTGACAAATACAATTCTTCAACTTATCATCATTCACTCAGTCCATCTTTCCTTCGGTCTTCCTCTACTCTCTTCTTAATCAAAATCAAAATAATCTTTATTCAACCTTTACAGGCACTTATTGACGTCAACAAACGAAACAAAAAAAATAGCTTAAAAAAAACAAAAACGAGAAGAGCTTTGAATAATGAATAATTATTTAATAATTGAAACTTAAGTTTGTAATAAATTCAAATCACCAAGGTGGTTTATCAAACCGAAGTGCGTTCGTGTATTTTTATGTTTCACTATTCTGACAAATTATTTGTTGTTTTTTCTTTGTTGTAGAGACGATTAAAAATGTAGGCAAATAAGCTTCAATATACGTATCTGACTTTTCGTCCGTTTGTGTTCGACATTTAAATGAAATAATCTTTAATTAGGTCTGTAATTTCTTACAAATTACAAGTCGAGAATAGACAAAATAATTGTATTATTACGCAGACGGTGGCGTCCGGCCATTTTACGCTCTATGAGTTCCTCACGCAAAGTAGGTTCGACAAAAACTAATCTTTCAGCCATTTCTGCCTGAAAATCTAAAACTATCTGATAAACAAATGTCAAACGAAAACATTTTTTTCTTTGTTAAATGGAGGTTATAATTGCGAACCACAAAATGTGAAATGTATTGAAATTATATATATTTGTGCATTACAGTGCAACATATTAATTAAATTATTAATACATTATTTATAATATTGTATTATCTTTATATGTGTATGTAAACATACATACGACTGTAATCGTATTAGGTATTTTTATATTATATTATTATAATTATTAACATTGAATAGAGGAGATAAAAAATAGACCTTCAGAGTTTCTTGCCTGTTCTTCTCGAGAAGGCTCTCCCAATTTCCGAACAGGTGTAGAGTCAATATTTTTTTATTCCTTATTCGTACGTACGGACAAGGCTTTTGTTTTTTTTTTTTGTTTTGTCTGTTGACGTCAATAAGTGCCTGTAAAGGTCTATGTTGAATAAAGATTATTTTGATTTTGATTTCAAGGCAGAAATTGCTTTGGCCGCGTTTTCAGTATCCTGTTCAATCTTGTCAACAAAATTATTCTTTCTGCATTCTATTTATATTATATTCATTCAAATCAGTATATTAAAACAAAATGAAATAGACAAGAGTGATCCGACGCTATCTTCTTCCACTAGTAGGATGTCGTCCATGTACAATATTTGTAATTGACAAACGCCATTGATTCTGTGTACCACTATCTAACGGCGTCACTCAAGGTAGCAACGTAGACGTTATTACTCGGAAACCGGACACCCCTATCGGTTTGCGGTCGCCCTTGGCTTCTACGCAGTTTCATGATCATACCTTCTGAAAATATAAGTAGCTAATCAGTTATTGATTTATTATTCATATAGCCTCTACAGCAAATTAGGAAAGATCGCGTATTATTTCAAGTAATTGATCAATCATAGTTTCTAGGGTTTCGTACCCAAATGGTGAAACTGGACTATATTTCTTGAAGCGTTGAGTTGTAATTTTAATAGATGATGTATTTCTGTTGTCGCTACAACAACAAATACTATACTGCAATAAGGATAATTTTTCTGGTCGCCATTGCCTCAGTATTGAAAACGGTAACAGGTGAGTGCTTGTGATATTGCAAGGGTCGGCGGCGCTGTGGCCTCATCACAGAACTGCGCATCGGATGATTCCGGGCGGCGACTCTTTTTTATTTATTTTTTTTAAGGTGGGACAAAAATGCATAAAATTGGATGCCCGCGTTTACGAGTAATTGTGGGGCTCTCCTCCCCAGAAGGGAGCAGGCTTTTTTTTTTTTTTTCCCTGAGGAAAATGCATTAAATTGCATACCCGGCTGTGGCGAGCCGGCGGTTATGTGGGGCTCTCCTCCCCAGAAGGGGGAGGCCTACCCACTAAAAACCTCAAGGATGGCCTTCCTCAGGCATATAGGAGGCCCCCGGGAACATCAAGCAACTTCCAGGAACCCCCAGCCCCCGCCTCCCTGCCTAGAGGGGAGCCCTTCCTCGGCGGGAGGCTACTACTTCCCCGTTCCCCTCCACCGACGACGCCCCCCGGCCACGGAAGGGGCGTGGTCCATCCCGGGTCGCCGTAGCAGTCGCGACTTCCTCGCGCCCGCCGGCGACCCGAGAAGGGAGCAGCCTGCCCACAAAAAACCCACCATCTCCCCCCGATTGCGCCTGGACGCGACCGCTTATCCCCAGGGAGAGCTGCATCACTCCGGAGCCGAGTGCATCTATCCCGTATCCAGGAGAGCGCATCGCCCTGACGAGGCCATGGGAACCCTTACGGACGACCACCACGACCGCGCCGACACATGGCGCCTAGCGCCCCTCTGAGCCGCCACAAGGGCGGCCCGCGGACTCCTCCGGCCAACCCACGCCCATAATCGGCTGCTGGCCCTTTGCCCTGGTTATTTTTTAACGAGGTTTCCTTCCTCGCAGCTTTTCTACCCTGAAGGGCGGAAACCGGTAATCCCATATTTGGGGGGCGTTCTCCTATCCGCCACCTGGGGACGCGCCTGGTATGGGACGGCAAACTCACTCAGGCCGGGCGTCGATCCTGCCATGTACTAATGTAGAGGCTGAGAATCCTCATGGATACTACCGCAACCAAGTGCCGCGGTGATTATGTCGGACTCCTGATGAATCGAGGCGGCTCCACCGACAGACCTACCGACTAAACTCAGCATGAGCCGTTGGTCCTCATGACCCTATGGCTTGACGTTATAAGGAAGACCGCATCTCAGGAGAGGCGCAGTCAGCGCTGCCCTATAAAGAGAACATATGCGCTAGAAGAGGCACGGTACACCCAAATGGCTTCAGCCTATATTGAAGGGAACCTACTCATCGCGAGCCAACCCGCATACACCTGCGATGAAATACAAAGATGTACGCACTGAGCCAGCATGGTTAACTAAGGGCTAATCGCCCTAACATAAGGGTTCGTGCCCCGAACGATACGGTGTGGACGTATTTGTATGTATAAACTAGCGGACCCGACAGACTTCGTCCTGTCAAAAAGATTTGTACAGTGGCAGTATTTGTTCCTAATTATTTTATAGATAATGTCACATAGCCAACCAAATCGCAGAAAAAGTCTAAATGACCTATTACATTTTGTGGCTATTCAATTTTGGAACGTGACATTAAATCCTCCAACGATGTATTCTGTGCTCCAACGCACGCACGCACACTGTTTTGATAGATATGATTGAATTTCAACTATATGTAGCGTTAATAAAGCGCAAATTGACTCTTTGATGTTAGGAACACACCTTCATTGCTTAGACAACAGTGAGTGCTTGCAATATGAACTTTATACAATAACAATAAAGCTCAATTCGACTGTACGTTTTAGTTAGAAAACGTTTGCATGGGAAAATAAAAGGGCTGTTTTTAGGGTATTTTCCGATAATTATTCGAATTTTCCTCATTGTAAAAACCCTCCTTGAACTTCAACGAATATTAACAAAAAAGAATTGGCCAAATTGGTCCAGGCGTGTTGAGTTATGAGCTTACCAACACATTTTGCGATTCATTTTTATATATAAGATAATTAAATGAAAATATATTATGTTTATTATATATATCTCCCATACAATAGATGTTTATAGATAGTGGTATAGAACCCTTCGTGCGCAAGTTCGACAGCACGAAGCACTCGGCCAGTTTATTACTTTGCTTTCAAGCAAATTGGTCATAATATAGCCATGAATTTTGTGTGCAGCTTTTGAGCGGTGTAATCATTTATTATCTAACTTGCACTCTCCCTTCCATCCAAGAATCACCGTGGCACTTGGTTGAACTGGTACCCATGAGGTTTCTCAACCTCTCCTCTCCAGAGGGAAAAAGAAAAAAAATCACATGAAAAATCTCTATTGGCGTTACTTATAAATATGTCATTAGTAGAGATCGGATAATCGGATGCATATTTACCTAAAGTTAGTGTAAGACAAAGTATGGAAACGGCTTTTTATTGTTTTGTTAAATAAAATTTTTCACCATTTCTGTTTTTTATTCAATTATTTAATTGATTATTGTTTTAGTCAAACTAGCTCACTACTTTCGTATAACACTCATGTAATAAATCGTACATTCATAAATCGCACGGGGAACTGAAACTAAACTTCATGTAAATACGTATGCATAGTTGTATAAATGAACCCGGAGTCTCGGTCTTTTGAAAATAAATACCACGTGTTAATTTAGTAATTTTCAAACAATATCACTACGTTAAATTTGTAGTCCGTATTTTCCCGGGATTTTTATTTAACAAAATGTATTTTAAAAAGCCGCTTCCATAATTTGTGAGCCAAAAATTAACTTTAGGTAAATATGCATCCGATTATCCGATCTCTAGTCATTAGAGTAATTAATTAAATTACATAAAATATGTATGTTTTTATCCTTACAATTTCTTTTTATCATTTGTCACTCTAGTCTAAAAGCTTCCAGCTGTGAACAGTTTCGGCGATATTATGTCACCCTGTCTCACAACTATACGAGCCACCCGAACTATGTTAAGCGATTAGGGCCTTTATCAACCACGCTGGCCCTGTGCCGATTGGTTGACTACCTTTTGTACCTTTGAATTTCTTTGCAGGTGTATGCAGGTTGGCTCATGATGTTTGCCTTCTCCGTACGAACGTCAAATAATAGGACTTATGACATTCAATAAACGAAACATATTGGTACATGGCGGGATCGGCCCCGGGCGCCTTGGATCATCCCATTCGTATATTCGAAATCACCGATGTGACTAATAATCACCGATTTTCAATAATTCTTATTTTTGAATATCACTGATGTGACTACCTTAGTCACAGGTGTGATTTCATTACGAGTGCCCTCACCCACTCGTAATCAAGTCATACTTGTGGAAATGTTATCTGTGTTTTGTTTGATTTTTAAGTCTATATATATATGAATATAGCACATATACTATATATATATATATATATATATATATATATATTATATATATATAATATTATATATTCTTTTATATTATATATATGTATATATATATATATATATATATATATATATATATATATATTATATATATATAATAACCGCAATAGTTAAGCCGACAATAACCGGAAGCGGCTACATTTTGCGTGGAACTGAACTCTTACATTTATGTGTGTACTTTATCTATGTTGGCAGCTCTGCGATCGACTTTCAAAAATTGGATGTTTAGGAATCCGTGACCTCAAAGTCACCGCTGACTATTTAGTCAGCGGTGATTTCGAAATCGCATTCGTAATTCAAAAATAGGTCTCCAGTGCTTGACGCATAACGACCGCACGACCGCTTAAAAATCGAAGATCATTAAATATTAAAAAGTTAATAATAATTTATTTTGAATAAAATCTAATAAACGGTGGTAAACCTAAAAATAAGAAATTAATTAAAAATAGAAATTTCTATAATTTATGTAAGTAAAAAATCATAATTGATTAATATAAAATAAATTTATTGCGTGAAATAATAGACATAAAATTTTCATTAGAAATTAATATATTAAGAAATAAAAAATTCACAATCATCTTAGGTTATTGATTTGTTTGGTTATTGAAGGCTATGATTTTTTGACGACCAGTGGGTAACGGGAATTCACGGCCGGTGCAAGATGGTCGAAACGGCAACCAATAAATTGTTATGTCGTGTTGATTCCCGTTACACATTTGTACACGTGTTTCAAGCTAAGAGACTTCGGTCAATGTCAAGGTTGCCAATAATTAATCCACTTTCCTCGTCGTGATCCCTGGGGAAATAAACACAGTTTGCTTATAAGCCGCTGGCTAAGCTGAGACTTTGAATCCATTACGCAATGGAGATAATTTTTTCTTGTATGGAGAATAGGCCCACTACAAAATGTAAAGTTTATTAATGAGACATACGTTAAATAATTTCTTATTAACCCTAGATATTATAAGGAACATTAGCTTGTTTTTATCTAACGGGAATATTGAGAAATCAATTAGAACATGAAGATTGAATATACACTGCAGAGCATCTATTTATTGAAGTTTGTTTATCTCACAGTAAAGTCCTTCTAGGTGTTTATTATAGTCCTTCTTGTGAAATTGATTATTTTGCATCATTTGAAGAGCTGCTGGAGGAGTATTCCTCTGTGTATAATCACAGGATAATCATGGGCGACTTCAATACCTGTTTGCTCAAGAAAAATACGCGTAGTAAACGACTTCAGTCCCTAGTTGATTCATGCAACATGCACATACTTCCTCTCAAACCGACGCACAACTTTCCTAACTGCCATTCTTCACTTCTTGACCTCATAATGGTGTCCTCTCTTGAGCATGTCGTTCAACATGGCCAGTTTGCTGCTAATCAATTTTCGCACCACGACCTCATCTATCTCACCTACCGCATACGCCCTCCAAAACTAAGACCTTCAACTTTAATGTTGCGTAATTTTAGTAATTTGGACTTAGATCAGTTGCGTAACGAGGCCAAATGTATCAATTGGACGGAAATAAGTCTACTCGATTCTGTAGATGAACAGGTTGCACTTTTCAGCTCATTACTAACAGCCCTTTATGATAGTCATGCCCCTGTACGTCCTGTTCGCATCAAGCACGCTCCTGCACCCTGGCTCACTGATGGTGTTCGTGAACTTATGGATGAAAAGTTGCGATCAAAGACTCGATACAAAAGGAATCCAACTGAAACAAATCGCGAGCGCTATAAAAAAACACGGAATCGCTGTAATACAATGATTAGAGACATCCAAAAACGCCACATACACAAGTCTGTTGAAAATGGTAGCCCTGCCGAGATTTGGCGTTTTCTTAATAAGCTTGGAGTTGGTAAGGCTAAAGACAAGACAATTAACACTAACATCGATTTAAATGCTGTAAATGCACACTTCGCTTCATCGAAATCTATAGATCCTAACATAAAAAACAATACGCTTATTAATCTTTCTTCACAACCAAAATATTCTTTCCATCCTTTTCATTTTACTCAATTCACGGTGTGCGGTGTTAAGAAGTGTGTGCTTGCTATTGCCTCCAATGCTAGTGGCAGTGATTGTATCAGTCGTAGTATGATCGTTCCCTTAATTGACATCCTTGCACCTGTCATCACTGACATCTTCAACAAATCCATTTCCAGTAGCGTATTTCCTTCAATCTGGAAGGAAGCATATGTAACTCCCATACCTAAAACTTCCAATCCCAGTACCTTTACTGAACTTCGACCTATTTCCATATTACCTTTCCTATCTAAAGTCCTAGAAAAGCTTGTACACGGGCAACTAGTAAATTTCCTACATAGTAACAATCTTTTAAATCCCTACCAGTCTGGTTTCCGCCCCGGTCATAGTACGACTACAGCACTTGTTAAAATCAGTGACGACATTCGCCTTGGCATGGAGAACGGCGAGCTAACAGTGTTAACTTTGCTGGATTTCAGTAATGCGTTTAGCACTGTTGATTTTGACATACTTCTAGCAACTTTACGCTCTCTTAATATATCTCCGCCGGTTGTTGAGTGGCTTCAAAGTTACCTGTACGGGCGTCGGCAGCGCGTACGCATTAATGACGACTTTTCGTTATGGTGTGATATAACTGCTGGCGTACCGCAGGGTGGCGTTTTATCTCCTCTTCTGTTCTCTGTTTTTATCAATTCTATTACTCTTCCCTTAGTTTCATCCTATCATTTGTATGCAGACGATCTCCAGATTTATACACAGGCGTCAATTAATGACCTGGCTAAAGCAATCAGCACAACAAATTCCGATTTGAAGCATATTTCGGACTGGAGCAGAAGTCATGGTTTGCTTGTTAATCCAAAGAAAACGCAATGTATCATAATTGGCAGTCCTTGGTACATATCCAGAATCAATTACAGTTCCTTACCGGTCATTTATTTTGATGATTCGATTATTAATATAAGTACAGAGGTGAAAAATTTGGGCGTTTATTTCGACAGCTCCCTTTCATGGCACAAACAAGTGTCAGAGGTCAGCAGGAGAGTGTATGGTGCATACAGCTCCCTTAAACGCCTTAAAAATTTGCTTCCTATTAAAACAAAAATTTTACTAGCCCAGTCCCTTCTTCTTCCAATATTGGACTATTCCGATACGTGTTACCCTGATTTGTCCGTTTCCCAGTTATACAAATTGGAGCGTTTGCAGAACCTGTGTATACGGTTCATCTTTGGGCTACGCAAGTTCGACCATATTTCTTATTATCGCTCCAAACTTGAATGGCTACCAATAACCCGTCGGAGAGACTGTCATATCCTTTCCCTTCTCCATTCTCTGCTTACCAATCCAAATGCCCCGGAGTACCTCAAATCCCGTTTCGTTCTCCACTCCTCAACTTTAAATAGAACCCTTCGTTCCTCGAATGATCTATCTCTTGTTCTCCCACTACACTCTTCAATATTCTATGACAAATCATTTACGGTCAAAGCCGTCAGGCTCTGGAATTCCCTTCCAGAAATAATAAGGCGTGCAAACTCGCATGACTCTTTCAAGCGAGCGATCAAAACGCATTTCTTGCAGCTGGAAAATTAGTATTCTCCATTACTGTTTGTAGTGTTTTAGTACATGTATTTTATGTAGTATATGAATGTATATTAGTTTTTATGTAGTATATGTATTTTACATCATTTTATAAATATATATTTAATATTTGTATCTCCCGTCAATCAAGTTTTTTATGTTAACTTTCCATTACTTTTAGGTTGCCTGGAAGAGATTGCCGCTTTGGCAATAAGGCCGCCTTTTGTACTATAGTATTTAGATAGTATGTATAATACATGTGTAAATGTTGTTTTTTATTACAATAAAGTTATCATTCATTCATTCATTCATTCATTCATTGAATAACCTAAAAATTCTTAGTAGTTAGTAGCTTTATTTTGATTTGTATTCAAATTGTTTTTTACGTAAATGCTATTTAACACTTTTTTATTCTTGAAAAATACAATCTTCTTTGGCCACTACCAAACGCCCGAAATCGTATTATTTTTTTGCATTCTAAATACTGGATACGGAAAGAAAACGAAATCAAGCCGTGGGAAACGTAAACACAGAATTCGGTTGAAAACAAAGCGACGTCAATTGGATGTCAGTGTAGGTACCATTCTGTCGCTGTCAAAAATGATGACGCGTTCCGTTTCACGACGATACTGGACTGACGAACTAATATCTAAAATAATCTAAAATATTAAAATAATTATTGAGAGTTCAATACTTTTAAATAAAATATAAAAGAAATAATACACTATCCTTTATCTATTATTATATTTATATATTATTTGTATATATATATTAAATCATCTTTCATTTTGATTTAAAAAAGTTCCTTTACCTCAAATGTCAAAAGTCATTACTAAGTTTAATTAATTGATTTTATTATTCCCGTTTCATTTTTACTCATAATATCGTGCAATTGCTTTTAATAATAAATTGATATTTTAGAGTTCAGTAATATCAATAAACGTTGCCGTTTTCTAGTGGGCCTAAAAAAATTATCTCCTTTAACTCGCTGTTGTGTTCTGTGAATTTCTCCACTATTTCTTTACTAAAGTGTTTTTGAATTATTTTATTCGGCCACATATGGAATACTGTTCCCATCTTCGTGCAAGGGCTCCCTAGTACCAGCTTCTCCCTCTGGACCGCATCCAATTGAGAGCGACCCGAATCGTCGACTACCCGAATATTTCATGTCGGCTAGACTCCTTGTAGAGATGTAGCTTCGCTATGTATCCTCTATCGCTTATATTACGGGGAGTGCTCCGAGGAATTGTTCGGATTAATTCCTGCTGCTAGTTTCCGTCACCGTTCTACGCGACACAACATTCATCCTCATCACCTAGACGCTTGGCAGTCCACCACAGTGCGTTTTTCCAGGAATTTCTGCCACGCAATACTAAACTGTGGAATGAATTGTCGCCTGCATATTTCTGAACCGATGCGATATCGAAACCTTCAAAAAAAGAGCATTTTCCCATTTAAAAGGTCGATTTAAAAGGCCATAGACACACGCAACACGAGACTCCTCTCGTGTTGCGTGTGTCAATGGGCAGCGGTTATCGCTTACCATCAGGTGATCCGTTTGCTCTTTTGCTGCCCTATAAAAAAAAATTAATGTAGTTTTTAATGTATTCTTATTTATAGATTTGTTTTGACGCCAACAAATGCCTGTATTTTTTAACACTTTTTTATTTGATTTTTGTTAACACATTCCAATATTATAATTGTGAAAGTAAGTAAGAGAACATTTTGTACTATTACACTTTGAAATCAGTGGAAGGATGTATGATATTTACAAAGAGAAATAATATCTCTTTCCTAAGTTAAAATTCCATATAAAGAGGGTAGATAGCTGAAAATATAGCTACATGATTTCCCCCTTCATTTGGTTTCCCGCGCCTCATCAAGCGCAAGTACGAGTATATAATAGAACCTTATTATCTTCTTATATATAAAAATGAATCGCAAAATGTGTTGGTAAGCTCATAACTCAACAACGCCTGGACCAATTTGGCCAATTCTTTTTTGTTAATGTTCGTTGAAGTTCAAGGAGGGTTTTTACAATGAGGAAAATTCGAATAATTATCGGAAATACCCTAAAAACAGCCCTTTTATTTTCCCATGCAAACGTTTTCTAACTAAAACGTACAGTCGAATTGAGCTTTATTGTTATTGTATAAAGTTCATATTGCAAGCACTCACTGTTGTCTAAGCAATGAAGGTGTGTTCCTAACATCAAAGAGTCAATTTGCGCTTTATTAACGCTACATATAGTTGAAATTCAATCATATCTATCAAAACAGTGTGCGTGCGTGCGTTGGCGCACAGAATACATCGTTGGAGGATTTAATGTCACGTTCCAAAATTGAATAGCCACAAAATGTAATAGGTCATTTAGACTTTTTTGCGATTTGGTTGGCTATGCGACATTATCTATAAAATAATTAGGAACAAAAAACTCCCACTGTACAAATCTTTTTGACAGGACGAAGTCTGTCGGGTCCGCTAGTCGGTAATAATAATATATCTTTGATATGACTAATATTTCTTCAATTTATAAACCGTGCAAGATCACTTGATCAGTTCGACTTCTGATTGTATCAAATACAATAAATTTTTAAAACATTGTTTGTTCAAATAAACACAGGTTTATCTTGTTGTGCAGCATTGTAACTCGTTATCTCATAATATTTTATATACTTAAAGATGTCAGCGATGCGATTAAATGTTTGTACAGAAGTCAATTTCATACCAATACTATTCTGCAGACTAGCTGTGCCCGCGTGTTCGTCTGCGCAAGACACTTATATTCATATTTTGGACAATTCATACAATATCTTTATAAATTGTATCCTACATATTATTCTGATATATAAGCTATATTGCTGTAAAGTTTTATTAGAATGCATTCATGCATACATACAAACTTTCGTGTTTATGTAACTTTAGTGTCTTCGTGGTGAGATCCAAATGATCGCTTTGACTAAGATTTACTTCATCTTTATGGGTACATAGATTTTATATTGTCTTTGGTCATACACAGAGTCTGACCAACAACGTGACTAGATATCATTTTCCGTCCGTGCTGCCAAGCTGTGGAATAGTTTGCCCGCTTCCATTCGTGAGAGACCTTACATCTTTCAAACGTCTTCTGAAAAAATCTGTCTAATTAATTGTATTATATTATATAATTATTATATATATGTGTATGCTTAATGATGTGTACATTTGAATAGGTTTTAAGCAATTAATTACCTCTGCAATTTTAACGTCTCGCACTACTACTTGGGTTGGCTGGACGAGATCGCTTTTAGAGATAAGTCCGCCCTTGTACACTATAAATAACTATAATTTTCCAATCTATGTTGTACAATAAAGTATTATATATAGATATAATGGCGGCAAATTTAAACATTGTTGAGGTGATGCAACACACATTTTTACTTTGAGTTTTGAGACTTGTGTTTTTTGTGATTTTCAGATTCATTGATCTAGATCCCAAACTTTTTTGCGTCGTACACTCTTTGCCATGTATTTCGGTTTTCAGTAGACCCCCTACTTACCCGATATCGTAGGCCTACATTCTACAACTTCTAAATTTTACAAACATATACAGGGTTACCTGGTAAGTCGTGCGAAGCCCGTTAGGGGGTCGTGGTTCCACCATTTCTGACAGATTTCCCCTTGGAACCCCGCCCCCCAACTTAACCCTTTTCAAGTTATAAGCCTTTAAAGACTTTTTTGAAAAATTTTCAGAGGTGGACATGTTGAACACGAAAGATAAAATAAAATACATTTGTTTAACCTAATTTAAATTGTTTTATTTTATTTTGTAACATAATTGATAAATTTTACATTAATTTCACTACTCCTTTTAGGACTTTTACCAAAGATTATTCCAAGAAATCTAATAGCAGCCTACCTTGTTATACCTTGTTGAATAGCTAATGAAACGTAGATATTTTTAAAGGTGTCTGCAGCCTACGTGTCATAGATTTTTTTTTTTTACTATTGCTGGTTGAAGTTTGATTTGTACTGATTTTTGTTTGATGCTATAACTATCAATCTTCTATCTACAACCTATTTAGTTGAGGTAACTCTATTTTTATTTTGCATTATGATGAACAAACTAATCTGCTACACAAAAATAGTATAAAACTAAATATTTGAATTATAAACAAAAAAAATGGGCCAATAGACAAAAATCGGTCATTTTTTCAAAAAAGTCTTTAAAGCCTTATAACTTGAAAAGGGTTAAGTTGGGGGGCGGGGTTCCAAGGGGAAATCTGTCAGAAATGGTGGGAACCACGACCCCTAACGGGGTTCGCACGACTTACCAGGTAACCCTGTATAATATTTTTTTTATTTCATAGGTAGTTTTATAAATAACTAGCGACCCGCCCCGGCTTCGCACGAGTGCAATGCTGATACAAAATACACTACAGAAAAACTGTGTTGTATATAATAGTTTGCAATGTACGCGGAAAAAATGCAATTATTTACGACATCACATTAGAAACCTCAACAATAACATAATATTTCTCTACTATTTAATGGATGTTATTATGCGTACAGGGTTACAGGAAAAGTCGTGCTAGATCCGTTAAGGGCGTGGAGTACTGATCATTTCTGACTTATTTTACTACTAGCTTTCTGCCCGCGGCTTCGCCCGCGTGGATTTCGGGATTGGGTCTATAGAGGGTTAAGGGTCATAGCTTTTGCCCACGGCTACATATGCGCGGAAGTCGGTTTATGGCGCGAAGGTTTTATCGCGCTTTCCGTGGAACTATCCGTTTTTCCGAGATAAAAAATACCGCAAATCCTTGCTCAGGAATCACTCTATCTATTGATAACCGCATGAAAATCTGTGCAGTAGTTTTAAAGCGAAGCCTTTATTGCGCATCCCTTGGGATCTGTCGATTTTTCCGGGATAAAAAGTAGCCTGTTATTTAATCCGGACTTTTTTCTTTACGTCTGCAAAATTTCAAAGCAATCGGTTCAGTAGTTACGACGTGAAAGCGAAACAAACAAACAAACAAACTCACTTTCCGATTTATAATATTAGTAAGGATGAAACACCCTACCCTAAACTTAACCCTTTTCGAGTTATTCGACTTTTGATAATATTATTGAAAATTGCCGATTTTTACGCTACTAAACTTAATTTTGTTTGTTTTGTGTGTCTTATTATTATTTTTATTGCATTTTTACATGTGTAATAAGTAGAGATCGGATAATCGGATGCATATTTACCTAAAGTTAATTTTTGGCTCACAAATTATGGAAGCGGCTTTTTAAAATACATTTTGTTAAATAAAAATCCCGGGAAAATACGGGACTGCAAATTTAACGTAGTGATATTGTTTGAAAATTACTAAATTAGCACGTGGTATTTATTTTCAAAAGACCGAGACTCCGGGTTCATTTATACAACTATGCATACGTATTTACATGAAGTTTAGTTTCAGTTCCCCGCGCGATTTATGAATGTACTTATTGTTTTATTTAACACTCGACCTTCTTCCTCTAAAACTCTATATACCTACTCACAAATCACACGGGGAACTGAAACTAACCTTCATGTAACGTCGTTTTTAATGCTCATATTACCGACTAGTTTTGCATTACCAAAATGTTCTACAGTACCGGAATTCCGGGATTTTTATTTATGGAAATAAAATAAAGACAGTTCCATACTTTGTCAAAAACTAAATTAGGTAAATAAATAAACATCCGGCTATCCAATTCCGCAATCCGGGATTTTTATTTAACAAAACAATAAAAAGCCGTTTCCATACTTTGTCTTAAACTAACTTTAGGTAAATATTTAGAGATGAAACGGATAGTGATTTGGCCGGATACCGGATACCGATATTCGGCTAACTACGAGGCCGGAGCGCCGGATATCCGGCCACCGGATATTCGGCCGCTTATCGCGTTTCATATATGTGTGTGTATGTGCAAAATAATCTGTTACTAATATTATAAATTCAGTCTATTTGTCTGCTACTCTCTCACGCCTAAACTAAAGAACTGATTTTGCTGAAATTAGATACAGAGATAGATTAGACAACGAGAAACAATATAGATAGGCTTAAAAACTTTTGTATTCCCACAGAAAAAGCGCGATATAGACGAGTTTAGGGCGTAAAGCACTCAGCGCGAAACGGTATCGCGGGAAACATCTAGTATTCGGTATTCGGCCGGATAGTGCCCTACTATCCGGTATCCGGCCGGATAGTGAAAATAGGCCGGATAGGCGGATACCGGATAGTTACCGGATATCCGTTTCATCACTAGTAAATATGCATCCGATTATCCGATTTCTAGTAATAAGATGCTTTAGGACATCAATCATTCAAATAGTGCATACGTTAATTGAATAGGCCGTAGTAAACAAATAAAGAAATTAAAAAATATATTTGAAAGTTTATTTTTCTCTAAGGGATATCTAAAAATATGTCTATGTAGTGATGCTATTTTTTTCAATTATTATCACTGTTCTTCTAGGTATGCATGTGTTGTTTGCACACAATAATAATGGCTCTGTCGGTGTGTGTCAGTGTGGCCGGCGGGTGGCAGCAGGCAGCATGCGCGGGCGCACGCCGCGCTGGCGGTGGCTGGCGGCGGGCGGCGGCGCGCTGCTGGCCGCGGCCGCGCTCGGCGCAGCGCTCGCCTGGGGCGCCATCTTTGACTCCATCCTGGCTTCGGTGAGCACTTCTTACCTGCATCACACAATAAGATCTACCAGACTAAGATCATTTTGACGTGAAACGTCTTTAAATTCGCGCCGAAACATACGGGTACCAGGTTTGAAAAGTGGACCGTAACGAAAAGGTCTATATCATCGTACCTTAATAATTAAAAAACTATTAGTCTTAGAAACAAAAATGGGGTGTGAATATTTCACTTATATAGTCAGCTCGCTCTTGTGACATTGAGTTTTTTATTAAAATACTTAAAACACCGTCAATCTTGTTTTTATTTCAATATTTAACTTTGAAAGCGATTCCCTAACATAGACGTTTCACGTTAAAACCAACGGCCGTGTGCCCCGGCACAGCCCCACCCGACTTTTTTTTTTTATTGCTAAAGTTGACAACAAGCAGGCTGCCCACCTGATGGTAAGTGGTAACAGTCGCCTATAGTACATGTGGTTCCCACGAGATTCCTTCGCAACGATTCGCACGATTTCCTCTGCAAACCTCATAAGAACCACAGTGTACGTTGCCAACTTGTGACATAAGATGTAAAGTCACAGTACCCAGTAATTTCACTGCCTATCTTACCCTTCACGCCGGAACACAGCAAAGCGAACCCTGCTGTTTGGCGGCGGAAATAGGTAAGACGGAGGTACCCATGCAGACGACCCTGGTACAGAGTCTACCTCCTAGTCTCACATCATGCTTTCACAGACCTTAATATTGCCTATTTGGACTATGCTGACGTTTGTTTCATCGATGCTACCGAAGAACTACTCAATAAGCTTGAGCGATTACAAAATTTGGCAATCAGATTCATATTCGGTCTTCGCATATATGATCACGTATCTGAATATCGGTCAATACTTAAATGGCTTCCGATTCAACAGAGAAGTGACTTTCATGTCCTCACTTTCCTTTACAAAATCCTTAACAATCTTAAGTATCCCAATTACCTTCGTTCCCGATTCCACTGTCTCCCTCAGCCTTTATACCCCAAACGGGCATGCGTTAATAGAGCACTTAAGCAGCCTTGGTCTAACACGCATTACCTTAAGAATTCGTTTACGGTGTCAGCAACGAGGCTCTGCAATTGCCCGCAAGCATTCGCGACAGTTCATCCGTAGAGGTTTTCAAGAGAGCACTTAAGGATCACTTGCTTTCAACTCTCCCATAATCATAATGTGTTAGTATGTATGTATATATTTATTTATTAAAAGCATATATAGTACTGTTGTTGTGTGTCCATTGTTTTGTAAGTAAAATATTTTTAAACTATAATATATATGTATAGTAATATATTATTAAATAAAAAGTTGCACATTGGGCTTCCCCGCACATTTCTTTCAGGACGTCCATTCTGGTTGGCTGGAAGAGATCTCTATTAGAGATAAGTCCACCATTGTACATATTCTTTCCTATATATTATACAAAAGTTCCTTCAAAAGAGGCGTGAAAAGGCATCTTTTGGGCCGGCAGGGATAGGGCAGGTAGGAGAGTGGAGTAAAGTCACTATCCTATCTGTCATCTCATTTGGGCCTCTTTTACCGCTTAACATCAGGCGGGAGGAGGTCATCTGCCGCGCCTAGCATATAAAAAAAAAAAAAAAAAACATTAACTATGTTAACTGTGCAATAAAGTGTTATCTTAATATATATATTTCTTGTGTGCATGTGTATGTGACTGAACTCCTCCTAAACGACTGGACCAATTTTGATGAAATTTTTTGTGTGTATTCCAGGGGGCTTGAGGATGGTTTAGATTCACAATACGGTCATATAGATATTGTTTTTCAGCTAAATTATTTATTTAAAAACATTTGAGACAACGTGAGACAACGTGACATTTGAGACATTTGACATTTGAGACATTTGACAGGACAACGTCTGTTGGCCAGCTAGTATATATATAAGCATTACCATATCACCAGGGCAAAGTGTGGCTCTACCGTGAGGCTGCGTGCGCGTCCGGCTAAGCGCGCACGCCGTGCTGAAGTCTCTCTGTCTGGGGGACTGTCCAGGGGTTCTCGGACAGGCCCTCCTTTGGCGGTGGCTCGACCAGCTTTTGGTCGAGCCGGCACCGGGACACATGGCGGTCGAATCACGAAAGCGCACCCCGCCATGTCCCCGTATGGGCCTAGAGAACTCGGGGGGGTTTTAGTGGGTCACGGCCGCGCCTTGCCAGCGCGGTGTCATGGCGCATATGGTCGCATTTCCCCCCTAAAAAAAAGGGCAGTGTGGCCATTTGTTGGTGAGTTGCTCCGAGGGACCCTCATATAGTCAATAGGCTTCAGTAAGCGTACGCCACCCGCCTCTATCTTCGCGAATTCGAACAGTGACAATTTCGATGTTTAATGTGATATCTGCCTTTATTTGTTTATTAGTGTTTTTAAAAACACCGAAGTCGGCTCGCCGACGTTATCACTACCGGTTTGGTTATCTATTACAAATGATTTATGATAGGTTGATGAATCACAAATTATTTGATGTTACACGAATACAAATATTTCAAGTTTACACACTATTTACACTGTCTAACCTCTAACGCTTCCAAGAAAATAATGAAATAATTTTGTAAAAACACATATAAGGTTAACTTTTTGTTTTGAAACTTCATTGCAGATGTCGACATATAATTGTTTCTGGCAAAGTCAAATAAATTTCTCTCGTTTTAGTAATGTTATGAAAAATCATTATAAAATAAACTATTTTTTATAAACACTGCGTCTAATTTTATTATCTAGTTTTACAATAAATGAAAATATTAAACAGGCAGTATCTGATTAGGGAGACAACAACCTTGTCAATTTCAACACCGCGAAAACCCAGGCGTGTCTTTTCTCAGCCAAAAGGAACCCGTTCACCTTGGCTCCTACTTTCCGAAATGTACTTGTACCTATTACCAAACAAATCCATCTACTAGACATGGACTTGTCATCCATGTCGTCTCGTCATCCGATGGTGGAAGGGCGCAGGCGGAATCAATTCATGCAATTCCTGAGCACACTCCCCGAAATGTAACCTGTAGAAAACGCACAGACACGCGACTTGGCGGCGATGTTCGAGGCTCTGGAGAGTTTTGTTTGTTAATGCCTCGTCGTTTATTAGTCTTTTGGCGCGTCTGTCAATAGCTTCCAAGGCTTCAAGCTGGTAGCGGGCTGATCCATCCCAGAGATGTGAGCAGTATTCCATACAAGAGCGTACCTGGGCTGAATAAAGATTCAACAATTGGCTGGGTGTGAAATACCAGTCCAACCAACCAATACGTGCAGTCAACATAGGACTGCCTGTCCATGGATCCAGCTCCCTTGACCGTCCTTACCCCATTTTCTCGGCAAGAGACATAAGACCTTACCCCGGGCATAAGACACGGCATTAGACACGGCAAGAGTCCTTACCCCATTTTCTCGGCAAGAGACATAAGACCTTACCCCAGGCATAAGACACGGCATTAGACACGGCAAGAGTCGTTACCCCATTTTCTCGGCAAGAGACATAAGACCTTACCCCAGGCATAAGACACCGCATTAGAAACGGCAAGAGTCCTTACCCCATTTTCTCGGCAAGAGACATAAGACCTTACCCCAGGCATAAGACACCGCATTAGACACGGCAAGAGTCCTTACCCCATTTTCTCGGCAAGAGACATAAGACCTTACCCCAGGCATAAGACACCGCATTAGACACGGCAAGAGTCCTTACCCCATTTTCTCGGCAAGAGACATAAGACCTTACCCCAGGCATAAGACACGGCATTAGACACGGCAAGAGTCCTTACCCCATTTTCTCGGCAAGAGACATAAGACCTTACCCCAGGCATAAGACACGGCAAGAGTCCTTACCCCATTTTCTCGGCAAGAGACATAAGACCTTACCCCAGGCATAAGACACGGCATTAGACACGGCAAGAGTCCTTACCCCATTTTCTCGGCTGGTTGATGTTACGATTTCACATGCGATTGATGGCAATGTAACAAATGCAAAGCCAATTACCCAGCGGTTCACGTGGCCATTAAGAAATTAAATTAGGCAACCAGTTCGCGTGACAAGAAACCTTATGTGAAGCATAATTCACTCGTGCGGATGGGGGGTTGGGAAAGGGGGAAGGTTTTGTTATAGTCGGGACCTGTAGGAAAATGTATTAATTTTTAAACTCCGATCGTGTCACTTAACATTTTGTTTTGAATTTATTTATCCTCTCTTCTGCGATAATAAAAACTTAGCATAAGCACCAAGCGTAGCCTGCTGCACTGGTTCTGCTTGACACGAGATACAGTACAGAGCATCAATTGAATTGCAAACAATGTATTTGATTCGGGTAGCATAGTGCTTATAAAACACTGGCTGTGCCCGCGATTTCGTCCGCGTGGAATAGTTATTTTGAGCTTCATATTTATTTTTGCAAACAACCACCTCAGCTGTTACCCTTTAGTTTTAAGTTTTTAAGAGAACATCATTATTTTAAAGTATTTCTGCGTAAATTTTATTTTTAGTTTTATTTTCTTGTGGCAGAAGAACATATTGGTTTTCTCCGCAACCCGATCTTGACAACGCGATATATCAAAATTTGATTACCATAAAAACGATTTTAGTGAGTTAACCTTAAATGATAGACATATACTGTCGCGGACATTTTTTTAGATCATTTCATGAGGAATAATTCATTCATATTTTTTTGGTATCTTGAACCGTTTCCGCAGCGCACGCAACGGAAGCCCTCAAAGATGAATAATTTTCTCCGTTTTTTCCACATTTTCCATTATTTTTCGCTCCCAAACAAACTCTTCAGCTTTATAATATTAGTATAGATTATCTTTATTTATTTATTAATCAAATTTAATTAAATTTTACACACACGCCAATAAATTAAATTAAGTAATAACAATATAACATAGTTTTGAAAACTGCATGAACTTATTATCAATTACTAGCGCCCCGCCCCGGCTTCGCACGGGTGCAATGATTAATTACACTACAGAAAAACTGTGAAAGTTGTATATAATAAATTATAGTTTAAAAATAAAAAAAACGCTTTTAAAATTGATTAAAATGTAATTATTTACGACATCACATTAGAGACCTCAAAAATAACAGTTTTTCTTCACTATTTAATGGATGTTATAATTCATATAAACCGCACCAAAATCCATTACATACATTACATTACATACACTCACGTCTTTTTCCCATGGGGGTAGGCAGAGATTACGTCTTTCCACTTGCTACGGTCTTTACATATCTCTTTCGCTTCATCTACTTTCATAACATTCCTCATACATGCTCGACGATTGCGGGTACTTCTGACCTGGCCTTTTTTGAGGACACTTTCGATTTGTTCGAAATATGTTCGCCTAGGTCTTCCTCGTCCCGTATCTCCACTCACTCCATCTTCATAAATCATTTTGGTCAGTCTACTTTCATCCATCCGTTCCACATGCCCAAACCACCCAAGCAAAATCCGTTAAGTATTTTTAAAGATTTAAGCATACATAGGGATATAGGGACAGAGAAAGCGACTTTGTTTTATACTATGTAGAGATGTACTAAATTCTGACTAAAAAACATCACTTTTTGAAATTCAATTTTAACCAAAACTTTACATTACATATTCTTACAAAATTAGATCTAGTGATTTTTACGAGAAAGTAAATCATATAATAAATGACGATACAGAAATATATAATTACAATTAAATATTAAACACATAGTAATTACGTAATAAATATTTTTATTGCGCCTAAAACGTAATTAAATTTAAAATGGGACCGAAAAAAATAGCCACCTTCATAGTTACCTATAGACACAAAGAACCCCAAATTTAAATATCAGACAATTTATTAACGTAGTCGGTAGTTACAAAGCATTTCAGTTAAAATTTTGACAAGGGTAAGAAGATTACGTTGACATTAATGACATAATCTGATTGGAATTAAATTTGTCTCTATTAATGGCGGCGTATTTCTTGGAAATCGTTACATGCGTAAGTCTTCCCCATGTATACGTTACACAAAATCTATACATATAATAAGACAGTAAAAATATTTTGTCTGTACATTTAGTATTTTTGACTGAAATGGATAGAGGGGCACTTAAATAGATTATTAGAAAGCAAAAAAAATTTTTTGGAATTTTTTGTCTGTCTGTCTGTATGTATGTTCACGTTTATCTCCGAAAGTACTGAACGATTTGCTTGAAACTTTCACTATTTGCTTTGTTTTAACTCAGAATAATATCTAAACTTTGTTTCATCAAAATCGGTTCATTAAAAAAAAAGTTATCGTCATTTTAATGAACTCAAGGCATGATAATATTGCGAATTATAATGTACACCATTCTTACATAAGTTACATGGGAAATTTAAAATCTAAAGACAATTCATCATCATGATACAATACATACATAACAAAATAATATGATAAATGCGAAAGTTTGTTTGTTTATTACCTCTTCACGCTTAATCTATACATATAATAGAACAGAAAAAATATTTAAGTGTAAATCAGTTTCATTACGCATGTTAGTTTTTTCATAAATCACTAGATGGCGCTGTTTCATTTAATCAATTTCTACAACGCGCTATTGTAGTTTTTTCAAATAAAGCCTAATAAAGGAATGTGTTTCGACATAAGGCGAAAATCTCCTTCGTATCTTTTCATGATCTTTGCGCTGAGAATCGAATAGGAAATTTTCTGTGAATTTTGCTTTAATTAATTTAATAATTTCTTCTGTGTTGATTTCGGATTTTGTTTTGCTTTTTGTGTATCAATAACATTCAACTCGAAATTTACGCAGACGAAGTCGCGGGCAACAGCTAGTCATAGATAAAAACATCATAGAACACTCTTTTTAATCACTTTGTTGGCGTTGCGACACGTCCCTTTTAGCACGTTTTTCTTTTTGTTTTTTTTTCTGTGGGCTTTATCAGGAGTCTCAAAGTCATTTTCTTCTCAAAGAGCATTGAAGAGAACCATGCTCGGAATTTCTCTGCATGATCGTATTAGAACTGATGAAAACCGCAGAAGAATTAAGGTCGCTGGCATGGGCAGGCCACATTACTCGCAGGACTGACAGGCGCTGGGGCGAAAAGGTCCTCGAGTAGCAGCCTTATACCGGACACGACAGCGTTGGCAGGTCCCCTACGAGAAGGGTGTTGGATGCTAGCAGCACATAGCCGACCGATGTGGAAATCCTTGGGGCAAAGGCCTCCTACCGTGAGGCTGCGTGCGCGTCCGGCTAGGCGCGCACGCCGTGGCGAAGTCTCTCTGTCTGGGGGACTGTCCAGGGGTTCTCGGAGTCCCTCCTTTGGCGGTGGCTTGACCAACTCTTGGTCGAGCCGGCCCCGGGACACATGGCGGTCGAATCGCGAGAGCGCACTCCGCCATGTGCATGCCCGTATGGGCCCAGAGAACTCGGGAGGTTTTAGTGGGCAGGCCGGTCCTCTTGACCGGAGAGCCCCACACACGGCATGTGCACAAGGTCGCATATCCCCCTAGGCCTACGTCCAGCAGTGGGCGTCTATTGGCTGAAATGATAATGATGATATATTTATCTGTACGCTGTCACTGAGTTTTTCACAAATTGATCTACACCCGCGTTACGACGAGTATTTTCACTTTGATTTTCCCTTTAATCCGTAAATAAATTTAGAAATGTTAAATGTAATATTTTGTATTTATAATTATACTATTGTTGTGAACGATATCAAACACCTAGAAATAACGGTTTATTTATTTAAAGCAATGGAATACTAGCGTGTCTTTTAGGACTTGCAATCTTCCCGACTGACTGAATACTGTCGCTGACGCGCAAGTCGCATCTAATCATTACACCGTTTAAAATCAAATGTGCAACTGTGTTCCGCCACGCGGCTCACTGTGCTGCCATCTATTGGATAACGTCATAAACAGAAAAGAGACGGTAGTCAAATCCGCAATCTATCATCATGGTATATAGCCTCAAGCATGAGAAGTAGAATTGCATATTTACATTACAATGACTGCGTATAATAAATAAGGTTTTAATACTATGTTCAAAACAAAGTTGTTATAACAATTATTTATATCCAAAATAAGTTATATGCCGATTAAAAAATGGTGAATGCACAGTTTTTATACTGTTCTCTTCAGCTTAATAGTTCAACTAACTGATAAGATATGAAAAGCATTACATCCTCGACGAGTTTTTGGCTAATCCATACTAATATTATAAATGCGAAAGTAACTCTGTCTGTCTGTCTGTCTGTTCCGCTTTCACGCCAAAACTACTGAACCGATTTAAATGAAATTTGATGAAAATGAAATTGATAGTCTAGAGCCTGAGAAAGGACATAGGCTACTTTTTCATGCAAAAAAGGTTGTAAAGGGTTGTAAAAGGTTGAAAGGAGGGATAATAGGTTGTATGGAAATATTGTTAAAACTACTGAACCGATTTAAATGAAATTTGGTACACAGATAGTCTAGAGGCTGAGAAAGGACAGAGGCTACCTTTTAAAGCAGAAAAGGGTTGTAAAAGGTTGAAAGGAGGGATAATAGGTTGTATGAAAATATTGTTAAAACCACTGAACCGATTTAATTGAAATTTGGTACACAGATAGTCTAGAACATATTTCGAACAAATCGAAAGGCCAGGTCAGAAGTACCCGCAATCGTCGAGCATGTATGAGGAATGTTATGAAAGTAGATGAAGCGAAAGAGATATGTAAGGACCGTAGCAAGTGGAAGGACGTAATCTCTGCCTACCCCCGTGGGAAAAAGGCGTGAGTGTATGTATGTATGTATGTAGATAGTCTAGAGGCTGAGAAAGGACAGAGGCTACCTTTTAAAGCAGAAAAGGGTTGTAAAAGGTTGAAAGGAGGGGCTGAAAGGTTGTATGGCAGTATTGTTAAAACATATCCTTCCTGTGGGAAATTCGAATATAACGCGGGCGAAGCCGCGGGCGGAAAGCTAGTAATCTTATATTGGAAAGTTATCATTATAATAAACTAGCGACCCGCCCCGGCTTCGCACGGGTGCAGTGAAAAAATGGTTATGGTGGGTTATCCCTAAGAGATAGACATATACCATCGCGGACATTTTTGTGGATTTTTGTAAGTTGTACAATACTGTAGTACATTATTTTGTATCTCGTAGGGTTCAGCCAGCGTTTGCAATATAAGAGCAAAAAAACGTGCTTATTTATGACATCACATTAGAAACCTTTAAATTTATCAGTGTTTCTCTACTATATTATGCATTTATTATACATACAAACCTTCCTTAAGAATCACTCTATCTATTAAAAAAAACCGCGTCAAAATCCGTTGCGTAGTTTTAAAGATCTAAGCATACATACGGACATACAGCGAAAGCGACTTTGTTTTATACTATGTATTGATTGATTGATAAGAGTATAAGCACCTCAATAAAGGTAACAATGAGACGCTATCGACAGAAGCATATTAACACTGTCTGTTCTTAACAAGCAATATTGTTACATACAAAACCGTTATGAAAGGAAGCGTGTTGTGTGTGTGTTGACAATATTTTTGGTTGCTTTTCTGATACTTTTTACGACGTCCAAAGAGTTACGATGCATCTCAGTCACTCTGCCCACCTGTGGGCGGATTCGAAGCATTGTACTGAGAAAGAATTTTCTGACCTCACACTTGTAATGAAGCTAATGCTCGGCCGGGTGCCCGGAAGGTGGCTGGAGTTTAGCAACATTAAAATCCCCGAGACGGGGTTGTGTACCTAGGCCCCCTGACGGGGGATGAGTACCTACGGGTAATCCCTGACCAGGAGAATAAGGGAAACGTCTCACCAAGCTTATAAAGCACTGATTTATTACTTAACACACATAATAATTACACAGGTTGCCCTTGCCTTATCTTAGCACTAATAATACCACCACAATGAATGTATATCAAACACTAACGGATCCTTCACTGAAGGACGGGATAACGGAGACGCACGAGCGTCGTCTGGATGGTTCGGATCGCGTCCCTCTGGCGAACGCGGACTCCCCGCGCACCGCCCGAGATGGCTTCCTCCCTTTCCGCGGATACCGGCGAAGCACGTTCGGATGGCGTCCCTCTGGCGAACGCGGTCTCACCCCGCACCGCCCGAGGTAGCTTCCTCCCGTACCCCTGAGCTCCCCCCTAGAGGGTCTAGCAAGTACCAGCTATTGGCGAACGAACGCGGACTAACCCCGCACCGCAAGCCTCGGCTGGGACACCTCGAAAGAGTGCTCCCGACTGGTCGTTGTAAGGCGTTATATAGCAGTCGCTCCCCACCATAGCGCCGTCAAACCGGTCTGAGCTGGATTTCTTGTGCGCGCTGCCTGATGAGCGGCCCGAGTCGCAGAGCGGGTGGCAGCCTAGCATAGCGGGTAGCGGGGCTCGTCACATCCCCCTCCCTCTTCTGGAGATTTTTACCTGTAAAAATCACATGGATGAACATATTCGATTGACCCTTGTTTTCCCTCTAGGTAACTGGTAATCTTTCATTTCTATTGGGGGTCGAATTAAAGGATGCTATTTTGAACCCTTTTATAATAACTAGTAACTAATGAAAATAATTCTGGGTGTAACCCTATAATTTAATCTTGGTGGGTACTTTACCAATTACTGACATTTTCTTCTATGATCCTTTCGTAATCTATTGCCAGCTTTATCAGGTCTCGCAGTGTTTCAAAATCTTGTCTTTTGATGTAATACTTACAGTTCGGATCCATATTTTCGAATATTCTTTCTAATCTCTCTTGTTCACTTAGTTTTCCTTGTCTTCTCATTAATGTCTGTATGTCTGTCAGATATTTAGTGAATGTTTCTTTAAATCTTTGTTTTCTTGATATAATTTTTTCTAACAATCGATTTTCATAGTTTTGTGGGAAGTAGAAAAATTTGAAATCTGCTATAAAATTTTCCCATGTTTTCCATTCGCTGCGGTAATTTCGGTACCATTGTAGTACTTTACCTTGCAGTATTCTTGGAATTATTGGTAAGAGCTTAAATTTATCTGCTCCTGTCGTATCGATTAGCTCCTCTATCTTTTCTATGAATTCTACTGGATCTCCGGTTCCATCGAAATGTATATTCCATTTTCGATAGAATTTTCCCACAATTTCCATATTTTTCCATCCTGTATGTTGTCGGTATTTTCTTGAAAAGATTCCTGAATTTTCTGGCACGTCGTGTTTTGTGACATACTATCGTTTTATTCTCGGCCTTTTTCTGGCATTGTATCCTGGTAAACTTCCTCGTGAGATTCTTCATCTTTGACCATTTGGGTCAATTGACGTCTCAATTCCTCTACTGTTAGGTTTTCTGTTGACTTACCTCTCTTCTCTAATTCTCTTATGAGATCTTCTTTTCTCAACTGGTAAACCCACGTCGTTGGCATCCTTGACCTGCCTACCTATTTATCTTACCTTAAACCTTAAATCTTTGTATTGATTTCCTAATGCAAACGTATGTGGTATTATTACTATATGCTATCATTAATTTGTCTAATTATATTTCTCAGATATCTTATGCTCCTGGTCGTGATTATGCGTTATACTAATCTATATTTTCGAGAACGCACAAAGATTAACAAATATTCTGACAGGTGTTCTAACAATCTAACAGTTTATACAGCTACGGATTCTATAGCTCTGAACAGAGATATCCACTAACGCACGCGGACTCACCCCGCACCGCACACGGATATTCTGTGAATAGGGTAATTTTCCTACGGCGCTGGCTGTGGCGTGAAGCGCTGACAGTTGGCGACCGTGGTATTCCCTATTTTACGTCGAGCTTTATGGGGTTAATGTAATGAAAGTATGATCAGAGATATCCAATAACGCACGCGGACTCACCCCGCACCGCACATGGATATTCTGTGAATAGGGTAATTTTCCTACGGCGCTGGCTGTGGCGTGAAGCGCTGACAGTTGGCGACCGTGGTATTCCCTATTTTACTGTTAAGCCTAGTGTTATGATCAGAGATATCCTCTAGCGCACGCGGACTCACCCCGCACCGCAGGTGGATACTCTGTGGAAAGGGTAATTTTCCAACGGTGCTGGCTGTGGCGTGAAGCGCTGACAGTTGGCAACCGTGGTTATTCCCTATTTTACGTTGGGCGCCAATGTAATGAAGCTATGATCAGAGATATCCAATAACGCACGCGGACTCACCCCGCACCGCACATGGATATTCTGTGGAAAGGGTAATTTTGCCACGGCTGGCTGTGCGGTGAAGCGCTGACAGTTGGCAACCGTGGTTATTCCCTATTTTACGTTGGGCGCCAATGTAATGAAGCTAATGCTCGGCCGGGTGCCCGGAAGGTGGCTGGAGTTTAGCAACATTAAAATCCCCGAGACGGGGTTGTGTACCTAGGCCCCCTGACGGGGGATGAGTACCTACGGGTAATCCCTGACCAGGAGAATAAGGGAAACGTCTCACCAAGCTTATAAAGCACTGATTTATTACTTAACACACATAATAATTACACAGGTTGGCCCTTGCCTTATCTTAGCACTAATAATACCACCACAATGAATGTATATCAAACACTAACGGATCCTTCACTGAAGGACGGGATAACGGAGACGCACGAGCGTCGTCTGGATGGTTCGGATCGCGTCCCTCTGGCGAACGCGGACTCCCCCGCACCGCCCGAGATGGCTTCCTCCCCTTTCCGCGGATACCGGCGAAGCACGTTCGGATGGCGTCCCTCTGGCGAACGCGGTCTCACCCCGCACCGCCCGAGGTAGCTTCCTCCCGTACCCCTGAGCTCCCCCCTAGAGGTCTAGCAAGTACCAGCTATTGGCGAACGAACGCGGACTAACCCCGCACCGCAAGCCTCGGCTGGCACCCTCGAAAGAGTGCTCCCGACTGGTCGTTGTAAGGCGTTATATAGCAGTCGCTCCCCACCATAGCGCCGTCAAACCGGTCTGAGCTGGATTTCTTGTGCGCGCTGCCTGATGAGCGGCCCGAGTCGCAGAGCGGGTGGCAGCCTAGCATAGCGGGTAGCGGGGCTCGTCACACACTCTATGCCGTTTGTTTTATTTTTGTGACATCTTTACACTTATTATTACTAGCTGACCCGCGCCCACTTCGTTGGGCATAATATTAATAATACCCGAAGCGAGCACGAAAGCGAACTGAATTAAACCCGAAGCCATCGCGCGCCGTCCGCTGATGATGATGATGATGATGATGATGATGATGATGACACTCAACAATAATGTGGCTTTCTATTGGTGAAAGAATTTTTAAAATCGATGATGATGATGATGATGATGATGATGATGATGACACTCCGCAATAATGTGGCTTTCTATTGGTGAAAGAATTTTTTAAATCGATGATGATGATGATGATGATGATGATGACACTCCGCAATAATGTGGCTTTCTATTGGTGAAAGAATTTTTAAAATCGATGATGATGATGATGATGATGATGCTGATGCTGATGATGATGATGATGATGACACTCCGCAATAATGTGGCTTTCTATTGGTGAAAGAATTTTTTAAATCGATGATGATGATGATGATGACACTCCGCAATAATGTGGCTTTCTATTGGTGAAAGAATTTTTTAAATCGATGATGATGATGATGATGATGACGCTCCGCAATAATGTGGCTTTCTATTGGTGAAAGAATTTTTAAAATCGATGATGATGATGATGATGGTGATGCTGATGATGATGATGATGATGACACTCCGCAATAGTGTGGCTTTCTATTGGTGAAAGAATTTTTAAAATCGATGATGATGATGATGATGATGATGACACTCCGCAATAATGTGGCTTTCTATTGGTGAAAGAATTTTTTAAATCGATGATGATGATGATGATGATGATGACACTCCGCAATAATGTGGCTTTCTATTGGTGAAAGAATTTTTTAAATCGATGATGATGATGATGATGATGACGCTCCGCAATAATGTGGCTTTCTATTGGTGAAAGAATTTTTAAAATCGATGATGATGATGATGATGATGATGCTGATGATGATGATGATGATGATGATGACACTCCGCAATAGTGTGGCTTTCTATTGGTGAAAGAATTTTTAAAATCGATGATGATGATGATGATGATGATGACACTCCGCAATAATGTGGCTTTCTATTGGTGAAAGAATTTTTAAAATCGGTTCAGTAGATCCCGAGATTACCCCTTACAATTTACAAACACACAAACTTTACTTCTTTATTATAATATTAGTAGGTTTATAGGAGTTAGTAGAAGGAAAAAAACATGTTCAGATATTACAGATATTTATTGGAAGTTTACAATCTAAATCAAATTTAAAAATAAACACATATTTATATTAACACTAGCTGGCCCAACAGACGTTGTCCTGTCAAATGTCTCAAATGTCAAATGTCTCAAATGTCACGTGTGTCTCAAATGTTTTTAAATAAATAATTTAGCTGAAAAAACAATATCTATATGACCGTATTGTGAATCTAAACCATCCTCAAGCCCCCTGGAATACACACAAAAATTTCATCAAAATTGGTCCAGTCGTTTAGGAGTTCAGTCACATACACACGCACACAAGAAATATATATATTAAGATTAAAGTACATAGTGTTGTTTATTTTTTTTTAATTCTTTATTTAATGGCCATACACCTTAAGGTTAAGCCGGCCAGACATTAGGTAACAATATACATACAATTTAACAAAAGATATAAAAATAAACGCAATATTATGTTAATTAATTACAATTTTAAAAAAAATCTGAAGTACCTTAAACTATATGGGATATCAAAAATTATTCTAAATAATATAGCATATGTAAGAAGATCCACGCTATTATTAACTAAATGCTTAAGGCTGGGACTTAATTTATACAAAGAAGTTTAACTAATATTTCATCAAAAGATATCGAAGGTAATTTGGAAAACATGTGTTCACTCGTCGACTGATAAACGAGAAGTGAAGTTGCCACGCCATGAAGCCGCCGAGCTCGAAAGCGCTCGGATAAGTTCGGTGGCTCTCGCTCGAACGCTACATAGCACATGTAGCGCCATCTGTTTTTCATCAGCGATAACACATAATGTTAGCCACTCATTTGTCCGGGCAGGTAAGTATATACCTATCCGGACAAACAGGCGGCTAAGAGTCAATTCTACCCGGTCTTAGTTTTATCGAGTGATAGACAAAACTTAAGAATCTGTAGCTGTGTTCTGTGGAAAAATTGGAACTAATGCAGTTATGCATATAGAAAAACAGGTTTTGCCTAGATGTACCCGTATCCCTCATAAGTTCCTCTCTCAAGGACTCATTCCTACCACATTCGAGAAGTAAGTGTAAAAGAACATAGTGTTGTTCCGATGGTGTAATTATTCGTCTTCGAATTGAAGATCGCCAACATAGTCATCATCGTCATGTTTATTATAAAATAATACTATGATTTTGTCGGCATTACTGGTCAAGGAATTTCTTTTCATATTCATAATCCATTTATAAAGCAAAAAAGATCTTTCCACGTCACAGAAGTCAAGTCATCATTAACAATTTTCGTCCGAGCGTCCAAAGAATTTTCGATTTCTTTATTTAGGTGTTTAGTTGCAAAAGAAGGATACTTAGCATATTTCAAATGAAATACTTTTTTTTTGTATTTAATTGCTATTCGTTTCTTTACGCATTTATTGTAAAATTTTATGTTTACAACTTAATATTACAACAATAAGCTAAGAGATGAAATACTATTTTGAAAGTTCAATTTAATATTTTTACAATCTCTGAAAATAGTAAGTTAAACTACCTATTGCGAGCACTAGTGATGTACGTCTAAATAAAGTCTCCAGCCGAAAGTTCCAGCTGCAGCTGATCTGCTAAGATATTTTTGAAGAACTTATTTCGGATACTTGAGCTATGTAATCCTCTTCACAAGATGAAATGTTTAGCGGACGGACTACGCCGACAAATATAACAATGGAGTAGAAAACTTTTTAGACCATAAATAATGAGCCAACTTAAAGGCTTATGATGCTTGGTGGAACTAAGCAGAGCCGTGCATATTATGTTAACTAGATAATTGTACCTTATTGTGCTAGTTACGATTTGGGAAGCCATTGGAGACTAACGTACACGTGGCCACACGACAACCTTCACACGTTCGACCACTCCTGTGTCGTAAATAGCGGCGGTTTTTGTAAAGCAAAGATAGCATTAGCTAAAAGCGAAAAAGAATTCTAAACAAAAGAAATAAGTCTGAAAATAAATGACAACTGTAGCGATATTGAGGAATTACTAATGAAATATGTGCACGTCGTTAGATTCCGAAGAGGTGACGAGAATAATTGAAACACTTGATATGAGGTCACTCGGTTAGACCGGATAGAATTAGGAGTCTTCTTGTAGCTGCGCAATTTATTCCCGATTCGGGACGCCATTTCAGCGCACCACAATTAAGTCACTTTATTTTTGGAATGCTAGTGATTCCTCACAGGGTCGGACTGGGCCGGAAGAGCCCGGGTGGCTGATCGCAATCCCGAGGCCCGAGACACCTTTTTTGTACGACGCATAGTTTCCGAGACATGCACGTGGGTAACCGTAGCACAGGGGGCCCGCGCAGCGTCTCTGTGCTACGTGTCCTGCCGCATGCCCCGCAACCCAGGCCCGTGGGGGCCCACGCAGGCTGGGGCCCGGCTGGCAAATGCCACCTCGACTGTATGGCCAGTCCGACGCTGATTCCTCATAAGGAGTGAGCTACTATTGTAATCGTTTTAATAACCCCTTGGTGCTCGGACGACCTTACACCGGATACCACCCGCGCCCGGTCTATGCTGGACTCTAGCAAAAGGCTAGCCTACAACTAAACACTACCTACAGCCTTTGGTCGGGCAGAAGGCCTGGGACCTTATCGTTTGAACTAAAGTGCCCGCCCTTCAAAGCAAGGGTAGTGTGTTATATGCTCAGGCTAAGATGGCGTAGCTTTTCGACTTTCACAAGTGCTTGTAACAGCCTAGACTGAATAAATGATTTTGAATTTGAATAAGCCGTTGGTTCTATTGATCCTATGGCTTGACGTAATAAAGTCAAAGTCAAAGTCAAAATATTTATTTCAAGTAGGCAATTAGATATGCTCTTTTGAATAGTCCAAATTTTTTTTTTCCTACTACCCATTCGGACTTCTTTTAGTTATAGAGAAGAACGGGCGCAAGAAACTCTATAACTTTTACAGAAGCAACGACATTTACAAAAATATATATCGTTACCAAGTCATACAAAAGTCAACTTATAGGTACAAGTATAATTACAAAGGTTCATGGCAATGCCTGGTGGAACTAAGAAACATTAAGTCCAAGCATTCATGTCTTTTATATAATCAGTAACCGTATAATAGGCTTTGCTAATAAGTACACTTTTAACAATGATTTTAAATTTATTTAGGCTTAATTGTACAATATTGCTTGGAACTTTGTTGTAAAAACGCACACAGTTACCTCTGAATGAATTATTAATTTTATGGAGTCTAGTGTGAGGCAAATGTAATTTATTCTTATTTCTAGTATTGAAGCTATGGACATCACTGTTTTTACTAAATAAATGAATGTTTTTTATGGGTATATATTAGATTTTCATAAATATATTGAGACACAACTGTCATTATACCAGTGTCTTTAAATTTATCTCTTAAAGAGTCTTGCATTTTTAGATTATAAATTGCTCGAATGGCCCTCTTCTGCAGCACAAATATAGTTTGAATGTCGGCAGCATTTCCCCACAGCAAAATACCATACGACATTACACTATGAAAGTAACTAAAGTACACCAATCTAGCTGTTTCTACGTCAGTTAATTGGCGTATTCTCAAAACTGCAAATGCTGCAGTGCTGAGCCGTTTTGATAGTTTATCAATATGTGGGCCCCACTGAAGTTTGGAATCGAGAGTAATTCCTAAAAATACTGTGGTGTCCACGAGGTCCACATTTCTATCCTTTATAATTACTTCGGTTTTCACCTGTTTTACATTTGGCAATACAAATTTGATACATTTAGTTTTACTTTCATTTAGAAGCAAGTTATTAACGTTAAACCAGTGGACTACTTTAGAGATTGCATCGTTCACAGTGTCATTAATATTTTGTCTCCGTTTAATTTTGAATATAAGTGATGTATCATCTGCAAAGAGTACAATTTCGTGTTTATTATTAACATAAAAGGGAAGGTCATTTATATATATTAAAAATAAAAAGGGACCAAGAATTGAGCCCTGTGGGACGCCCATCTTAAGCAAAGATCCCTGAGATCTCGTACCATTAATATCGACTCTCTGAATCCTGTCACTCAAATATGAAATAAGAAGGTTCAGAGAAGAGCCTTTGAAACCATAATAACGTAATTTCTTAATCAGAGTTTCATGGAGAACACAATCAAATGCTTTGGATAAGTCGCAAAAGACACCCAAAGCATCGTGTGAATCCTCCCAGGCGTCAAATATCTTATTTAAAAGCTCTACACCTGCATCAGTTGTTGAGCGACCCCTACTAAAACCGAACTGATTATTATGCAGAAGATTATTAATACGAAAATAGCTTTGCATTTGGTCTAACATTATTTTCTCAAAAATTTTACTAAACGTTGGTAGCACTGAAATAGGTCTAAAGTTTGTGGGATCAAATGAGCTACCAGACTTAAACAAAGGAGTTATCTTGCTATGTTTCATTAAATCAGGAAAAACACCACCTTCAATAGAATCATTAAATATACAAGCTAGAATTGGAGCTATTATTTCAATTACTGATTCTGTGACAACTACGGAGTTTCCCCAAAGGTCCGCGGTTTTCTTTTTATTTAATGTTTTAAAAGTCTTAATTATATTAACCGATTCAATTTGTCGAAATTTAAAAAGAGTCTGACTATCCTTAACATTTTCTTTTAGGATGGATTCTGCTACAGTTGGGGAAGAGTTTAAAAAAATTTGTTGATAAAATAGGAATATTGGTAAAAAAGGTTTCAAACTCTTTAGCTACCTCACTATCTGAAGTTATTCTTTTAGTTCCTATATTTAAACTGTAGTTACTGTCACGAAGTTTAACTCGTCCAGTTTCAGCGTTAATAATGCTCCAGGTCATTTTAATTTTATCAGCACTGTTTTTAATTTTCGAACTTAAAAAACTTGACTTTGCTTGGCGACAAACCATTTTAAACAATTTAGAGTATTTTTTTACATATTCATAAAATCTACACTCGTGTTATAGTTACGTTCATTATAAAGTTCAAAAAGTCTTTTTCTACTTTTATATATTCCGGGTGTGGCCCACTCACTAAAAGTAACAACATCATTAATTGAAATCCTTTTTGGCACAAAGATATTATTGAATTCTTTGCAAAATAGATTAAAAAAATCATTGTAAAATTTATTTGGATTATTTGTGTATTTTAAGTAAGGTATTTTATCAAAAAGGTTACTTTTAAAATGTTCTAATCTATTTATAGTTTTAGGTATAACAGTGATGTCTCTCTTTGCCTCATGTTTACACTGATGTGGGACAGCGATTATTAGTCCACAGTGGTCAGAATCTAATTGATTGATAACTTGTTTAGATTTTAGAATAAGATCTGTATAAATATTGTCAAACATGTGGCAGAGTTAGCAGTTATTCTGGTTGGCTCAAGAAAAATATTTTTGAGATTGTATGATTGAAATAAGCTAATAATTTTAGTACATAAACTAGAATTTTCCAATAAATTAATATTAAAATCACCACATATAATCAAACTCTTGCCCAATTTACAAATCTTCCTTAAAACTTCATCCATGGTAGCCTCAAAGCAATCATATAATGCTGAAGGGGGCTATAAATGCTTAATACAACAAGATGCTCCAGTTCCACACAAGCAATCTCAATCGTTCGTTCAACTGAGAGATTCACAACATCTCTGCGTTCTTTAAATTTAATTTTCTTTTTCAATAAAATTAAGGAGCCACCACGTATTGCATTTTCACGACAAAAAGAACTAGCTATTAGATGATTGTTAAAATTAAGCATGATCTGATAATTTTTAAGCCAATGCTCTGTTACACAAAATATATCTATATTATTACAATTTATAAATAATTCAATTTCTAAGTCCTTTCCTAACATTCCTTGAATGTTTTGATGCATTACTTTAATTACATTTTTACTATGTAGATTAGTACTAAGTGGACTCTTTAAATTTATTTCAGTATTACTAATGTTTTCTAAGCGAGAGGAATTCTCTTTTGTCTTAGAAATTAATTTAAAGAAATATCAATAATATTGTCAGTACAAGAATTACTGACAGTCAAATCTATAAAAGCACATTGCTCAATAGGAGCAGTTATTGTAGCCAAGTTCTTGGCTGTTACTGAAAAAAAATAAGATAGCGATACTGCTATTTGTCGCTTAAAATAATTACAAATATAATATTTATTTTTAGTCAAATAAAAATTACTAACTAGTCTGTTAGTGTCAATCATATGCAATTTTTTATTACTGTTGCATACAGTATTTAATGTGAAATTTAATTTATACCTATAACTATTTTCAACCTGTGACAAGTTGCTGCAATAAGGCAATGAGAACAATACAATATTGTGTATGTTAATGTTACAATTTAGATTATCTAATAACTTTAATAGGGTCCTTTTATTCAAATCACCTCTATTTCCTATGAGAAATATTAATGTTGTATCAGGTAAGTAATTTTGTAGTGTTGCTTTTTGCAATATTTCTATGAAAGAGGCACCTGGCATACAATTATTGACTACAGAATTACCCATATTACATAAAATTTGACCCATGTTTTTGCCAATTTCATCACTGAATAAAATTGTATTTTTTGAATAATGTGATTGTACTACTTCTGAAGGTATTGACTGAGAAGCTCTGTATTGTTGATTAGACTCATTTTGTACTAATGATTGTAATCCTATTATATCAGACTCAGGAGCAGTATGTGACTGTGTCGATACCTGTGTAACAAATTGAGTATCGACCTGCTGTTGTTTTTGACTTTGGATACCCAAGCACTTGCACAATTGTTTTTTTCCTAAAGATTCAAATCTATCAGAATTATAGTTACACATATCAATCATGTCATTGGCAGCCGTTATTTGGTAATTAAGCTGTTTTTGGGAATAGCTACTTAAACTGTTATACATTTCCCTAATTGAAAGTTCCAGGTTATCAATTTTTTCTTCTAATTTATTAATGTCTTTGGAATATGTATTGCTATTGGAAGAGGACTGATTTTCCATTTCTTTCATTTGAGTTAATAACTGCCTACGTTCTTTTCTAAAGTTACAGTATTTAGTGTACTGATTTTGCCTTTTAATTAGATTTTTAGTTTTTCTGATGTACTTATTAATTTTAATATACTTTTTTAATTTTTTTGAACTATTGAATTTTGTTACCTTATTGCAGCCATTCATACAAGTATTGTCACAATGTAAAACAGAGTTTTCACAGTGCTGTAGCTCACTGAACAAGCTTTGAGAGTGTCTGTCTTCTCTATTAAGTTTTTATTGTCAGACTCTAATTTAGACACTGAATTCTGAGCAATTGAAAGACTAATTTCTAGGTCATTTATGCGATTCAATGCTTGTTCATGATCATCACTACACTGCTTGAAAGAAATAATAAAAGTTTCCATCTGTTGACACTTTTCTACCATGTCCATATATTTCAGGTGGAGGTCAGCAAGGTTGTTCTTAAGTTCAGTGTTCCTTGCAACGACTTTTAAGATCTCACTTTCACTGTCCTCACGCTCTTGTAGTAAGACATCATTTAGTTCCTTAGAAGCCTTGAGGTCCTCGATCGCTTGCTTTAATTTAAGCTCCAGATCCTTGGTTTGTTGCTTTGCGGGTCATAACACTATATCGTGAGCTTGCCATGATAAATTATATTGTCAAAAGTCAGAATCTAAAAGGTAAAGAAGCCTTTGAGTGACAGTATAAACTAAACGTTAGAACAAAATATAGAGAGAAAATAAAAGGGAAAAAATAAATACAAAAACAGTGATATATATAGTGAAAATAATAATTATTAAATATTAATATAAGAGAAAAGAAAATATTGGGGCTAACAAAGAACTAAAGAGATATACCTACCTAACAAATAAAATGTCAGGTAATTAAAAATAAACAAAAGAAATAGGTTTGTAGATTTAAAATAATTATGCTCACATCAAAGGAAACAAACCTGCCACTGTATCCTACACCCACAATTAAGCCAAATCACCTATTTCTTTTTTTAATAGTAATGAAAAGAAGTTTAAGGTAATCTTAAATTTTAAATATTGTATACTAAATATTAATAAACTTAGTGTATAGTATTGTCCGTACAAATAAGATTTGGGCACATATACTGTTCAGTGTGCTGTAAGTAATGTCTGAGGCTATATGTGTTGATGAGTCTCAACTTAACTTCCACTTTACGTCAAGTTAAGAGAAACACAACTCAGCCGAGTGTGATACTGGATGTGTCTCACTTTACATGAGATTTGTTCAGACTTTTAAAAGTGCTTATTATGTGTAGTAAATATATAATAAATGATAATAAATGTTTTAGGCTACTTTTAAAAAAGTTACAACTTTGGCAAGTGGAAACAATGGCAAATTGTGCTAACAGATACAAGTGCTGTTTTAGAATAACTGCAGTTTTGAATCAATTTATTAAAATAAATCTGAATACAATACTTCCCCGGTTTTTATGGTGGGTAATCCGTTAATAAATCACGAACATTCAATGATTTACTAGAAACTGCCTCAATACCCCAAGTCTTGAATACTATATTTATACATATATTAAAACAATTTCGATGTCTCCATTCGCTCGAGTAGGGCTTAAAATTGAATAATAAGGTAGGCCGCACCTCAGAAGAGGCACGATCAGTGCTGCTGTATAAAGAGAACTTATTCGCTAGAAGAGGCACTGTATACCAAAGTGGCTACGGCCTATGTTGATAGGAACCTACTCGTGGCTAAGTAGAAGGCTGCTGAAAAGGGGGTGGCAAGGGAAGCGACGGCTCAAACGCCGCCGCAAGCAGGTCTTGAAGCTCCTGCGTTAATTGATTAGGGGGATCGCTAAGGACGTGTCGCGGTCTACGAATCCTCTGCCGATTTTGACTAAAGTGGTTTGCTGAAAGCGGTATTGAACTGAAAAAGCAAAGGACGGTGCATAATACTAATTGACTGAGTTTAGCCCCCTCTCAAGGGGCTATATCGTACAGAAAGCAACAGATTAGCTCTTAGACCTTTTATTTTTATCCCTTAGGGTTTTCATCTATATTTTGTACTTTACTGGTCTCGTCTATGATTTCCTCAGGGCGAGATAATGCCGAGACCTGAATACAATTTACATCAAGGTATGTCTAGGATATATAATGTTATAACTAGAGATCGGATAATCGGATGCATATTTACCTAAAGTTAGTTTAAGACAAAGTATGGAAACGGCTTTTTATTGTTTTGTTAAATAAAAATCCGGGATTGCGGAATTGGATAGCCGGATGTTTATTTATTTACCTAATTTAGTTTTTGACAAAGTATGGAACTGTCTTTTTATTTTATTTCCATTAATAAAAATCCCGGAATTCCGGTACTGTAGAACATTTTGGTAATGCAAAACTAGTCGGTAATATGAGCTTAAAAACGACGTTACATGAAGGTTGGTTTCAGTTCCCCGTGTGATTTGTGAGTAGGTATATAGAGTTTTAGAGGAAGAAAGTCGAGTGTTAAATAAAACAATAAGTACATTCATAAATCGCACGGGGAACTGAAACTAAACTTCATGTAAATACGTATGCATAGTTGTATAAATGAACCCGGAGTCTCGGTCTTTTGAAAATAAATACCACGTGCTAATTTAGTAATTTTCAAACAATATCACTACGTTAAATTTGCAGTCCCGTATTTTCCCGGGATTTTTATTTAACAAAATGTATTTTAAAAAGCCGCTTCCATAATTTGTGAGCCAAAAATTAACTTTAGGTAAATATGCATCCGATTATCCGATCTCTAGTTAACAGACACATTTTGATGCTCTCCAAATGAACGTTCTTAAAACACCGGATTCTTCAAATACAACATACTAAATATACCAACAAACTTACAAATCGACAAGTAAAGAATAATCCGTGTCAAAGCGACGCAGAATGCCTCGAAACAGCTAACTTTTAAAGGAATGTGCGAATTTAAATAAGAACTCGAATTTATAGTTCTATCTTTATTAGGAAAAGTAACGGGCGATGAACGTCATAAAATAAATGATTAAATTCTCTTTTAGAAGAGCGTGTATAACTAAATTATTAATAACGTAAACGACTGATAAGGAAATGTCGTTAAGATTTCAGACTAATGCTGCGTCAACACACCATCTGTAACCTCACATTCTAATCGAGAAAGCAATGTGTGTTTATCATAAATTATACCGATACTCTCAAATGATTCCGTAATTTCTAATCTCCGTCGCGTCTACAACAAGTCCATTGACACGCGCTTATCAAATCCAGCTGATGAACTTGTAAATAATTTAAGCGATAACAAGTAATCTCGACAGTTTTAGAATAATTTTACGTATTTCTCTTCATGTTTTGGTTTAAAGACAAGAAATGCTTTCATTATTAGCTTGGGAACCTACGCAAACGAATCTCTCGTTTCGATTCAGCCCCCCTAGACAAAATGCCTTTCTATTTGCGTTTTCTATAATAGAGAACATAAAAAATGTATGGAACTGACATTTCCAGTAGATACGTCACGTGACTTGATGACGCTGATAGAAAACTCGCAGACAAGATGCTAACTGTGTTTCTATTCTATCGCTCGTCTGTGTTCTATTTTGACAGTAGAAGAGTTCTATACAAATTCATAGACAAAATGTAGTTTGTGACGTAAAAAGTAGATACGGTTCTATTCTATTTCTACTCAACAAAGCGATTGCTCATACCCAATAGATTGGTGATAGATTGTTTGTTTGTTGTTTTAAAATAGTGTGTTTTTGTCAAATTATTCCTAAAAATGCACATGATAAGGCTTTTGTGGGCAGCTCATACCGAAGAAATGGCATTTTTTCTCTTTAAGCAAAGGGTATTAAGCGATGCACGGTAGATTATTTTCTATTTCTATTCTATTTCTACTATCACGGTAGACACAGCCATTCTATCAGTAGATACACTTTGTCTAGCATTTTTCGATAGAAAACGCTTATTCTATTATAATAGTAGTAATAGAATGGAAAAGACGCGCGTGCTTTTTGTCAAGGGCTACTGTTCATCATGGCAGACACGGAATTTCCGCGCACTTTTCGACATCCGTAACATTTATAACGGAGATTTAAACGGAAGTTTACAACCGACGGCTTTTATTTATGACGAATTATTTTTTATAAAACATAACTTGCCACTACTAAATCTTATATATAAAAATGAATCGCAAAATGTGTTGGTAAGCTCATAACTCAACAACGCCTGTAGCCCTAGACAAAAAGCACGCGCGTCTTTCTATTCTATTTTCTACTATTATAATAGACTAAGCGTTTTCTATCGAAAAATGCTAGACAAAGTGTATCTACTGATAGAATGGCTGTGTCTACCATGACAGTAGAAAATAGAATAGAAATAGAAAATAATCTACCGTGTTTCGCCTTAATTCCCTTTGCTTAAAGAGAAAAAATGCCATTATATTATTCACAATTATTTACCTACATTAATTAGGACAAAATTAAACAAACTTTGGATTTGAAATTGGAAATCGTTGCATAGACATTTATATAGAGGTAAGTATGAGATTTACAA
Source organism: Scirpophaga incertulas (assembly GCA_036419045.1). Taxonomy (NCBI): domain Eukaryota; kingdom Metazoa; phylum Arthropoda; class Insecta; order Lepidoptera; family Crambidae; genus Scirpophaga; species Scirpophaga incertulas. The sequence goes on along the minus strand of CM071627.1, from coordinate 165,781 downwards.
TTAATCATTACAAAAGCGAGTGTCAGTATTGAATTCAAATCAGCTTTGTTTACTTATGGTTGTTTCAAAATGACATAACATTAATATTTATACAATCAAGATTATATAAAAAGTTTATTAATTATTTATCTATTGGGTATGAGCAATCGCTTTGTTGAGTAGAAATAGAATAGAACCGTATCTATTTTTTACGTCACAAACTACATTTTGTCTATGAATTTGTATAGAACTCTTCTACTGTCAAAATAGAACACAGACGAGCGATAGAATAGAAACACAGTTAGCATCTTGTCTGCGAGTTTTCTATCAGCGTCATGAAGTCACGTGACGTATCTACTGGAAATGTCAGTTCCATACATTTTTTATGTCATCTATTATAGAAAACGCAAATAGAAAGGCATTTTGTCTAGGGGGGCTGGACCAATTTGGCCAATTCTTTTTTGTTAATGTTCGTTGAAGTTCAAGGAGGGTTTTCACAATGAGGAAAATTCGAATAATTATCGGAAATACCCTAAAAACAGCCCTTTTATTTTCCCATGCAAACGTTTTCTAACTAAAACGTACAGTCGAATTGAACTTTATTGTTATTGTATAAAGTTCATATTGCAAGCACTCACTGTTGTCTAAGCAATGAAGGTGTGTTCCTAACATCAAAGAGTCAATTTGCGCTTTATTAACGCTACATATAGTTGAAATTCAATCATATCTATCAAAACAGTGTGCGTGCGTGCGTTGGAGCACAGAATACATCGTTGGAGGATTTAATGTCACGTTCCAAAATTGAATAGCCACAAAAAGTAATAGGTCATTTAGACTTTTTTTGCGATTTGGTTGGCTATGCGACATTATCTATAAAATAATTAGGAACAAAAAACTGCCACTGTACAAATCTTTTTGACAGGATGAAGTCTGTCGGGTCCGCTAGTTTTGAATATTAATAAAATGTTCAGTTGCAAAGTTGCAATATTGCTTTCTATAGTACTTTTCTAATATTGTATGTCTATTTCTAATCTAGATTTGGTGATGGTTGTTGCTACTTAATAAAGAATTTTATTTGTAAATTTGTTTTTATTTCATATTATTTACATTTTACCGTGGGAGAGCCATGCTTCGGCACGAATTGGGCCGGCTCGACCGGAGTGATACCACGGCCTCACAGAAAACCGGCGTAAAATAGCGCTGTCGCTGTGTTTCGCCGAGTAAGTGAGGTTACCGGAGGCCCAACCCCCCCTTCCCCCTTATTCCCTTTTAAAAGGCCGGCAACGCATCTGTAACTCCTCTGGTGTTGCGGGTGTCCATGGGCAACGGTTATCGCTTACTATCAGGTGATCCGTTTGCTCGTTTGCTGCAATCCTATAAAAAAAAAACGATTCTGTATCCGTTTCCGTTTTCGTTTCTGCTAAAATTTACTTTTGACATCTGTTTCCGTTTCTGTTTCCGCTAAGACACTTCCGTTGCATCACTACTTGCAATGTATGTATGTTTGTATGTTCGGGTGGAATCTTACAATTCAATTTTAAGGCAATTGCGATTGAGCTGAAATTGTTTACATACGTTTAGTTTGGATGACAATGCATTATTAACTGTAACGTCATTCTAAATCCAATATGGCGGCGTACCCAAGATGTCGGACCAATTATTTAAAAATAAACAAGTAAATACGAGTACTTAAATCTCGCGACAAGTTCAAATTCAATTTCAAATTCAAAATCATTTATTCAGTCTGGGCTGTTACAAGCACTTGTGAATGTCGAAAAGCTACGCCATCGGTTCGCAAATCTACGGCGGGAGACCTTGTACTGAGAAGAACCGGCAAGAAACTCAGCAAGGGCTGTTTTTTTTCCCTGTATTAAATAGATACAGAGTCGTCAATTTGGGAAATGACTTCAATATTGATAAATCATGAAGTCACTTTCCATTACATAATATAATTAATAAAAATATAATCTGAAAACATGCCTATATTAGGAATGCCGTGTCATACAGTTTTAAAAGAATATAAAGTTAAATTAAAATTATAATAAATACGAGTAGTACCCAGTATAGCAAAGCTTTTATAACATACTAGCGACCCGCCCCGGCTTCGCACGGGTGCAGTGAAAAAATGGTTATGGTGGGTTATCCCTAAGAGATAGACATATACCACCGCGGACTTTTTTGTGGATTTTTGTAAGTTGTACAATACTGTAGTACATTATTTTGGTCTGTCTCGTAGGGTTCAGCCAGCGTTTGCAATATAAGCGCAAAAAAACGTGCTTATTTACGACATCACATTAGAAACCTTTAAATTTATCAGTGTTTCTCTACTATATTATGCATTTATTATACATACAAACCTTCCTTAAGAATCACTCTATCTATTAAAAAAAACCGCGTCAAAATCCGTTGCGTAGTTTCAAAGATCTAAGCATACATACGGACATACAGCGAAAGCGACTTTGTTTTATACTATGTATTGATTGATAAACTGTGTCAAATGTGTTAAATTTCAAATGACTATATAAGTTAACAGTAAAAGGTTTAATGTAAAAGTTTATTTCTTTTAGCGCATTTAAATACAAGCTTGTTTTTAAACATAGGCAGTGGCGTTGAATTATATGGTTTGTTCGAATTCCGAGTATAAATTCTACTTCGCACTTGTAAAACTTTTCTATTATTCTCTTACAACTAATATGGACCTTTTATTCCGTCCCAACGAGTAGGGAAAGAAAAGTTTCATTGGCTTCTAAGAATACAGTTTTGAAAACACGAGTCAAATAAACGTGAAAGATATTATTCTTTCACATTGTTAAATGTAATTCGAAAGTCTGTCTGTCTGTCACGCTTTCACGCCATAATTACTGGACCTATTCAAATGAAATTTTAAGAATCGAAGAAATTTTAAGAAACCTTTTCATTGCATGCTTTACTATACGTAAAGTATGTGCCAAATTTGGAGTCTCTAGACCAAGCGTATTGGGCTTTGCGATGATGTGGCAGTTTGTTTAAAAAATCATTTTCTATAATATATTTGTTACACCAATTAGCCTAGCCCAAAGTAAGCTCTGTAATCAAATCAAAATCAAATCAAAATAATATTTATTCAACATTGACCTTTACAGGCTTACTTACTTCATTTACAGGCTTACTTACTTTCACTTATTGACGTCAAAACAAACAAAACAAAAAAAAAAGCTTAAAAAAAACAAAAATCTTGTCCATACGTACGAATAAGGAAAAAAAATTGACTCTACACCTGTTCGGAAATTGGGAGAGCCTTCTCGAGAAGAACAGGCAAGAAACTCTGAAGATCTATTTTTTATCTCTAAGGCTCGTGTTATGGGATCTAGGGTAACGGATAGACATACAGATATTATACATATATAAATAAATTTGGTACAAATGCTCGCATTCATTACTAGAGATCGGATAATCGGATGCATATTTACCTAAAGTTAGTTTAAGACAAAGTATGGAAACGGCTTTTTATTCTTTTGTTAAATAAAAATCCCGGGATTGCGGAATTGGATAGCCGAGTGTTTATTTATTTACCTAATTTAGTTTTTGACAAAGTATGAAACTGTCTTTTTATTTTATTTCCATAAATAAAAATCCCGGAATTCCGGTACTGTAGAACATTTTGGTAATGCAAAACTAGTCGGTAATATGAGTTTAAAAACGACGTTACATGAAGGTTAGTTTCAGTTCCCCGTGTGATTTGTGAGTAGGTATATAGAGTTTTAGAGGAAGAAGTCGAGTGTTAAATAAAACAATAAGTACATTCATAAATCGCACGGGGAACTGAAACTAAACTTCATGTAAATACGTATGCATAGTTGTATAAATGAACCCGGAGTCTCGGTCTTTTGAAAATAAATACCATGTGCTAATTTAGTTATTTTCAAACAATATCACTACGTTAAATTTGCAGTCCCGTATTTTCCCGGATTTTTATTTAACAAAATGTATTTTAAAAAGCCGCTTCCATAATTTGTGAGCCAAAAATTAACTTTAGGTAAATATGCATCCGATTATCCGATCTCTAGTCATTACACAAACATTTGCTCCCACCGGGATTCGAACCTTAAAGATGGACCTTAAAGATGGCGACACTTTGAATTCTCGTCAATAGTTGTACTAATCACGCAACTACGAATTTTATATATTTTATTTCTCCTTTTTTGTTTCAAGTCATGCCTTTGTTATTTGCTTCTGTAGCAGTCAAATTAAGTTATTTTTATCCTATCCTACTACTATTATAAAGGCGAAAGTTTGTAAGTATGGATGTTTGTTACTCTTTCACGTAAAAACTACTGAATGGATTTGAATGAAACTTTACCACAATATAGCTTATACATCAGAATAACACATAGGCTACAATTTTTGAGGTTTCTAATGTGAGGTCGTAAAAAAACACATTTTTTGCGCTTACATTGCAAACGCTGACTGAATCCTACAAGATAGATCAAAACAATTTACTACAGTATTGTACAACTTAAAAAGGCCTACAAAAAAGTCCGTGATGGTATATGTTTATCTCTTAGGAATAACCCACAAAAGGAAAAAGATCGTTAAATGTAGTTTATAGGAGCATACTGCAGTAGCTACCTATAGGCCTATGATTAGGGCTCTGCAGTGCTTATTACTAGACTAGATGGGACGAACCTGAAGTCCACGCGAACGAAGTCGCGGGCAAAAGCTAGTATCAACATAATTTTGACTAAATTTAGAACAAAAGCGCCATCTGTATTCTATTCTGCCAATAACATAATTTTTTAATTCAGTCAGAAACATCCTCATTTGATTAAATTTATCTTAGAGCTGTATTGAAAACGCGTGGTGCTTCGCAACAAATGAGATAAGAAAAATTCGCAAACATCTTAATTATAGGTATGGCAGCAACACACTTTAATAAGCCTATTTATTTTATTAACATATTGACCTGACTATATGAGATAAAACATATAAAAAAACACATAAGCGATAATAAACGAAAACTGTCAAACGTTCATTCAAATTTACATAATTTAATGAATGTTGCTATTTCGATCAAGAAGACAAGACATACATATTTTTCAAAATAACTCATAATGTTATCAAACTGAATAAAAGGTTTCGCCTAAACACAATCGATTTCTGACCGGATACATTATGACTCGTGTACCAAACGTTATCAAATCAAATCAAAAATTTATTCTTCAAATAGGATTTTATAATTACTTTTGAATGTCAAAGATGCTACACCATTGGTTAACAAGTCTACGGCGGGAAACCTTGTACTGGAAGGAACCAGCAAGAAAACCAGCAAGGGCAGTTTTTTTTCTCCCTGTATCATTACAGAGTCGTCAGTTGGAAGCCGGCTTCAGGTACACAGTCTGAACCCAACCTCCGATACAAGTTAAAACAACTAACAAATATATATTTCTGTCACAAGAGTCATAACTAGAGATCGGATAATCGGATGCATATTTACCTAAAGTTAGTTTAAGACAAAGTATGGAAACGGCTTTTTATTGTTTTGTTAAATAAAAAATTTCACTATTTCTGTTTTTTTATTCAATTATTTAATTGATTATTGTTTTGGTCAAACTTGCTCACTACTTTCGTATAACACTCTTCATGTAATAAATCGTACATTCATAAATCGCACGGGGAACTGAAACTAAACTTCATGTAAATACGTATGCATAGTTGTATAAATGAACCCGGAGTCTCGGTCTTTTGAAAATAAATACCACGTGCTAATTTAGTAATTATCAAACAATATCACTACGTTAAATTTGCAGTCCCGTATTTTCCCGGGATTTTTATTTAACAAAATGTATTTTAAAAAGCCGCTTCCATAATTTGTGAGCCAAAAATTAACTTTAGGTAAATATGCATCCGATTATCCGATCTCTAGTCATATCGCATTAAACAAATCTGATATGTATTATATGTCCGGTACAAAACAAAAATATTATTTATTATAGAATCATTAAAATTATATATCGCAAAATTTACATCCAAGCATGTTTAATCATTCAGGAAATTAAATATCGTAAAAATCATTAACCTTGTAATACCCTTTTTTCATTAAAGTATTTTTAATATGTGCTTTAAATTCATGAAACGGTGAAGCAGTATTTGAGTATACTTTGAGTCGAGTGAAAAATCGATCCGCATCACAGTCAGTCGCAGACACTCGCGATACAGAACGAATACTTTCAAAAGTAAGATATTACTTGGTGCCCGCGACTTCGTCTGCACAGACGGCTGATTTTTCCAACTTACTTGACACTTAGATTCATAATTGGACAAATAATTCAAATTTTCTTTATGAATATAAATCTATATATGCGTAGTTTTTAGGGTTCCTTAGCCAAATGGCAAAAAACGGAACCCTTATAGATTCATCATCTCTGTCTGTCCGTCTGTCCGTCCGTGTATCACAGTCATTTTTTTCCGAAACTATAAGAGCTATACTGTTGAAACTTGGTAGGTAGTTGCAAAAATAAAATAATAATAATAAATAATGGGGGCTCCCCATACTTAGAACTGAAACTCAAAAAATTTTTCTTCATCAAACACATACGTGTGGCGTATGTATGGATAGGTCTTCAAAAATGATATCGAGGTTTATAAAATATATTTTTTTCTAAACCGAATAGTTTGCGTGACAGATGCTTCCAAAGTGGAAAAAGAAAATTGGTCCCCCCCCCCTCCCCTTTAACTTCTAAAATAATACTATAAAAACTACCAACGAAAATTGTTTTGTACGAGATCTAGTGAGTAGATTTTTTTTATCACTTTAATTGTTCGGTGTGTTGTGTTTTTTACTGGAGAAAGAGCGGAAAAGCCGTTTTATTTTTCGCTGATATGAAATTAATGAATAAGACTACACAAGATACAGTTCCAACAAACCTAATAATGCCTCAAATAAATAATTCCCGTGTAGATTGTGCCAGATGTTCCTTTGTATAGGGAGAGAAAATAAAAATTCTGTGAAAATCCAAATTCTTTTTACTTTATATCGATAGATATATTTGCCCGTAGTAAAAATTATCGTATGTTCTTCTCCAGGTTCAAAACCCGGCCAGCTGTTGTTATCAGATTTTACCACAGAAAAAAAATACTTTTCTATAGTACAAAATTCCTTGTTTTAGGTTAATTTTAAGATACTTGATACTTCATGTATAAGCCGTATTATTGTAAAGTTTTATTAGAATCCATTCAGTAGATTTTACGTGAAATAGTAACAAACATACAAACTGATCGTAATATTAGTAGGTATTCTGTGAAATGTACAAAATATAATGATAAGTGTCGAGTGTTAAAAACTAACATCTGTGCAGACGAAGTCGCGGGCACTGGTTACTTTAGATTAATATTCTAAGACACATTTTTCAAACTAAATGAAAAAGTTTTCAAGCTAAGTGAAACAATTTACAAAATAATTAAAAAGGTTTCTCCAAAGACAATCGCTCACAGGATACATTTTTACTTATAGATTGATTGAAATATGTTTTTCATTCGTCTTCGTTAATAATATATCTGATAAGACTTCTGCAAATTTGGACGTTAAGTCGTTAATCCGTTTATTGATGAGTCAAATGACCTTGAACGAAGGTGGTGATGTTAATTAACATTCGTTTAAAGCTGTTAAAGGACGAATTAAATTCAAAGGAATTAAGTTCCGGTAATCTTCGTTAAATGCGTAGTAGGTAATACTACGGCAGCTCCACGGGAAGGAGGAGGTCACCTACCGATTGACTCAGATACTCACCGGGCACGGCTGCTTCGGTGAGTATCTGTGTCGAATAGGACGGGAGGGATCGACACATTGCCACCACTGCGCATCCGACCTCGACTCGGCCCAGCACACGCTGGCGGAGTGCCCCGCGTGGGCCTCCGAGCGCCGAGTCTTGGTCGCAGAGATCGGGCGAGATCTTGGTCGCTTCGAGTCTTGGTCGAGTCTTGGTCGCAGAGATCGGGCGAGATCTGTCTCCGCCGGCATTGGTTGCGGCAATGCTGGCGGACGAGGGAGGTTGGAGGGCTGTGGCCTCCTTCTGTGAAGCAGTGATGCTCCAGAAGGAGGCCGCCGAGCGGGGTCGGGAGATGGCCGATCCCGCTCGAAGGAGGCGGCGCCGGGCTCGGTAGCACAGCTGCGGCGCCGCCGCGGGTCGCCGGCGGGCGCGAGGAAGTCGCGACCGCTACGGCGACCCGGGATGGACCACGCCCCTTCCGTGGCCGGGGGGCATCGTTGGTGGAGGAGACCGGGGGAGGTAGTGTAGCCACCCCCGAGGAGGGCTCCCCTGTATCGACGGGGGAGCGGAGGCTGGGGGTTCCCGGAAGTAGCTTGGTAAGTTCCCGGGGGCTCCCTTCATGCCTGAAGAAGGCCATCCCTGAGGTTTTTAGTGGGTAGGCCTCCCCCTTCTTGGGAGGAGAGCCCCACATAACCGCCGGCTCGCCACAGCCGGGGTATGCAATTTAATGCATTTTCCTCAGGGAAACAAAAAAAAAAAAAGGTAATACTACGGCAAGAGACCTTGCACTGGAAAGAGCCAGCAAGTGCTATTTTTGGTTTTCTCTTTGTATTTTTACAGAGTTGGCAATTAAAAGCTGGCCTCAGATAATAGTCTGAACCCAACTTCCTTTACAAGTTTAAACAAGTTCACATCCCAACTAATATTATAAATGCGAAAGTAACTCTGTCTGTCTGTCTGTTACGCCTTCCCGCTTAAACCTCGCAACCGATTTTGATTAAATTTGGTACAGACAATCTTTAGACCCTGAGACAGAACATAGGCTACTTTTCTTTCGAAAAAAGGGATGAAGGGGTTGAAATAAAGGTTGAAAGTTTGTATGAGATTTCTTAATTTTAAAAGATAAAACCGTGAAACTAAGTAAGGCTTGTGTTATGGGATCTAGTGTAACGGATAGACATACATATATTATACATATATAAATAAATTTGGTAGAAATATATATTAACAACCATGACTAAGGTACAAATGCTCGTATTCATCACACAAACATCTGCCCCCACCGGGACTCGAACCCGGGACCTCGTAGATGGTGACACCTTGAAACCGGTGTAGCAACCAGTCGACTATGGAGGTCTCATCTGTGAAATCTGTGTCGGAGTGAGAAATGGCCAATACACCTGTCTGGTCCTGTCTGTGTCTGTCTGTTTGTCCGTCTTTCACAGCAAAACGGAGCGACGAATTGACGTGATTTTTTACGTGGAGATAGTTGAAGGGATGGAGAATAACATAGGCTACTTTTAATCCCGGAAATATCGACAGTACCCACGGGATGCGCAATAAAGGCTTCGCTCAAAAACTACTGCACAGATTTTCATGCGGTTTTCATCAATAGAGTGATTCTTGAGCAAGGTTTTGCGGTATTTTTTATCTCGGAAAAACGGATAGTCCCACGGGAAGCGCGATAATACCTCCGTGCTATAAACCGACTTCCGCGCATATGTAGCCGTGGGCAAAAAAATATTAGCCTAGCCCAAACTAAGCTCTATAAAGCTTGTGTTATGGGATCTAGGGTAACGGATAGACATACATATATTATACATATATAAATATTTTTATACAAATATATATCAACAACCATGGCTAAGGTACAATTCATCACACAAACATCTGCCCCCACCGGGATTCGAACTCGGAACCTCAAAGATGGCGACACCTTGAAACCGGTATACTATCCACTCGACTATGGAGCTCATCAAAAGCTATAACCCTTAACCCTCTATAGACCCAATCCCGAAATCCATAAAGCTAGTTATTTATAAACACAAACTGATTATATGATGGTCCTAACGCCACTACTACCACCAAAATATCACATTTATATATAATTTTATTTTTAATTTTTATAGTACTATCATATACTTTTATCATGTGTATTGTAAGTTATGTATGTCTATTTTAAGTTATGTATAATATTAATAATGTATATTTATCAATTAATATATAATTGTGTATTATTTATTGTTTCCCGTACGTCACAAATGGAAAGGCCCTGCCAGAATATCAGCGCTTTGCGGCATCATATATGGCGCAAAGCACATGCTGAGGTAGGAACCTTTTGGCTTGGCACATGTCTATACTTTATTTTAAACTATTTATTCTATTTTATTATGTGTAATGTTGTATGTCTGTGCGAGTCAATAAATGTATTTTCTTTCTTTCTTCTTTCTTTCTGATTAGTTATTTATCAGAGATGTTTTTGTGATGATTAGTTATTTATCAGAGATGTTACTGACTTGGAACGTGTTCTTGGGTCTGTTGTGACGGATACAATTGGAAATTGACTCAGAGTGAGCGAGATTTGGATCGGTGAATGGGTTTGGGGGTCGTGTTGTGCTTGTGTACTGTCACGTTTACAGTCTATCATATTTTGTTTTCTTTATAGAAATGTAATCTGTTGTATGTGGTTAATCTTAACTAATTCTAAACATCTACTTCAGCAGAAATTATTCATAAAAATTTCAAATCTTTTAATTATTATAATAAATTCAATTGATAATAGTGTGTGGGACATAATACTACACATTTATATTTGGAAAATAACCACTGTAACTATATATATTAAAATGTTTATTTACAACTTTGAACTTGAATCTAAATACTACATAAAGTTTATTTACACATGGAAACATTTAATTAAAGAAAGAATTATATTGTTACCTACAAAAATTTCTAATTCTGTAATTGTTATAATTGATTCAATTAATAATAGTGTGTGTAACATAATACTACACATTTATATTTGGAAAATAACAATTATAACTATATACTTTGAGATATGTATTTACAACTTTGAACTTAAATCTAAATACTACACAAAATTTATTTACATAAGAAAACATATTATTAAAATTAAAGAAGGAATTACATTGTTACGTAAAATACATTGTTTCATAATGAAGTGGACTTCAAATTTCACCGTTTTATTGAATAGGCTGCTCACTGTTGCATTTGTCTTTGTAATAATTATTGTACAGAGTTAAAGTTAAGGAATCTTAAAGTTGGACTCTTTAATGCGGGATCACTTGGTACTGGACACGAGGAGTTAATAGTAGCGGTAGAGGGGCTGGGATTTGATATTCTTGCTATTAATGAGACCTGGCTAAGAGCTGGGGAGGATGACAGAGCCCCAGTGCTCCCGGGTTACCGGCTTAAACATATCCCAAGGCCTAACAACGTTAGGGCTGGACGTGGCGGTGGAGTGGGTTACTATATTCGAAGTGGTGTTAATGCCCGTATATGTCGGCATCCTGAAGGATCTGAGGTGGAACAAATGTGGATAAAGATGCGTGTTGGTGGCCAGCGGGTAGTTATTGGTACTGCTTATAGACCGCCATGGCAGGATATAGAGACTTTCTTAGATGCTGTGGTACATTCTGTTATTTTTTTCTCCAGTCGGGATGCACTAATACTTCTTGGTGACTTTAATATAAATCTCCTAGATACTGCAAGTACTCGTTCTAGACTGTTGCTACAGTTTCTGCATAGTATTGGCCTGAAGCAATTAATTGATGAGCCTACACACTTCACTGAACACAGCTGTAGTCTCATAGATGTGGTATGCAGTGACATTAAAGCTAATAATGTTTTAATTAGGTACATTCCTGACCTTGGGAGACATGCCATAATTTCTGTAGAATTCAAATTAAAAAAAGAGAGGCCTTCTCCACACTGGATTAGTTACAGGCCGTTAAGGGATATTGCTTTAGATCAATTTAACAGTGACTTGGATGTTATTGTCTGGAGAAATTTCTATGAATTGGACAATGTAAATAGCCTTGTTGAGGCTTTCACAAGGTGCTTGACATTACTATTTGACTTGCATGCACCAATTAAACTGTTAAAATTTAAGCATCCACCACACCCTTGGATTACCGACTCTGTTAAAATAATGATAAAAATTAGGGACAAATATTATGATAAATACAAGGTTCAAAAAGTACCCACTCTTAAAGAAAGCTACCTAAATATGAAGAAACTTGTAGCAGAAGCGATAGTGAAAGAAAAGAAATCTTTCTTCACTCAACATATAAATAACAACTGCAAAAACTCAAAAATGTTGTGGAAAAATCTAAAGAAATTTGATATTACTAATGGAAGAAAGTGTGAAGATATACCTGTCAGCATCAGTGACCCTAATGTAATGAATCGCCACTTTCTAAATATACCAGGTAATAGGCATGCCACAGTGTCGCAGCTCACATTTTTTGAGTATCATAGGCTTGGCACACACACTTTTACCCTACAACCTGTAACTCAAGATAAGGTTTTAAAAATTATCAAGGGGTTTAAGTCTGATGCCCAGGGATGTGATGGTATTTCGCTTAGCATGATTCAACTGACATTGCCTCAAACACTAAAGGCTATTACCACCATTATTAATCGGTCCATAATTGATTATGTGTTTCCTGACAGCTGGAAGGTTTCTATAGTTAAGCCCCTGCCAAAAAATACCAACCCGACTGACATTCATGACCTTCGCCCTATTAGCCTGCTGCCTTTAGTCTCAAGGATTTTAGAAAAAGTTGTTTGTGAGCAACTAGTAGAATACCTTGAGTGTAACAATATATTGCCTGTTCGCCAGTCTGGGTTTCGTAAGGGGCATAGTACAGCAACCGCCTTGGCTGATGTTATAGACAATCTTCTTACTGAACAGGATCAGGGTAACCTCAGCATCCTCGTGTTACTTGATTTTTCGCGAGCATTTGATTCCATAAATATAGATCTGTTACTGTCTAAAATGGCATTTTATGGATTTGACTCAAAAGCTATCAAATGGTTTTATAGTTATCTCAGCGACAGAAAGCAGTGTGTAGAGATTTCAAAGAGAGATGGGTCAAAGGTTCGTTCTGCCATGTTGCCGGTAACCTGTGGTGTACCTCAGGGCTCTGTTTTGGGTCCTATCCTCTACATTCTTTACAGTGCCGATGTCATAAATAGTATACATTATTGCCAGTATCATTTATATGCAGATGATCTGCAATTATATATTCCTTTTAAAAAAACAGATTATGCTCTTGCTGTAGGTAAATTGAATAGCGACCTCATGAGTATTTCAGAATGGTGTGTGTCCAACTCTCTGGTTATCAATCCAAAAAAATCTAAATTATTGTTAATTGGTTCTAAGAAGAATATTGCTTATTTCGACAATGGAATATTAAATGTTAATGTGAATGGAGAACAAATAGAACGAGTGAGACAAGCTAGAAATTTGGGACTAATTATTGATGAGCAATTAAAGTTCGATAATCACATTGCCGAGTGTTCCCGTAGCTGTTTTTATAGACTGAAACTTTTGTATAATATTAGGCCGTACTTGAGTGAGGAGCTGCGGATAAAATTGTGTGAAATGTTAGTCTTATCAAAGTTAAACTATTGTGATACTGTGTTCGGGCCTTGTATCATGGCTCGAACCAGTAGACTCGTTCAACGCATACAAAATGCTTGCGCGCGGTTTTGTTTCCATGTACCTAGGCGTTCACATATTACTCCATATTTAAACTCTGCCAATTTGTTAAAAATGGAAGCAAGGAGAAAGCTTCACCTTGCTGCTTTACTTTTTGGTGTGCTTAAGTCTGGGAAACCTCGATACCTTTTTGACAAACTTTCGTGGACGCGGGATCAGCCCAGATATGTTGCTAGACGATGCAAGAAGACTGTATTTGTTATAACAAAACATCGAACGGTGGCATTTCGTGGGAGCTTTAGATTTGCTGCTTCGCGATGCTGGAATGATCTCCCACCGCCTATGCGTGATCAGAAAACAATTACCTCTTTTAATAAGTTTGTTAAAATGTATTTATTACACTTGCAGAAATGTTAAAAATATACTTACAGATTGATTTTCATTTTTAATATCTTGTATTACAATGGCTAGTTGTTCTGTGTTGCGTATTGTAGTATTTCATATTTTATTTTTAGCATAATAAGAATTTATTATTAATGCTACACATTTTGTACGTCGCAATTTATTTTAAACATTATTTTTTACATAAAGCCTAATTCATATATGTATATACATAGAAGTGGTAAAATTCGTATTTAAAACATTATTGGCTTAGCGATGAATCGTGTTTTGTTTGTTTTTGTTGTTTGTTTTTGATGTCATGTGCCTTGTATAATTGTATTGTTTGTAGGCGTTGCCAGAATACCAGCGCCACAGTGCCACATCTGTCACTGTGGCATATGCTGAGGCAATAGCCTAATTGGGCTAATTTTAAACATTAGTATATGTGTGACTTATATATGTATTGTTAGCACCAATAAACGTTTTCTTTCTTTCTTTCTTTCTTTTGTTTTAAAACAATATCAGCAGACCATTACTGATAGATGATTAGATAATGGAAATACTACAGATAGGATCTCGCGGGATAATAATTACAAATTTGTAGCTTAAAATGTCTATATACACACACACATATATATATAATATATATATATATATATATATATATATATATAATATATATATATATATATATATTATATATATATATATCATATATATACATATATATATATATATATCAGTTAATTTTATTTTCGGAACGAGGATTTTCATGAAATGCAGTCTGCGTTTGCTTCTTTGATTACATTCATTCAAATATTAAGCATCCAACAAATTATGTATCTGCTTAATTATTAAAATTAATGGACACTGACAGATGTGTTACATTGCTGCTTTATGTAGATCATTGCCAGATTTAATCTTAATAAGGCCGCAATATATCTACTCTATTTGTCAGTTTCAATATAATTCAAAAAGAGAATAAATCTTCAAAGAAGTATGAGGTCCTTATATCGATTGTATGTTATTTTGTATGTTCATTATGCGTTCAGTCAATTATACATTGATTTTTATGGTTCTTTTATGTTTTACATGTTACTAGCAGACCCGACAGAGTTCGTCCTGTCAAAAAGATTTGTAAAATGGCAGTATTTTAGTTCCTACTTATTTTATAGTCAGGGCAAAAAATTCTCCTGTACAGGACCGTCACCCTGGTGGTAGGGCGTTGTGAATAAAAAGTAATTCATTGCAAAAAAGGTCCAAATGACCTATTACATTTTGTGGCTATTCAATTTTGCAACGTGACATTAAATCCTCCAACGATGTATTCTGTGCTCCAACGCACGCACGCACACTGTTTTGATAGATATGATTGAATTTCAACTATATGTAGCGTTAATAAAGCGCAAATTGACTCTTTGATGTTACGAACACACCTTCATTGCTTGGACAACAGTGAGTGCTTGCAATATGAACTTTATACAATAACAATAAAGCTCAATTCGACTGTACGTTTTAGTTAGAAAACGTTTGCATGGGAAAATAAAAGGGCTGTTTTAGGGTATTTCCGATAATTATTCGAATTTTCCTCATTGTAAAAACCCTCCTTGAACTTCAACGAACATTAACAAAAAAGGATTGGCCAAATTGATCCAGGCGTTGTTGAGTTATGAGCTTACTAACACATTTTGCGATTCATTTTTATATATAAGAGAAGATATAAAAATGAATCGCAAAATGTGTTGGTAAGCACCAATTTGGCCACATCTTTTTTAAAATGTTCGTTGAAGATCAAGGACGGACGAATAATTATCGGAAACACCCTAAAAACAGCCCTTTTTTCTCACATACAAACGTTTTCTAACTAAAACGTACAGTCAATTTGAGCTTTATTGTTATTGTATGACGTTCATATTGCAAGCACTCACTGTTGTCTAAGCAATGAAGGTGTGTTCCTAACATCAAAGAGTCAATTTGCGCTTTATTAACGCTACATATAGTTGAAATTCAATCATATCTATCAAAACAGTGTGCGTGCGTGCGTTGGAGCACAGAATACATCGTTGGAGGATTTAATGTCACGTTGCAAAATTGAATAGCCACAAAATGTAATAGGTCATTTAGACTTTTTTTTGCGATTTGGTTGGCTATGCGACATTATCTATAAAATAATGTCGCATAGCCAACCAAAGGAACAAAAAACTGCCACTGTACAAATCTTTTTGACAGGACGAAGTCTGTCGGGTCCGCTTGTAGTGTAATAAAGTAATTTTTGTTAGTATTTGCTAGTTAAGGTAATAATTATTTGATTTCTTCCATAGGAACCCCCGTGCGGGTGAAGGCCTCCTCCAGGTTGTGCTACTTATCCCTATCTTGTGCCAGTCCGAGCCAATGTTCGCCTGCGGCCTCGCGTATGTCATCTGGCCAGCGTTCGAGCGGACCACCTTGTTTGCGCTTTCCACTTCCTGTCCTTTCCATCTTCAAGTCTCGCTACATGACCGTTTTAATATATAAGACAAGATAAGAGGTACTGTTACGAACTCATTGGAAGTTCGCTTCTTCGCTTCTTTGGTTCTGAGAGTGTGTCAGATTTCAAAGAAAGAACCCGCTTGGATGTAGCGAGTTATAGACAAAATTTGTTAATAGGAGATCATCCTATAAAGCAAATCTTGTCCGCCGAGAAGTGTATACGGACAGAAGAGGAATTGTAAAACTCCGCCAAGATCATACGTAACGTTCATTAGCTGGAAACAATGTAAATGGGTCACGTTACATTTTCTCTGGTACAGCTAATTAATTGTTGAACTCAAGTCCAAAGTACTTATTAATAAGAAATTCGAGTTAATTGTCAATTCGCCTTGATCGCAATGCCGTCAATCGAAATGGGATGAGCCTCGATTAGCGGGACATCTGCATGAGCTACGACGCAGCCACCACAGCTCTCCGAAATAGTCAATTGGCCATTGATTAAGATTTCCTCCTTGCGCCAATGAATCAATTAATTTGTGAGCGTGCAGGTTATATAACGTACCTATTGATCTAACCGATTTGTCCCTTCTTATAGTTATTGTCTATAATCGAAACTATTACTCTGCACATCTTTACCACGCTATATGCATATTGAAACCAAGGGAATCTCTGAAAGATTTATTTATAGTTAGAATTAGTGTATTTCTTTCAGGAATTATTTTATGTTCATAAAATAATTCCTACTAACTAAACTAACATAAAAATTATGAGAAAGCTTTTCAAATTCATACATAAAACACGAGAATTAATAAGCTTACCTTGTAACTTTTACAGCCTGCAAAAAAAATCTAGAGGCTCTTTTACGGGAAATGCCTAGCCTTGTACAATAAAGTTTCACAAAGTGCTACCTAATTGGCTTTCCACAAGATTAATTCCTTCCGCGTACATGCAAACTCTGGAATGAGCTCCCAGCTGCGATGTTTCCTGAGCGCTGCGATATGTCTAACTTCAAACGAGGCTTAAAAAGAGTATTTCTCTCCAGGTAGGCAGCGGCTCAGCTGTGCCCCTGGCACTGCAGATGTCCATGAGCGACGGTTACCACTTACCATCAGGTGGGCCATTTGCTCGTCCGCCACCGTATGGAATAAAAAAAAAACTTTTCAAAAATAGTCTTACGAAAACATGTTATTATCCTGTCAAGAATTTACTTAAATGATAACAATGATCGGGCTTAATTTTAATGACTGTAATAAATGCCACAATAAAACTATAGATTTAATAGACTTGTGATCCGTTTAAGCCATTTGGTAGAGATTCCAGTATCAACTTATACATACGTCCAGACCGGATTCAACAGACAACGACTCTAATAGTTGACTGCCAGAACATTTCGAATCGGTTTGCTCCCTTGTCGCAGATGTAGCCTCGTTGTATATCCTTTATAATTTATATTACGGGGAATGCTCCGAGCAATTTTTGAGAAGGATTGATTCCTGTCGCCATCGTTATGCGTGATACTCGTAGAATATTCACTTTCGTAATCCAGGCGGTTGGCGGTTACTGCCTGCAATATCCAAACCTTGAAAAACAAAAAATATTCCCATTTCAAAGGCCGGCAAAGTATGTGTGACTCCTCTGGTGTTGTGGGTATCCATTGACGGCGATAATAACTAACCGCTCGAGATGAGTCTGCTCGTTTTCCCTCTATTACATAATACAAAACCACACTAGTAACTGTTAATGTAAAAAAATATAATCAAAATATTCGTCCACTGTTTCAGCAATTAGCCTTGGTGCCTGGCTCCCGCTCGTTCAGGAACTGGGAGGAGCCGTCAGTGCCGCTGATGTTTGAGATATTCTTTTTCAACTGGACCAACGCGGCTGACTTCCCAGAGGAGAAACCGAACTTGGTGCAATTGGGTAAGCATACTTATGACTGTATCAGTTATTTTTCTTTATTTGTCCTCAAAATGGCGATTCATGATCTAGAATGCACTTTGCGGTAACATTTCCTTTATTAACTTCGACGATAAGCTATGCTGTAGGCTGTGAATGTTCGTTGGCATAAAATTTCTACAATCAGAGTAAAGGACTCGTCGATATATAATAATCGCACTTGTCTATTTACTGATCCGATTTTACGATGGAGATACGGTCTAAGTGATCCAGATTTCTCTTATAACAACACCAGCGGATAACAATCGAAACGTGACCACCTCACTTGCTTCATGGTTTTAAACTCTATCCTTCCACTCCATTGCATTGGGATAAATTGGGCTCTATTATGTACAAAAGAAGGTTGAATTTAAGACATTAGAGAGGTCTACTCAATTGCATCATTGTTTTAAACTCTGTCCTACCACTCCAATACATTGGGATAAATTGAACTCTATTGTGGTCTGAAGAAGGTTGAATTTGGGACATTAAAGAGGTCTACTCCACTGCATCACTGTTTTAACTCTACCCTTCCACCCCATTGCATTGGGATAAATTGTACTCTATTGTGTACAGAAGAAGGTTGAACTTGAGATATTATAGAGGTCTACTCAACTGCATCACTGTTAAAACTCTATCCTTCCACTCCATTGCATTGGGGTAATATCAACTTTATTGTTTGCTGGAGAAGGTCCAGTATGAGCTTTTAGGAAGGACTACACTCCCTCTCTCCAGAATTATGTACGAGTCTGATTTCTATTTAAGTATAAGAAACGAGATCAATTGCGGGACGTGTGTGTGTTGAAGTTGCGATTATTAAGATGAATACGGAAATTCCTTACAGTTCTATTCATTCTCTTTCGTCTCGACGCATATACGAGTATGCGCTGTCACGTTAATTGTTTACGTCGGTCAAAGCTGACCCCGTCCCGCGTCACCTCCAACGGACAAATCACAGTCAAGTGGCTTGTCTGATTATTGTCAATCATTGTCACATTATCTTGTTTATTTATGTTGTAATACAAATGACTATCAAACGAGCGAAGTGTGAACTTGTAATTCGGTATATTGGGTGTATATATCATGAGGTTCAAATTAATGCCTTAGCGACATTATAATATTAACATTATTAATAATCAATTGACAAGAAGACTTGGCTTTATGACGTTGTTACCTTCTTGGCACACTTTTAGCGGCAGACAAGTTGGTGGCTCTTTTTTATTTATAAATATTGTTTAATTAGCTAAAACATAAATTCATTTCTAATATATGTTACGAGGGCTGCTACTTAAGTATCCGGAATCTGGGATTTCAACATTTTTAAACGCAATATATGACCTCCATGGTAAAATTCGTTCTTTTTTTGAAATACTGGCCGCTATTTTTTTTCCTTATGTACGCTAGTGTTTTGTTTCTGATGGGTTTAAAATGTCATATCGCTGAAATGATGGAACCCACACGTGAAAATATTCGTGCTATGATTTATTACGATTTTCGACATGGTTTAACGCAACAACAGTGCGTAGATCAATTAACTTCAACTTTTGGTGTTGAAGTACTTTTTGATGAGAAAGCACTGTGTATCACTGGTTTAGTGAGTTCAATCGTGGACGGAGTAAGCTCACGGACGAAGTTAAGGAAGGTCGCCCGAAATCAGTCGTTGTGCCACAAAACATTGAAGCTGTACGAAAACTAATTATACAAGACCGTCATGTTACGTATCGCGAGATAGAGGCTACTCTGGGCATATGTATGACAAGCATTAATAAAATATTACATGAACATTTGTTCGTAAAAAAAAATTGTTCGCGTTGGATACCGCACAACTAGACTCAGCATCAAAAAGAAACTCGCGTCGAATGGTGCAAGCATATGTTAAAAAAAATTAACGGAGGTAACTCAAAATCTGTTTATAACATCTACACAGGTGATGAATCTTGGATCTATGCGCACGATCCGAAACTAAGCAACAATCTACAGTTTGGGTGTTTAAAAATGAGCCGAACCCTACGAAAGTGGCTCGAGCAAAAAGCACTTTAAAGGAAACGGTGGCCTGCTTTTTTGGTATTAATGGTCATGTGGATTAAAAAACCACCGGAGAATCGTAAAACGGTCAATTCGGAGTGGTACACGACCATTCGTTGCCGGAAGTATTTGAAGAAATACGTAAAAATAACAAGCGACGCAGAATAATTCTACACCACGACAATGCCAGCTGTCACACATCACGCGAAACAAATAGAATTGATGGGTCATCCACCGTATAGCCCAGACTTGGCACCTAATGATATCTATTTATTCCCAAATGTAAAGAATTAATTACGTGGTCAACGATTTTCGACCCGTGAAGATGACGTCGACGGGTTCAGAGATACCGCAATCAGAGTGGAAAAAATACTATAAAAATTGGTTTCAACGTATGCAAAAGGGTATCGATCATCGCGGAGAATATTTTGAAAAACAATAAACCTATATTTAGCCATATACGTTTGTTTAATTTTTCTATTCCGGATTCATAAGTAGCAGCCCTCGTATTTGATAGAAAATACATTTTTAATAAGGTAATACCTGATATCTAATAAATTCAAAGTCCAAAGACAAATCTATTTCATAGTTATATTCATTCAGAGGTAGTTAATTGTGATGGGACATCTCTACCAATGCTTGAATTCTCTCAGTCACTCACTGCGATTGGGAACAAATCCATAACTTATTAACCCGAAACCTATCCCGAATTAGCAGAATCCTACCAGTGTCAATATGTTATGACTAATTCAGTGCTCCAACGAAACTCTTCTAAATGTACTAAATGGCATTATGACTGTACAAAACCAGGCATTTTACTGTTGCTTCGATTCTGCTACAGTCGACAATTTCTTTTCTAGTTCTACACTCTCTTCTCAAATCTACCATTCGCAAATGGTCGAGGTCATGAGAGAAGTTTGTTCCTTTGTTCGGAAATACAGCTGATTGAAACATATTCATGATTCCAGGTCCGTACCGGTTCCGGGAGCACCGGCGTCACGTCAACGTGACGTACCACGCCAACAACGACACCCTGTCGTACCGCACGCTTCGGAGCTGGTATTTCGACCCCTCCAGCAACGGGACGTTGCAGGATAACATCACGACACTCAACGTTATTGCTGCTGTGAGTAGTTTTATTTCCTCATAATCTCTAATGATAATGTCTGCTTTACCTCTTACCAGATTATGTCATACTGCTGTCATCCCTGCGAGCAATGTGTCCTGTCCACTGGCACTTAAGGAGAGCAATTCTGCGGACTATGTCACTGAAATTGATTCTTCTGTGAATTGCATAATTTCCGACACGATCACGTAAAGAAATTCGCACGTCTTTGAGTGACTGAACCTCCGTATAAGGCCCATTGAGCCTACGTTCTAAGAACTATGTAGCCAAATCAGGTTGTACGGTGTACACTTGAGTATGAATGTGATGGGGTTGAGTTTGGTCGGTGTGCAGAGAAAGATCACCATAAGTTAAACTGACGTATATTGTCCAATAATAATAACAATAAAAGTTATAAAAGTAAAGAGTAAAGTTAATTGGCTAATGCTTCCTCTGTGGCTGTTAATCGCACACTAAACTTACTTATTACACAAAAAGAATATTAATAAAGTTAAGCATTACAACTCAAGGTTGCAAACGCAGCTAAAATTATATGACATAGTAAAATATTGCTCAGTACTTAAAAAGTGACATTGCACAGTACAATATTGCTCAGCATGTAAGCAAGATGATATGTACAGTATGAGACTGTACACAGGTACTGATAATATGAAGTAACTAAAAATAGCTAACTGGTCCCGCGACTTTCCTGAGGAGAGGAGAGGCTGAGAGTGCCTCTGGATATCACCGCAAACAAGTGCCGCGTTGATTATGTCGGAGTCCAGACGGATCCAGGCGGCTCGACCAACGTGACCGACCAAACTCAGCCTAAGCCTTGGTCCAATGACCCTGCGGCTTGTAGTGACAGCGCCCGCTCCTCAGGAGAGGGCGCGGTGCAGAAACTTAAGTCTGCATCAAAGCTGTTTGTATCAGATTTTCCTGGAGCAATATTTTCCCGTGGTGAAAAATCTCCGACTGCAAGATTAGTATTTCGAGTAGCTCATATTATCGTGGCGTATCATCAATACATAGTATAAAACAAAGTCGCTTTCGCTGTATGTCCGTATGTATGCTTAGATCTTTAAAACTACGCAACGGATTTTGACGCGGTTTTTTTTAATAGATAGAGTGATTCTTAAGGAAGGTTTGTATGTATAATAAATGCATAATATAGTAGAGAAACACTGATAAATTTAAAGGTTTCTAATGTGATGTCGTAAATAAGCACGTTTTTTTGCGCTTATATTGCAAACGCTGGCTGAACCCTACGAGATAGACCAAAATAATGTACTACAGTATTGTACAACTTACAAAAATCCACAAAAAAGTCCGCGATGGTATATGTCTATCTCTTAGGGATAACCCACCATAACCATTTTTTCACTGCACCCGTGCGAAGCCGGGGCGGGTCGCTAGTATCTTTATAAATAGTAAAGTTTCATTAAAATCCAGTCAGTAGTGTTTACGCGAATGCGTAACGAACATTCATACATACAAATTGTCGCGTTTATAATATTAGTATAATTAGAGACCAATAAAACTAGATCATATTAACACAAACGATGCTGTCATAATGACTTGGGTTTATTATTAATGAGTCACGTTTATTAATTAGAATATTTATGTAGTCCAAACTCAGGGTTATGCAATTATTTGCACAAGATAAGTACTAAGGATCTGAAATGGAAACAAGTAATTAACCTCGCACATTGACGATTGTAACCCGTAGATACGGTGCGCTATCGATGACTTTATTATATCTATGTGCTATGACTGGTGCTGTCCGGTTCTCAGCTAAAATGCTTAGTTTTTAGGGTTCCGTAGCCAAATGGCAAAAAATGGAACCCTTATTGATTCGACATGTCTGTCTGACCGTCTGTCCGTCCATATGTCAGCCATTTTTTTCCGAAACTATAAACAGTATAGCTCTGTTGAAACTTGGTGGGTAGATGTATTCTGTAAACCGCACCGAAGATTTTGATGCAAAAATAAAAAATAATCTGCATTAATATTATAAAGTCGAAGAGTTTGTTTGTTTGATTTTTTGTTTGTTTGTTTGTTTGAACGATTTTTGAAAAAATTGAAAAAATCTTTCTTTTTTATTGAATAGCCATTTATCGAGGAAGGCTTTAGGCTACATAATATCACGCTGCTACTAATAGGACTGAAGAAATAATGGAAAATGTGGAAAATACGGGGAAAATTATTCATCTTTGAGGGCTTCCGGTGCGTGCGTTGCGAAAACGGTCCAAGATACCAAAAAAAAAAATATGTATGAAAGAATTATTCCTCTTAAAAAATGTCTGCGACAATATATGTCTCTTTTAATGTTAACTCACTAGAATCGTTTTTATGGTAATCAAACAGCGGAGGTGGTTGTTTGCAAAAATAAATATGATGCTCAAAATAACTATTCCACGCGGACGAAGTCGCTGGCACAGCTAGTAATAAATATTGGGGGCTCCCCATACTTAGAACTGAAACTCAAAATATTATCGAGGTTTCTAAAATATTTTTTTTCTAAACCGAATACGCTATATATGTTTGCGTGAGAGACGCTTCCAAAGTGGAAAAACAAAATAAGAAAATGAAAAAATGATGGACATTTCTATAAAAACTACCAACGAAAATTGTTTTGAACGAGATCTAGTAAGTAGTTTTTTAATACCTCGTAAATCGTAAACCGCTTCCTTTAATTTTTATTTAGATATGAAAATGTAGCATTATTTTATAATAAATAATAATAATAATAATAATAAAAATAATAAATATTTAAATATTTGTTACACTTACACCAATTAGCCTAGCCCAAACTAAGCTCTGTAAGGCTTGTGCTATGGGATCTAGGGTAACGGATAGACATACATATATTATACATATATAAATAATTTTTATTGAAATATATATCAACAACCATGACTAAGGTACAAATCCTCGCATTCATCACACAAACATCTGCCCCCACCGGGACTCGAACCCGGGATCTCAGAGATGGCGACACCTTGAAACCGGTGTACTATCCACTCGACTATGGAGGTCGTCATAATACGAGTAGTTTGTAAGTGATGGATAAATAAGAAAATAAATAAAAATCAAACATATTTATATGCAGTTATTTATTAAGAGGTCTTATGTATATATATATATATATATATATATAATATATATATATATATAATATCGACCTCCATAGTCGAGTGGATAGCACACCGGTTTCAAAGTGTCGCCATCTCTGAGGTCCCGGGTTCGAATCCCGGTGGGGTGTTGATATATATTTCAATAAAAATTATTTATATATGTATAATATATTAAGTCTATCCGTTACCCGAGATCCCATTGCTCAAGCCTTATAGAGCTTAGTTTGGGCTAGGCTAATTGGTGGAAATGTATCTAATATTTATTTATTTATTGTACGAAAACACTTGGACAATCCCCCGTAACAAAACACTACCTACAGCCTTTGGTCGGGCAGAAGTCCTTTTTTTTTTTTGTTTCCCTGAGGATAATGCATTGGAATTGCATACCCGGCTGTGGCGAGCCGGCGTTATGTGGAGCTCTCCTCCCCAGAAGGGGCGGCCTACCCACTAAAAACCTCAGGGATGGCCTTCCTCAGGCATGTAGGGAGCCCCCGGAACATCAAGCAACTTCCAGGAACCCCCAGCCTCCGCTCCCCTGCCTAGAGGGGAGCCCTCCTCGGGGGAGGCTACACTACCTCCCCGGTCTCCTCCACCGACGACGCCCCCGGCCACGGAAGGGGCGTGGTCCATCCCGGGTCGCCGAAGCAGTCGCGATTTCCTCGCGCCCGCCGGCGACCCGCGGCGGCGCCGCAGCTGTGCTACCGAGCCCGCGCCGCCTTCTTCGAGCGGGATCGGCCATCTCCCGACCCCGCTCGGCGGCCTCCTTCTGGAGCATCACTGCTTCACAGAAGGAGGCCACAGCCCTCCAACCTCCCTCGTCCGCCAGCATTGCCGCAATCAATGCCGGCGGAGACAGATCTCGCCCGATCTCTGCGACCAAGCCTCGGCGCTCGGAGGCCCACGCGGGGCACTCCGCCAGCGTGTGCTGGGCCGAGTCAAGGTCGGATGCGCAGTTTGACAATGTGTCGATCCCTCCCGTCTTATTCGACACAGATACTCACCGAAGCAGCCGTGCCCGGTGAGTATCTGAGTCAGTCGGTAGGTGACCTCCTCCTTCCCGTGGAGCCACGCTTCGAGGTGCGGGAGTACGGCACCGACGGCCCGCTGGCGCGCGCAGATCCGTAATTCGAGCTGCGCACGCCAGGCCGCCACAATCCGTCGGTGCCACTCCCGCTTAGGCACTTCGTGCGCGGGTTCCAGGGCGCTCCCCCCATCGCCCCCCCGGTCGACACGCCGCGACGCATACGTCGCCGCGTACATGTCGGCCAGGATGTCGAATGGGGGGAGCGTCCCAGAACCGTCGCCGCCTCGTACGAGATTGTACGGTAGGGGGCAGAAGTCCTGGGACCTTATCGGCTTTGAGCTAAAGCGCCCGCCCTCTAAAGCGGTGGGCGGGCGGTTTAACTTGTCATAAATGGGTGGACGTCCCATATAATGATTATATTGTTATTATAATATATATTGTTACATCTTGAGATAAACAGGTCGAG
The DNA here is from genome assembly GCA_036419045.1 of Scirpophaga incertulas. Classification (NCBI taxonomy): domain Eukaryota; kingdom Metazoa; phylum Arthropoda; class Insecta; order Lepidoptera; family Crambidae; genus Scirpophaga; species Scirpophaga incertulas. The sequence continues at coordinate 139,829 of CM071627.1, read as the reverse complement.
ACAGAATAAAGAGCTGATACCTTACACAATTTTACAAGCTTTTATTTAACTTGCAATGTATGTATGTTTGTATGTTCGGGTGGAATCTTAAAACTCAATTTTAAGACACTTGCCCTGAACCGATTGAGCTGAAATTTTGTATACACGTTTAGTTTGGATGACATCGCTTTATTAGCTCTGTGACGTCATTGTAAATCCAACATGGCGGCGACAGTAAAATTTGAAGGAGAAGAAATCATGTGCTAATGTGTAGTCCAATATAAATTCAGTTTTCTCTTTTGTACTACATTAACTGCCACCTGAAACATGATTTGAAGTAACTACTCATATAAATAACCAGCTGGTGCCGGGACTTCGTCTGCGCAGGACTAGTATTTCGAGTGGCTTATATCTTTATAAATTGTAGCCTGATGTATAAGCTATATTACTGTGAAGTTTTGATTAAATCCATTCCGTGGTGTGTGCTTGCCTATCTAAAAAGTATATCCTGAATTTAATGACGCATAATTTTGTCGGTTCTGGCCGAGCTTAATAGAACATCTTGGCATTCCCCTTTATTCCTATAGCAATCGATTATATTTCACGTCGGGATCAAAACATTACGCATTACATACACTTTCTACGCAAAAACGATAAATCAACGCGAAATATTCTTTATTGCCAAACGATAGTATTTCCAACTGTGCTTAGCAAAGGACATTGTTCCGGCTCCATACATGTTCTGCCTAAGAACCGTTCGAATCGAAAGTGACTTATATAAACTCTTAAAATTATATGGAATCCTATGAAATAAGTTTTCACGAACGGTCACTTCAGGAAACTAAAATAATTACGAAAAAAGTTAAAAATAACCAACCTTGCGTGAAATAGCAGAGTAGTAATAGAAGTAATATTAACAATACTATGTACAGCTGTATATGTTCTCTTCTAGAACTAGGAAAGGACTACTCTACTAGATACTAGGAAAAGAGATAGTACCTAGTCAAGTTTAAGATAATTCTTTGACAATTATCATTTTACAAAATCCACTCCTTTACACATAGCCGAGTCTACCAGTACGCAATGTAATCGGAGTCCGTAATCAAGCCAAGTTGTTTAGATAAAACCATGAAACGCATAGAAAATCACAAAAGAAACGATAGTCGCAAAGCAATCAAAAATTAAATGAAACGGACACAGATAAGGTATGAAGTACACCAGTGTTGCCAATTACGAAAACTAAAATACTCGAATGCCAAGCTAGAAATTCGCGATTTCGCTTAAGAAATATAAATACTAGTTTTTTTCTAGCTAGTCAATTAGGTATTAAATGAATGAAGTGTTATCAACAAATTTTAATAACCGACTTAAAAAAGGAGGAGGTTTTCAATTCGATCCGTATTTACCGAAATCGCGAAAACTTCCGAAACTGACAGCACTGGCTGACGGAAAACATTTTATACGCATCAATAATTGTGACCCAACTTTTTATTTGGAATTATTTATTTGAAGTGTCCGTGGAATACTAAAATATGTTACAAATAATAAAAAAAAAAAAAAAAATTATAGTATAATTTATATTCACATCGGTTCTTAGGCCAAAATTGAACAATGTCCTTTAGGTGCAGAAACTCCGGGTAGTCAATTGGCATTAGAGGCCATAATCCACTGTAAATTTTTGTTTTGTTTCCAGTCAGCAGTTTACAGGTCGAGGTTCTGGGGATACTTCCAGCAGAAAGGACTGTCGATGGGGCTGGCGATGTTCGGACAGAAGGTGTCCGTGTCGAAGACGGCACGCGAGCTGTTCTTCGAAGGCTACGAGGACCCTCTGCTCGACCTGGCCAAGAGTCTGCCTCCCAGCACCACTGGGGGGGCGCCTCCTGTCGACAGATTTGGGTGGTTCTATGAGGTATTTATCATATATATCGCAGAATAGATTAATAATATTGGAAAGAAAAGGAATGAATGTAAATGTAAGCAAAATGAAAGTAAAGATATTCGAAACAGACGACAAAATATCAAAATGTGACGTTGTAATTAGAAATTAACTTTAAGACTAAGTGAAAGAGTTTGTTTATCTAGGATCTGTGCTCCCAAACATGATAAGTACAAGTATATAAGTTTGGCATTAAAAAAGTGTACTGGCAGGAAACAAAGTAAATGGGATTATAAATGACTTTACTGGCAGTCAGACCTTGTCAAGAAAGGCATGTCTGGCTGTGCATTTAGGCAGATTTAAGTTAGGCGTAGCAAAGGAAGGATAAAAAGAAGATTAATGCAGTGGAAGTGAGAGCTTTAAGGGACTGGCTGGAGTGACTCACCGTCACTCAAGGATAAATTGAGAAATAATGTGAAAAGGGAAATGTTTGATAAGAAAAATGTTCCAGGTAGCCTACAGGTCTAAGTCGCGACTGCTACGGCGACCCGGGATGGACCACGCCCCTTCCGTGGCCGGGGGGCGTCGTCGGTGGAGGAGACCGGGGGAGGTAGTGTAGCCTCCCCCGAGGAGGGCTCCCCTCTAGGCAGGGGAGCGAAGGCTGGGGGTTCCCGGAAGTAGCTTGATGTTCCCGGGGGCTCCCTACATGCCTGAGGAAGGCCATCCCTGAGGTTTTTAGTGGGTAGGCCTCCCCCTTCTGGGGAGGAGAGCCCCCACATAACCGCTGGCTCGCCACAGCCGGGGTATGCAATTTAATGCATTTTCCTCAAGGTAACAAAAAAAAAAGAAAGGTAGCCTACAGGTCTACGGAAGTGGCGTAGCATCTTTGACATTCAAAAGTGATTGTAAAATCCTATTTAAAGAATAAATGTTTGATTTCATTTGATTTGAAGGCAAGCAAGAGAAGTGTGCCAGGATCGTAGCAAGCGGAGAGAGATGGTCTCTGCCTACCCCATTGGGAACAAGGCGTGACATATATGTATGTATGTATGACGGCAAGCAGCTAGTCGTAAAAATCAAAGCCCTCGCAACATGAAACGGCAAATAAACTGCTTGTGTTTAATTTATAAATATAGTACTGCTGTCATCAATAGGTTTTACATCGTGACTTCTTCTGAGTAGCGGTTGCTCTTAATGATCTCTTGAGAAACTCGATACCAGATTAGACCTTTTGACTTGGCCAAGAAGAACTATTGTTCCCAAATTCACAAGCGCTATTAAGTCTAAGGAGAGACTTTACCTCTTTACGTGTGTTCTACCACTTATACATCTGGTTTTTTTTCCAAAGAATTGTTCTAAATGATGACTATCATCACACCGCTCGCCACCGCCTAGGTGTCCATCCTCGCATGCTTGAGCCTAATTGGTTATATTCAGTTTCAGAGAAGTACTCTCCCGTGCTCGCTCCGATCGTGGACTAAGCTGTCGAGGTGTTCTCACTATTTGATCTGAGTATTGTATCTGATTGAGTCCTAACAGTTCGTTATTATTCTGTCACAGAGGAACAATTCCATTGACACGGACGGGTACATGGAGGTGACCACTGGTCGCAGCGGCGGGCAGCTGCCAGGCCAGATCCTCAAGTGGAACTATCTGGACCATTTGCCCTACTACGAAGGAGAGTGCTCAAAGGTAATGGTTATGAGGACATTTTTTTCAATATTAATTTGATTAGGTTCGTACTCTGTTACAATGAGAGCCATAAAAATTGGCAAACTCTGAGTATTTTCTTTTGTGTTATGGGGGTAAACTACCACGTGGATTACCTGATAGTAAGCGATTACTGTCACTCATGCCTGGCGAGTGTTACACCAGAAAAGTTACAAATTCTTTGTTGAGCTTTTAAAAGGGATTACGCAGTGGTAAGGGTTAAGTCGCCATGATATATCCGGTCAGTCTTCCGATTTTAGTCGTTTTCCGTTGAGTGCGGTTTTGAGGGAGAAGTAAGTACTGGGGAACTCTTGGCGATCGACGAGAACATTGCAAATGTAGATGATCTAATGTGTGGATAAGTGGTGAAGTAAGGTGTCGCGTGTGTCGGGCAGCTGGCGGGCAGCGCGGGCGAGTACCTGCCGCGCGACCTCACGCCGGAGTCGCGGCTGCTCGTGTTCATGCCCGACCTGTGCCGCGCCGTGCCGCTGCAGTACGAGGCCAGCGGCGGCTACAAGGGCCTGCGCTACCACAGATACGCCATCACTGCCTCCACCTTCGACAACTGTAACTATTTTGATGTACATGCTCTAATACACAATATGTTTATTACAACTGTACATACATACGGTTTGTGTTATGTGATCAATCTATATATTAGATGTATAATAGGCTTGTATCCACTATGAACAAATCTGATGCATTAGGTTGCATAACTATTAAGATGATCATTTAATTATGAAAAAACAAAGTTTTATAAAATAATAACTTTTGATTATTTATATTTTTATAAAATAAAATTGCACAAAATAAGCCATAAGTCACGTGACAGCAAACACCAATTAAAAAGTGTTACGTCACGCCGTGCGAAACGTCAAAGTCAAAATGGCATTCCCAAGTGTCTTGTGGAAGTGCGAAAAAGAATGGGCATCATTCCTTCTCGCGAGTGTTAGCCACTTTTTACGTATCTGCTGATTGTTTGGCACGTATATAAATATTTTTTTTGGTGTTTTTATACTTGTGCTTGTACACTGGGGCACTATGCAGTACTTGTAATACAATGAATCGATTTTTTATTAAAATAACTTCATAATACCGAATATTCCGATACTAAAACAGCTGTGTTTTGCACGGCGTGACGTCATTCAAAACGCCATGACAGTCATGAGCGTTTTTGATGACTAATGTCAAATATTTAATTAAATGCAAAATTATTCTTATAAATAAGCATTTTTTTTCAAAAATAATAATTATTTTGTATAGAATAGGTATCAAGGTATATTAGTATCTAACTACTGAAATTTAGGCAACAAGCCTATTATTATGTTATTAACGCGTTTGGCTGTACATAGAGGTATGTTGGTCCCTACGCTTATGCATGGAAGTGAATGCTGGATGTGGCAAAAGAAGGATAAAAGCAGGATTGATACAGTGGAAATAAGAGTTTTGAGAGTGATAATCAAGGATAAATTGTGAAATAGTGTGATAAGGGAAAAGTGCGGTGTGAAAGAAGATGTAGTGACTGGTGTAAAGGATGGACGAAATAAATTTATGAGATAGATATGAAGGGCACTATGAGAATGTTACGATGGATGTGTGGTGTGACAAGGATGGATAAGATAAGGAATGAGTACATAAGAGGAAGCCTGAAAGTAGCGCCAGTGGTAGAAAAAGTGAGAGGAAGTAGATTAGCATGGTTTGGACATGTGATGCGGAGGTCATCCCTCCGCATGAAAGTCATGTCACAAAGCGAATGTTGAATATGAAAGTGGAGGGATACACGGGCAGAGGAAGGCCGAATAAAAGATGGATCGATTGTGTGAAGAATGATATAAGAATGAAAGGAGTAAGCATGGAAATGACGGCTGATAGAGAGGAATGGAAGGAAAAGATCTACTGCGCCGACCCCAGATAATGGGAAATGGGCAAGAGGATGATGATATGAAGGGCACTAGATGAACATACTTGAACCAAAGGTACGGGTCAATAGTAGCCATAACAGACGAGCGTGCATGAAAATATGAATGTAGGTTGAGGAAGCTAGGGACCGTAGCAAGTGGACAAGTGTTACCTCTGCGTAACCGGATGAATCTGGTTGTGCGGCAGCGTCGCAGACGTCGGCCAACGCGTGCTTCTGCCGCGGCGCGTGCTTGTGGGGCGGCGTGCTGAACGTGTCGGCGTGCCGCTACGGCTCGCCCACGTTCCTGTCGCTGCCGCACTTCCTGCACGGCGAGCCGCGGCTGCGCGCGGCGCTGCGCGGCCTGCGCCCCGACGCGCGCCGCCACTCCTTCCACTTCGCCGCCGAGCCGGTACTACACTATTTGTATGTAGTACTTGTGGGGCGGCGTGCTGAACGTGTCGGCGTGCCGCTACGGCTCGCCCACGTTCCTGTCGCTGCCGCACTTCCTGCACGGCGAGCCGCGGCTGCGCGCGGCGCTGCGCGGCCTGCGCCCCGACGCGCGCCGCCACTCCTTCCACTTCGCCGCCGAGCCGGTACTACACTATTTGTATGTAGTACTTGTGGGGCGGCGTGCTGAACGTGTCGGCGTGCCGCTACGGCTCGCCCACGTTCCTGTCGCTGCCGCACTTCCTGCACGGCGAGCCGCGGCTGCGCGCGGCGCTGCGCGGCCTGCGCCCCGACGCGCGCCGCCACTCCTTCCACTTCGCCGCCGAGCCGGTACTACACTATTTATATCTTACTAGCTTTCCGCCCGCGGCTTTGCCCGTGTTATATTCGAATGTCCCACAGGAAGGATATGTTTTCCGTCGGTAAAATTATCTTATTTCCTTCCTTGGATCCTCGGTATATACCAATCGTATATCTGTGTATAAAATTTTATTTAAATCGGTTCAGTGGTTTTCACAATACTGCCATATAACCTTTCAACCCTCCTTTCAACCCTTTACAACCCTTTTCTGCTTTAAAAGGTAGCGTCTGTTCTTTCTCAGGCTCTAATCTATCTGTGTATAAAATTTTATTTAAATCGGTTCAATAGTTTTTACAATACTGCCATACAACCTTTCACCCCCTCCTTTCAACCTTTTACAACCCTTTTCTGCTTTAAAAGGTAGCCTCTGTCCTTTCTCAGCCTCTGGACTATCTGTGAACCAAATTTCAATTAAATCGGTTCAGTGGTTTTAACAATATTTTCATACAACCTATTATCCCTCCTTTCAACCTTTTACAACCCTTCACAACCTTTTTTGTATAAAAAAGTAGTTTGTGTCGTTTCTCGGGCTCTAGACTATCTGTGTACCAAATTTCATTTAAATCGGTTCAGTAGTTTTGGCGTGAAAGCGGAACAGACAGACAGAGTTACTTTCGCATTTATAATATTAGTATGGATACTTTGTATTTGTTACATTGTAAGGGGTAATCTCGGCATCTACTGAACCGATTTCAATTCTTACACCAATAGAAATCCACATTATTGCCGAGTGTATATATGCATAGGTTATATAAAAAACTTACGGCTTTTACGTGGTAATCGGTTTTGCAAAGTGAATCGGAGAAAAAGCGGTCGAACGAAAGCGTTTCTTACGAACGCTGCCTTAACTATGAATAACATATTTTCGAGTTGAAAATACCTACAAAAAAGTCAACGACAGCTTATGTCTAACTTTTATATTTAAGTTACATAAAGTAACATTTTTAATATTAGTATAGATAATTTAATTTTTAATATTAATAAAATAACTTAATCATTAGATGGCTTCGGGTTTAATTCGGTTCGCGTTCGTGCTCGCTTCAGGGATTAATTATACTATAAATAAATAAATAAAATAAATATTTGTTACACTTACACCAATTAGCCTAGCCCAAACTAAGCTCTGTAAGGCTTGTGCTATGGGATCTAGGGTAACGGATAGACATACATATATTATACATATATAAATAATTTTTATTGAAATATATATCAACAACCATGACTAAGGTACAAATGCTCGCATTCATCACACAAACATCTGCCCCCACCGGGATTCGAACCCGGGACCTCAGAGATAGTGACACCTTGAAACCGGTGTATTATCCACTCGACTATGGAGGTCGTCAAACGAAGTGTGTATGTCCAACGAAGTGGGCACGGCGGTAGATAAAGTATATGTCGATTGACAAACCAATTACTGGGTGGATTCGATCCACTCGTTGGGAACAGATCTGCATTGTGGTGAATTGATCAACTTTGTAATCCCATCATGTAATGGACAAACCGAGACTACAATAAACTTACAAGCTTTATGAAGGGAAATGGTCGATTTACGAAGGTTCTGGTTTATCCTTACACCTTCAGTTTAAGGTGGCTTATCATCAGCTGGTTTACTTGTACGTTACAGACGCTCGGTATTCCGCTGGAGGTGGCAGCGAGGTTCCAGGTCAATGTGTACATAGAACCCAGTCCAAACATTGCGTAAGTTGTCCAATATTTTTACCTTACAAATAACACCTGTCAAAATAGTACGGGGAAATTCCAAAACGACCGTGGGTTCCCCCACAGTGATGGGATCAAGAAAATGATGTCATTCACAAACAAGGGATAGATCGCCCTACCGTTGCGTTGAAATTGTAGCGCACATTCAGCCAACCAGCGTGACCACTTTTGGTAGATTTCTACTTTTTTGGTAGATTTGAGCCAATATGAATAATGATTTAATAGTGCGAAATTTTTTGGTAGATTTTGGTAGAAAATTGGTATTTATAGAACATATTCAGACCAAAAGAAATTAGAACTCTATGGTCACTAAGAAGCTGACAATACAGAAAAGCGAGAAATATATTCCAGGGGATTTCCCGTAACATAAGCACGATGGCACCACGACGTTAAGAAATCGTTGTCTATGTCAGCCATTCGTTCACATTCTTTGATTTCTTTTGGGTATTTGCGAAGTTAGAATCGAAATTAAGTTAAAATCATGAAAAGAAAATACGAACAGCACTATCGTTCTGAATGGGAGGAAAACCCATTATTTTCAGCGTGGCTGTGTAAATGACGACAACCATAGCGCTTTTTGCAAAGCCTGTAACACAAAAGTTTTACCTCGAATGGCATCAATAAAAGAGCACAGCAATTCAGCCAAACACAATAAAAACATGATTGGGTTTTCCGGATTATCACAGGTAGGTGTTTCTCTTAATTTGTTTTTGAGGCAATGATATTTTATGCATATATAATATCATTGTTTTGATGACAATGATATTATACCTAACATAATCAATTAATTTTGTATAGACTTGAACTTTTAATTTAACTTAAAATCACTAATTATACTTAAGTAGTTCAATTTGGTATTTTGTAATGAATGACACTGGGCCCGATTCTGACATGATTCTCTGAACTTAAAATAGCGGTCTGTACTTGTAATGTTCAATACAGACTGAAAGAGAGAGACAGATCTTAAATTTAGTTTTAAGTTTAGAGAATCGAGTCAGAATTACAGTATGGGGTTCTTCAAAAACCGGGGGAGGTAGTAAGCCTCCCCGAGGAGGGCTCCCCTGTGTCGACGGGGGAGCGGAGGCTGGGGGTTCCCGGAAGAAGCTTTCTGTTCCCGGGGGCTCCCTACAAGCCTGAGGAAGGCCATCCCTGAGGTTTTTAGTGGGTAGGCCTCCCCCTTCTGGGGAGGAGAGCCCACATAACCCCGCCCGCCACAGCCGGGGTATGCAATTTAATGCATTTTCCTCAGGGAAAAAAAAAAAAAAAAAAAAAAAAAAAAGGGGTTCTTCAAAAAGGGAGTAAATAGGTTTTTAAAAGGTCGGCAAAGGGTTTGTGATGCCCTAGTGTTGCAAGCGTCCATAGGCGACGACGGTGACTGCTTACCATCAGGCAGGCCGTAAGCCTTTTGCTACCGTTGTAGTATAAAAATAAAAAAAAAACAATCGGCCTCATTCTATCTTTAAATTTATATAAAAATATTAAAAAGAATAGTGATAATGACGATAAATAAATAAAAGATTTATTCATAATAATCGTTTTATTTAACGTGCCAACCACATAGATTAACAGGTACATATATTCTTGGTATATTAGTGGTAAATTTTGAAATAGGATTTGGTAGATTTTATTAACATTTTGGTAGATCGTCTGATGAAAAAGTAGTCATGCTGCGGCTAACTACATTTAGTCGCACAGCAAAAGCGAGTGAGTGAAGACGTTTATATGTTTCTATGATTGGCGCAACGCAACGTTCCATTCATTACGAGTAATAATATTACGATATATTATAATATGAGTATGTAACCTGTCCCGTTGTCTGTGTGTCGGTCTGTAATCATAATCAAATCTTACACGTTAAATTTGATCCACTTCCCGATTTCCGATTGTGCTGAATGAGAATGCAATATTATTAAGACATAGAACTGATCCGATGATGAAGTTAGAAGGTGGCCATGGGAACTCCATAATTAAACGACGCAACTTCATCGAGTTTGGACTCATTTGATTCTTCTTTAGGAGTACTTTGATACTATGTAGTAACTAGGGTCTGATGATCGAACTGTAAGGTGGCCATTGAAACTCTGTAATTAAACAACACAATCGAGTCTGGGCCCATTTAATTGGCATTGACGAGTGACTTTGATACTATATGATCACCAGAGTGTGATGATGCAGATCATTGCCTTATCTCGAGTGAAATATTTTGTTTCCGTTTCATTTTATTTATACTATTATTTTTCTCAAGGGTAAAAACGTCACTCAATGACCATTACCATTTTGAAAAAAAAATGTCGCTCCATACACTTACTTTATCCTGTGTCGTGGGTGCAGTGACAAATATTGAAATCTCACATGCACATAAACTCAGACCGGAACAAATTTTTATAGGTCATAGAAAATATCAGGAATTGAACCTGCGACCCATTGCGTCGAAGCCGATCACTCGTTCACTAATTTCTATTTTTTGACGGTTTATTATTTAAAATAATATCGATGCCATTAAAAAGCGAACAATGCAAATTGTCAAAGAGATCGCAGCTAATCTAAAGGAGCCGAGAGCTCTCAACTATGTAATCCCGGGAAATGTTCGCACAACCAGTCAAATTCAAATTCAAAATCATTTATTCATTCACAAGTGCTTGTGAATGTCGAAAAGCTACGCCATCGGTTCGCAAATATACGGCGGGAGACCTTGTACTGAGAAGAACCGGCAAGAAACTCAGCAAGGGCTGTTTTTTTTCCCTGTATTAAATAGATACAGAGTCGTCAATTTGGAAAATGACTTCAATATTGATAATTCATGAAGTCACTTTCCATTACATAATATAATTAATAAAAATATATTTTGAAAACATGCCTATATTAGTATCAGCTATACTGGCACCCGCCTGACAATAGAAAGTCATTGACTTGCAACATATCATTGGCATGTAGAAGGAACAATGTAGGAGACAGTACAGTGCCTTGGGGAACACCAGCATTAATCAACAATGAGTCAGAACATTTACCGTTGCTTACAACCTTTATGCCTCTGTCTGTAAAAATACTAGTGACGCAATCACATAATTTCTCAGGAAGCCCGTAGGGAGGAAGCTTTGAAAGAAGCGGTTTGAGCCATACCCGATCAAAGGCCTTCGCTATATCCAAACTAACCGGCAAAGCTTCTCCCTCATTGTCGATCGTCTATACCCAACGATGTGTTAGGTATACCAAGAGATCATCAGCCGAACGACCTTTACACAAACCATACTGTTAGTCACTAACTAGTTGGTACTATTCGAGGTATCCAAAGTGCTGGCTATTGACAATGGACTCTATTATCTTCGTGAACAGGGCGGCAATGGCTATAGGTATAACATATCCCGTTACTTGCAGGCTCTACGAGAACGTGCCCCGCATGCTGTTCCCAATATTCTGGGTGCAGCAGGAAGTGTCTCTGGACGATGGTTCCGCGGCGGAGCTGTGTGGCGTGCAGCGCGTGCGGGAGTGGGGCGGCGCCGCGGCGGCCGCGCTGGCGCTGCTGCTGGCCGCCGGCGCGGCCGCCGCCGCCTGCCTGCCCGCCCGCCTGCCCGCCCACCTGCCCGCGCGCCTGCCCGCCCGCCTGCCCGGCGCCGCGCCCGACGAGGAGCTCAAGCTACATTGCTGCCCAGACTACGTCCCCACCGGCAAGGAAGACGAACTCAAACTGAACCCCATGTGACTAAAAAACGATTTTCAAGTGCTGACGTGACTTTTTATTTGTAATAGGTGTCGATTTGCGCTGTCTTGGAAAAACATTAAAATAGTAAAGCGATTATATGAAGATAAAGAGACGAAATCCAGTCATGTGATTTCCGTCCGTGTGCGTAATAATAAACTTTGAAGTGCTGACGTGACTTTATCTTTGTAAGTTAATATTGATTTATTTAACTTGTAGTACTAATTTAAAATTGACCCAATTGTGTGAACCGACAAACATAAAGAACATTTTAATGTGCTGAAAAGAATTTATCTTTGTAAATTAGTGTTGTTAATTAGTGACTAAACAATAATTGTGTATAACGAACATTTTTAAAGTGCTGACGTGAATCCATGTTTTACTGTAAATGTAGATAGAGTGAAGGCAATAGCGCTTAATTTATCACGCATTTTCAGTAATTATAGGCGAATACTGTGTGAGTAATAGAGCATTAAAACTGCTGACATGACTGTTTTAAATTTGTTTGAAATAAAAAGATGGAAAGGAAATATTACAGAAAAAAGCGCTGTACTGTATCCAATTATAATATTTACGGAATGTATTATCTTTTTTCTAATCAAATATTGCACGGAAGGGTCCAAAATTGTGATAGTGGCAACACTACCAGCTCGGTAAAATAGGATTACATACTATTGTGTATTTTGTGTTGGGTAGTTTCATGACAAAAGACAGCTGTAACTAAATATAATGTATTTTAATTTAAGTGATTCGTTTAAATAATTAACAACCTAACAAATTAATTAATGTTATATTATTTTTCGTGCCATATTGAAAAATATTTTGTTTAACCACATTATTATTAGTTTTATATGAGGATATTAAATATACATTGCATATTTAATGAATTGTATTTGTATAGATCGCTCATATACACAATGTCCAAAGATAACAATTATTGATAGATACGAACGTTATTTTTTATTTATTAACACTAAACAAAGCATCACTCAAATGTACTGTTATCAGTTATAAATACAACGAGTTAGTCGTCGAATTAGTCGAGTTGGTATGCCGGTTTCAAAGTGTCGCTTTGAGTCCTGGTTGGGGCAGATGTTTGCGTGACGAATGCGAGTATTTGTATCTTTAGTCATGGTTGTTAAAATATATATATTTCTATCAAAAATATTTATTTGTATATGTATATAGAGCGTCGGTGGCGCTGTGGTCTCGGCACTGGTTTGTGCGCCGCATAGAATCGGGAGGCCCGCGATCTAATCCCCACCGTGTACCAATGTGTTTTTCGTTCCGAATTTCATATGTACATTTATCCGACGCTCCTACGGTGAAGGAAAACATCCCGAGGAAACCTGCGTACATCTGCGAAGCGATTCAAAGGTGTGCGTAGTCAAGCAACCCGCACTGGGCCAGCGTGGTTGACTAAGGCCTAATCGCCCTAACGTAGTTGGGGTAGGCTCTCGAACCCCTCGGTGGGGACGTATATGAGCTGTGATGATATGTATATCTATCCATATTACCCCAAATCCCATAACACAAGCCTTACAGAGCTCACTTTGGGCTAGGCTAATCGGTATGATTGTAAAAAAAAAAATGGTTGTCTGTAGAACTCCGTCTACTGCCGATATTTGAACGTGACAACGTCTATTACATGGTATTTTTTTCTGGGTGCAATGAAATTATTTAAAATAAAGTAATGTATAACATTTATATTTTTATTTAAACCGCTGTGTGCTCATTTTGATGCATTCTAGATCATAGGAACCTTTACAATTACCACAAACCATGAACTCGCTATTATGCAGTGGCTTTTCACAAGCAGCGCATTTATTAGAAGCCCCTTTCCAGTCAGACATATTTCAGTGAGGCGTTAGTGAGACTACTATGATAAACTTTACTAAAAGACGTAAAAAGAGCCCTCTAGGACCAGTAGCGCGTACTATTTACTTATCTAGCAATGGTTGCCGAAGAAAGCAAATGCAGACAGCGCAAGCTAGATCATGCAAGCAACTTCACCAATCCTGGACAGATGGCGCAACGTATAGTAAAAGCTAGTCCGATCAGGAAGCTCCACTTATCCTTCATAGATGGCGCCACATTCTAGTACGCAAATATTATGACAATCAAATTCTTTAGTAGGTAGTATTAATTTTCTGTCTTTGAAGATGATATATTATAATGGTTTAGATGTTTTATTCGATATATTAGTTTTATTGGTATGCCCCAGTAATCAGTTCTTGTTCTGTGTGGAAGAGGCATAAGTATCCAGTGCGAGCAATTACATAATTTCAGCTCCTTGTTATCATTTTTATCTATGGCAGTTGATAACATCTGTTGCTTATTTTAACTTATCTGTAGTCAAGTGTACTCTGCGGCAATCAGCCGATTGGATAATTATTTTATTTTGGTGTAATTTTCTATGTGTTAGTGCAGTTTTCAAATAAAAACGGTAATTATTTACCTTTGAAATTACAATTTCAACGTGTAATTTTCAATATAACTGGTCACAATTCTGTTGAACTTCGTAAATTGGTATGTAGACAGTTTGCGAATAACATTAACAGGTTAAGTTTACAAAAAATTTGAGTAATTATTAAAAGTTATTAGGAGCTCGGACTAGGACGTCTTTACAGTTCACACGCACACACGCGAAATGAATGAAAGAGGTGGTCGCCCTCACGATTTGCCTATATGGTGCTTAGAACTTAGGCTAAGGCTGGGTTTAGTCGGCAGGTCACGTGGTCAGAGCGCTCTGGCGTGGCGTCCGACACTACCTCCGTGACACATGCCGATGCTGGACACGTTTCGTGCTCCTTGAAATGGATACCAGCCTTCCTCCCTCGAGGAATTTTTTTTTTTATCAAAAAAAGTCCGCGTCGAAATTTATATATCCACCTAAAACCATAAAGCATTTTTTCCAATATAACAATTGAACCATAGACCTCCAGATATTTATTACCTGACCACAGCGACGTCCAATAGAATGGGCTGCGACGTAATCTATTGCTTCCTCTGGCTGCGCGTGCGCAGTTGAAGGGGAAGTCATTATCACTTGTTTATCGCACTACCTATAGGCGTGCAGCGTAGACAGGGTAGACATTCAATTTTGACATTTAAAGCTATTGTTTAATATATAAATTCACAAATTTTTCATTGAAAGAGAATTTTATAACGTACCATGCAAATAACTATTTTACCAGACACTTGTGTTGGTAAGTAAATAAAATAGGCTTTCTGTGGTAATCGTGTATTGCCGGCGCACCGCGCGGCCAACGAGCGACTGCCCGCTGTCCGGCGTCCCGATACCTCATTAATTAGAAAAGCATAATTGCATTTGCTTAGATACTAGGGGACTTACACACTACACGTAACCTAATGGTACTTACACACTACACTATTTTAAAAGTTACAAATAATGGAATGGTCGAAGTTCTTCTAAGTGAAGAAGTACCTAATGCAAACTTTAATGCTTTGCAGAAAAACAAGTTGAAGGTTAGTAAACATTCCCGAAAAATTACGCAATTGGTAAACGTTGTTTACTTACAAAACAAAAAAGCGAGTATAATCTATTAACTATGACAGACAATTTAGTACGTAATTACAATGTATTAACATGTCATCTAGCTAATGTGATTTAAGAATTAATGTCCTGTGCGCCTGATTTATTAGTGTGCCTTTTAGTGTCAGATATGAGTATTTGCAGTAATGTAACGATCAGGCGCTCAGCATATTGCTCTCAGCATATTAAAGATTTTTAATAACTTAATTTCTTTATTAAACAATAAGCATAAAACAAATGACAGCCAATTTAAACAAAATCAATTTACAGCGAACCCTTAAATGTAGGTTGAAACCCAATGTAAGTATATTCTACGTCATCCATTAGTGTGCAAGTAGCAAAAGGTCGACTGAAGCTGATTTGTTGGAAATAAATGCGCTAACAATACCAATCATTGCAAGATAGATAAAAAACACACATAAAAACCAAAATATCATTGTGGAGAGGAAGCACCCCCTCCCCGCATTATAAAAATTGTGCAGCGTGACACGTAGTGCCAGGGAATTGCGGTAGCGGTAGAGAGCAGCGCGGTAAGGGCTCTGCGTCACTTCTGGTGCAGAGGCGAGGTCCGTAGGGTTTTAGTCGGTAGGCCGCATTACCATCTGGAGAGTCTGACATCACTTCATGCTACTCCCGAGCACGAGGTAACATTACTGCATTACCCTGCGATAAAAAAACATTTTTCCACTTTGGAAGCGTCACTCGCAATAACTATTCAGTTCAGAAAAAATATATATTAGAAACCTCAACCTCACTTTTGAAGACCTATCCATAGATAGATATCCCACACGTATGGGTTTGATGAAAAAAAAATGAGGTTCTAAGTATGGGGTACCCCATTTTTTTTGTTTTTTTTTTCATTGTTTGTTTGAAAACCTTAATGCGATTCACCGAATACATCCAAGTTCCCACAGTATAGCTCTTATAATTACGGAAAAAAGTTATGACGAACCATAAGGGTTTTTTGCCATTCGGCTACAGAACCCTAAAAAGGAATATCAGCTAACTGACTCTGGAGTACATGAAATTCCCGCGACCCATTGTGTTATGTCTCAACTTGAGCAACATAACACCTATGTCTTATGTATATTAGTCTATTTATGTATGTGTTCCTAGTATTATAAAGAATTTACGTCCTTATATTAGGACTAGCTTTCTGTCCGCGGCTTCGCCCGCGTGGATTTCGGGATTCTATAGAGGGGTCTATAGAAGGTTAAAGGTCATAGCTTTTGCCCACGGCTACATATGCGCGGAAGTCGGTTTATGGCGTGAAGGTTTTATCGCGCTTCCCGTGGGACTATCTGTTTTTTCGAGATAAAAAATACCGCAAAGCCTTGCTCAAGAATCATCACTCTATCTATTGATGAAAACCGCATGAAAATCTGTGCAGTAATTTTTGAGCGAAGCCTTTATTGCGCATCCCGTGGGATCTGACGATTTTTCCGGGATAAAAAGTAGCCTACTATTTAATCCGGACTTTTATCTTTACGTCTGCAAAATTTCAAAGTAATCGGTTCAGTAGTTACGGCGTGAAAGCGGAACAAACAAACAAACAAACTCACTTTCCGATTTATAATATTAGTAAGGATTTATTTGTCCTCTGTCCACAGATGCTTTCACATTTTGCAGGTTGGCTCTGGCATTAAGTCCGCCTTTTGTACCTTGATTCTTCGATATACTAAACAGATTAACCAAAAAACACCGACTACAAAACAAAATATCAATGCGCAATTGGCAATTAGGTATATATCACAGGCCTTATCTATTGAAAGCAGATCGCGAATTATTAACTGACATTAAACAGAACTTGTGTATTTAATTGGTTTGGTGAATATCTCGCTAATATAATTTATCATTTATCAATATCATAAAGTTGTCTCGCTTTTGACGTGAAACGTCTTTAAAATCGCGCCGAAACATACGGGTACCAGGTTTAAAAAGTGGACCGTAACGAAAAGGTCTATATCATCGTACCTTAATTATTAATAAATAAAAAAACTATTAGTCTTAGAAACAAAAATGTGGTGCGAATATTTCACTTATACAGTCAGCTCGCTGTTGTGACATTGAGTTTTTTATTAAAATACTTAAAACACCGTCAATCTCGTTTTTTTTATTTCGATCTTTTACTTTAAAAGCGATTCCCTAACATAGACGTTTCACGTTAAAACCAACGGCCGTGTGCCCCGGCACAGCCCCACCCGATTTTTTGCTACATATAAATGTGTTTGTATAATATTTTCTATTAAAGAGCGGTATATAATATTTCTGATTTACCTGTAACAGGTTATTTTTTCATAGATTGACACGTAATTTACCTCAGGTTAATAATAAAATAGCCCAAGGCTTGGGGTATCCGGACTGCACTTTGAAAAGAGGTGAATTTCTTAAAATTTACCTGATATTCAATGCCTACTTCCAAACTTACAAGATTTAATAAACATTTATATTACATTTTCTTCTTCAATACATACAGTTTAAATAATTTTATGTCTGTATATGAGAAGATAGTATAATGTATGTAAATATGTACTGTCAGTGTATGTTGAGGTCAGGGTGTTATGCGATTTTTTTTTCTGGAACGCATGTCCCAAATTTAACGCCGGGGGACGTGGGACGGGGACGGGGGGTGATTTTCTATGATAATCCTACCGGCGAGGTTTTTTTAGCTCTCATGTCTCATATTTGAGACACGTCAGTGGCCCTGCATATAGCATAAAAAGGAAATGAAACGAAAATCATTACGAAACCCATTTTTTTTGTGTATATGTTCCAAATGTAGGTAACTTACCGTGGGCCGCTTGCGTTAAAATATATGTAT
The DNA here is from genome assembly GCA_036419045.1 of Scirpophaga incertulas. Taxonomy (NCBI): domain Eukaryota; kingdom Metazoa; phylum Arthropoda; class Insecta; order Lepidoptera; family Crambidae; genus Scirpophaga; species Scirpophaga incertulas. The sequence continues at coordinate 121,760 of CM071627.1, read as the reverse complement.
AAAATCTTAACTTTTTTTTAATTTTATAATTTTTTTATTCTAATGTTTATTATAAATAAAGTTTACTCCCCGTTGAACCGGTTCAAAAACCGGTTCACGTATTTGTTTCGGTTTGGTTAGAGTTCCGATTCAGCAAAAAAACACGTTCCGGACTCCGGATCATGGTTCGAAAAATTAAGCCGGTTCACTCCGGTTTTTGTTCCGGTTCGGGTTCGGTTCAAACCCTTGTTTATATGTAAAAATTCGTCAAAAATTTGAAAAAAATTAGCAATTCTTTTTATTTTTTTTTCAATACGTCAGCCAATTCTCGTTATCAGAAATCATTTTTAGTGCCGGTCCAAAAAGGAAGTACTGGAACGACGTTCCGGAGCGTTCCAGCTCGATAACACCACTGGTTGAGGTTCATTATCGTGGACCCCCAAATTTTTGTTTCGCTGACGGGGGCCTAGGGGTCTACGACAACCTGCAAGGGGTGTACCCTTGCAGGTTGTCATAGACCCCTAGGGTTAAACCTCTTTGGGAATCACTGACCTAGACGAACATCCTTGGATCAGAGAGGAGATATATTGAAAGAAGGTCAAGAAGTATTGAGGCAGCTAGGCAAGTGTATTTAGATCGTGGCAAATGGGAAACTGTGGTCTCTGCCTACCCCCATGCGAAAGAGATATGAGTAAGAATGAGCAATACAACTGAATTGTGAAATACAGTAGATTCTGTTCTCTTGCGCAGCCAGGTTTTTACTTCTTCCTGTGGAATGGGCATTACGGGTTCTGGTCCATACACTCATGCCTCATGCCAACTCATTTGCCGCGTCGTTTCCGAGTGAGTCACTGTGTCCTTTTATCCACTGCAGGGTTACCCGGTTTCTGTCTGCAATTGCTTGGAGCGTGTTATGGCACTCCAGTGTAAAGACAGAGTTGATAGTATTGTTTTGGAGGGCCTGTAAGGCCGATCCGCTATCCGAGATTATCTTTATGTTTGAGAAATACAGAAAGTATATCTATAAACGTAAACATAACAAAGTTATTGGCAATTTTATTTATACGCTCGTACAAATTAGGCGACTTTAGTAAATTACGAGTATGACGTCACGATTGCAGTTTACTTTGCATGGAGCGTTTTTGAGCGACCCGCGACAGCGTCGCAAACATGGCGCTGTATCTTTAAAAGTAATAATTGTAGATACGTCGTTACTTCTACAATATTTCTCATCTAAAAAAGAACTGTCATAAATGATAGGGTACTTTTTATCCCGGAAAAATCGACAGATCCCACGGGATGCGCAATAAAGGCTTCGCTCAAAAACTACTGCACAGATTTTCATGCGGTTTTCATCAAGAGATAGAGTGATTCTTGAGCAAGGTTTTGCGGTATTTTTTATCTCGGAAAAACGGATAGCCCCACGGGAAGCGCGATAAAACCTTCGCGCCATAAACCGACTTCCGCACATATGTAGCCGTGGACAAAAGCTATGACCCTTAACCCTCTATAGACCCAATCCCGAAATCCACGCGGGCGAAGCCGCGGGCAGATACATTATTGTATAAAAAAAGGTGAGAACAACATAAAACTGAATTAGGTTTACGATTAGCGGACTTATCTCCAATAGGGATATCTACCAGTCAACCCATGGCAGTGTAAGTAGCAGAGTAGTTGAGGTCACACTAAAGTGTATTATTAATTATTATAATAAATAAAATAATACATTATTAAATTATTTATAACCTAAATATTTAATACAAAAATAATAATGTAATATATACACTTCTGGACACATCTATTGGCCCACCTTAGAGTTTAGGTTTCGATGGCTCCTACCGAAATATGATTGCTAGATTGAACAAAAACTATTGATGCAGTTTTAAACCTGATACATTTTACCATCTTTTCGATCGTATTTTTAAATTTGAATTCAGAATGCCATACACATGGAACTACGCCTAACAAGTCGGGTATGCGCCTTGTTAAAGGCAATTGATTTTTGAATAAAAAACATGTTTTATCAAATAAAGGTTTAATTTAATAACGCGTGTTGCCTCCATGGGCATCTACCACAGCTCTCATACGATTAGGCATAGAGTTTATCAACCGCTCTATGAAATTTTGAGGGATCATCTCCTATTCATCTTCTATGGCAGTTTTCAACTCCTGCATCGTCTGGGCAACTGGCTGACGAGCCCTAACACGTCTTTTTAGCTCGTCCCACATGTGCTCAATGGGGTTCAAGTCTGGGCTTCTGGCTGGCCAGTCCATAACTGTGATGTTCACATCCCGAAGATATTCCCTGACGATGCCGGCCGTCTGGGCTCTTGCATTATCATGCATAAAAAGGAAATTTGGGCCCACATAGTCCGCATATGATATCACGTGAGGTTCTAAGCACTCACGAATGTACCTTTCAGCATTTAATGCTGGCAGCCGTGGTCCTGTAACAACCTCAAGTTGAGTTTTGCCGCTCGCGGATATACCGCCCCAGATGAGCCACCGCCATAAGCAACCCTCTCTTCAAAGCAGCATTGTGCGAAGCGCTCTCCTTTACGTCGGTAGACCTTCTTCCTTCCATCATTGCCATGTAACACAATTTTAGACTCATCAGAAAAGAGTACACGGCTCCAATCTTGCTGTGTCCAATTTAAATGAGTGCGTGCGAAATGAAGGCGCGCTATTCGGTGGGCTCGCTTTAGTTTGGCCCCATTAACTGGCTTGTGTGGTACCAAATCGCGTTCTTTTAACCTTCTCGGAACAGTTCGAGCGCTCACAGATACTCCGTGGAAGTCGCGAAGTTGGTTTTGTATCTCAATGGAGGTAAGGTGACGATTTCTCAAGCTGGTCGTCACGATGAATCGATCCTGCCTTTCAGTTGTGACCCGAGATCGTGGCCTTCCTTGGCGACGAACAAAGCCGCCAGTCTCTAGGTACCTCTGATAAACATTTCGGACCGCAGATCGACTTAAATTAAGTTGAGCACTCACATTTCTTTGGCTGTGTCCGGCCTGAATAAGTGCCACAGCTTGGGCGGCGACTTCAGGTGAAGTATCCATAGATTATTGATAGAACCTCACCTTAATGTTAAGAATAAGTAATGTTTGTTGCAAAACCAAAGATATCAATCACACTTTTAAGAATTAAATCCAAGTAAACCAATAAAATCAAGTTTTCTTAGTATTCGATTATTTGACATCAACAAACAGGCTCCAAATTGTCTTTTGTTTCTTTAAATTCTGTGTTCGTAATTCAAAAAAAGACTATTGAATGAAATTGTGAATGTGCCAGGTTCAAGACTGCATAAAAACTTTTTGCTCGACATAATATAAAATTTTAGCTAGGACCAAACGAAACTGAAAATGCTAGGTTGGCCAATAGATGTGTCCAGAAGTGTATTTATTATTTAAATAATGTATGTACGTTCTTCTTTTTGTTTTTGTCTATGTTTTGTTTTGTTTATCCTTTGTTATTCCAACACATCGACTTGGCAGTTGTATATTTGCTGCACGTTAATGATATAATTAGGAGAATGTAAGTACATATATTGGGTTTCAACCTAGCTTTTAAGGTTCGGTATAGATTATTTTTGTTTTAATTGGCTGTAACCTGTTTTTACACTTATCATTAAATAAATAAATAAACGGAAGTGTTTTATATCTATATACACAAAAATCTTAAAAACTTTAATAATACTGTACTTTGACACAAACTTTGACCCCCTACTTTTATACTTTATACTTGTACTATATATTATGTATTATGTTATAGTAATTATGTATTTATATTTTATTTAGTCATAATAACAATTTGACATAAAAAAAGAGGCATGAAAAAGCATCTTTTGGGCCGGCAGGGATAGGGCAGTTAGGAGAGTGGAGTAACGTCACTATCCTATCTGTCATCTTATTTGGCCTAGCATAAAAAAAAACCATTTTGTTCGATCGTGTGTCTGCTGACTGAAAATATAGGAGGCATAACGCGGAGAAGAAACTCTTTGATGAACAAACTTATTGGTGTAGAAACTCATATGTGAAGTGAACCCACCCGCACTGGGCCAGCGTGGTTGAACGAGACTTAATTACTCGCGTAACTATGGAAGACCCCCTTGGTAGGGACACACGACTGTGATTATATTTAGAAAACGACATTCCAGAATGCGCGCTGGGTCCTGACGCGCGGCCATTACGAGACCTTGTGGGTCCCGCCAGGTCCAATCTGGTTAATTGACCAATTTGCCAATAAGTACCGGCCAGACGTGTCGCGCACTGCCGGCGGTCTGAACCAGTATGCTCCAGTGATTCTCACAATACAAATATTTTATTCTCCAAAATGATTCGGCTCCTGCTTCTGATGGCATTTACTGGTAAGTTTTTCCAAGTCTTTAAATGCCGCATTTTTGCTTACATCTGAGTGGACAATTTCCGCATCAATCGTATGTCTGTGGAAATTATTTTACGTTGCATAACGCGTTGAGCACATAGCCCAAGTTTATTACAATAGGACCAGAGATTGTATTTATTAAAATAACAAAACAATATTTAAAAATAAGTAATAATAATTGGCAGTGACGACGAATTTTCGTTTTAACGATTTTGGTTACAACTTCCTGAGAACAATCTCTCCCGCCATAAATTTTCAAGTTTCATAATGTTTGATTGATTTAAAGAAGACTTAAGGAATTAATTAAGGATGCTTGTATGCAATAAGCAAAATTTTAAAAAGATTTTCTATATAAAATATATTAGCTTAGGTCAATATTTAAAAATAGCAAAAATCAACATTTGACCAAAACTACAGCAATTTGAAACAAATTAATGTCCCCAAAGACATTTGTTTTTCGGTCCAGATGTATGGTTACTGCAACACGTGATATCTGCTCGCATACTCATATAAGTTTCAAAATGGCCGCCAGTGTCTTAGAAATGGCGTACCTATTATTATATTGCCTCTTAAAACTAAAATTTATTAAAGGTGTTATATAAACTAAAAACAATATATAGTTATGTTCTAAAATTCTGTGAAGGTTAAGCAAGCTCGAGAAAAAAGCGTTTTTCTTTGAATATATTACAAAAAAGTATTAAATACTTATGAATCTTTATGTTATAGTTTGTCATAGATTTTATTATTCACTTATATAATTTTGATTTACAAAAGATAAATATGTTTCTACTTCCTTGGAAACTAACCTGACTGTATTTTGATTTTTAAGTTTTAAAATGTCTGCTATTCTTAATTCCATAATTATAACCCGAGAAACTTTTGCGTGTAAAGGTCAATTAGGTTAGTTCTCATCAATACATAGTATAAAACAAAGTCGCTTTCGCTGTATGTCCGTATGTATGCTTAGATCTTCAAAACTACGCAACGAATTTTGACGCGGTTTTTAATAGATAGAGTGATTCTTAAGGAAGGTTTGTATGTATAATAAATGCATAATATAGTAGAGAAACACTGATAAATTTAGAGGTTTCTAATGTGATGTCGTAAATAAGCACTTTTTTTGCGCTTATATTGCAAACGCTGGCTGAACCCTACGAGATAGACCAAAATAATGTACTACAGTATTGTACAACTTACAAAAATCCACAAAAAAGTCCGCGATGGTATATGTCTATCTCTTAGGGATAACCCACCATAACCATTTTTTCACTGCACCCGTGCGAAGCCGGGGCGGGTCGCTAGTTCATAATAAAAACCAGTCACTGTCCAACTTTATGTTAACCCCGAAAAATGTGGAAAAAGATAAAAATGATATTTATTTAACATAGAGCTTTATATGTTTTATTTTTAAAATACCTACCTGTTACTTGTTGCCATTATCATATCAATATACATCAAATTAAAAAAAATATACGTTTATTGTTTGAGACGTATAAGAAAGACGTTTGAAACAGAATAGTATACATATTATTGTTTATTAGTATTCGTTGTTGTATCGGCAACAGAAATATCTGCTCTGTGAAAATTTCAACTATCACGAGACTACAGCCTGGTAACAGACGGACAGACAGATAGATAAATGGACAGCTGAGTCTTTAACTCAAAGACGTATTTGGGTAAGGAACTAGAACTATAAACAATTTCATGTTTTTTCATTACGGCCTGGCGTCAAGAAATCGTGTATAATCAACACAAAAAACAAAACACCGAACTAACTCATTGTATAATTATGATAATTGTATCCGTGATAAATATTATTGTGATTACCTTTTATTATCTGTGAAACTGTTCACCATTCGATTAAGGATCGATTTCCCAAAATATCATTTAATACATCTGGCAATAGATATTTTTTACATCTGGCATTTCTATTCCACTCTTTGTTTCATGTCATCATGTCGTTGTCGCGCCACGTCCTGCTCTAACTTACATACAGACAGTGAAGTAAGAGCGAGACGTGTGACGAAGTGAGAATATTATATCGTATGTTCAATTTTAAGAATACGGGGCCCAGATCCCGTAGGCAATGTAACCTGTGACATTCGAGTTTCGTTGGAATGAAATACATGGAAATGATTCCAGAATTTGAAACCAATTCCATACATTTCCATTAGATATCGAAACGATTTCGATAACGAATCAAATACGAATGGTACTTTATGTGGAGACCCTTGGTTTGTTATTGTCTTGAATCGATCGTGTATCAAGTAAAAGTATACTACGAACCTCTAATTAACGAATTTTGTCAACCCAAAACCTTTGCATAAGGACATGTCTCGACATACTTTTGTTCGTAAAATAATAATTGTTGTTTGATGGAAAGTAATGTAAACACCTCTACTCGTCACTATTGTTGAAGATTTAAGTTAAAATGGCTCAAACGCAAAAGGTGTTCCTTATCGGTCGCAGAAAAACGAAACGTCATTAATTACGTTACCAAAAATCCTATGACGAAAAAATTTGACATCATTTATTAGTCGAACTTGTTCGCTATAACAAGATAAGTACGCGATGTTGAGGTGAATAAAACTATTTTTTACCTCTTTATAACAAATTTTAGATGAACCTAACCTCAACATAACAAAGCTCATTTCGAAGAATATTTTTTTTGTTCCCTTCCGATTTGTTATATCGAGGTTGCACTGTTTTATGTAAATTACTAGCGGACCCGACAGACTTCGTCCTGTCAAAAAGATTTGTAAAGTGGCAACTTTTCGTTCCTACTTGAAATGACATGTGATGACATAAAAGTTGTTTGACAGAACTAACGTCACTTTTTTTTGTCTTCGATTGTTTTGCCAAAGGTTCGAATTGGCTTTTAAGTATTAATACAAATTGTTTGTATATGGGAGTATAGAAAGATGTTGATTTTACACTTTATCAAGATTTTTTAAAAAATTTCTCTACGTACAAACCTTCTCTGGACTTCTACGAATAATTCAAGACCAAAATTAGCCAAACTGGTCCAGGCGTTGTTGAGTTATGCGCTTACCAACACATTTTGCGATTAATTTTTTAATATAAGATTAGCAAGAGGTTTATGTAACCTTAAAATGTATTATGAACGAAGTGTTCTAACAGTGGCCTACTGTTTAGTTTGAAATGAGGTTTGTGCTTATATACAAATGCACATACTTTTTATATGTACAAACAGAGTAAAGGCACAGTGCTGAAAAACACTCTTGTAACAGTGCAGCTGTTACATGCCTTGTGTTGCCTATGGTTAGTACTCATTGTCTATGATATTAGGAATCCTGGCCGGTTTTATTTCTTTCGTTTATGATTTTGGTTTGTCAGTCAAAATTCAAAATACGTGTATCTGCAAACAAATACAACAATAAAACAATCAGATATAAGTATAAATTCTACAAAAATGTATTCCATATTGCCAATATTGAAGAATTAATTTAATATAACGATTATAAGAAAGAGTCCTACACAGAATGCTGTAGGACTCTTCTTTATTGTACCTTTTTTATTTACCATTCTTAAATAAACCAACCTCAAGCAGCAAACCGTCGTTTGAACATTGCACCAGTCCATATTGGCAGAGGACACGCAGACCGCGACATGTCTTAAGCGATCCCCCTAATCAATTAACGCAGGACCTTCTAGACCTGCAAGCGGCGGCGTCTGAGCCGTCGCCTCCCTTGTCTCCCCCTATTCGGCAGCCTTCTGCTTCGCCACGAGTAGGTTCCCAATCAATACAGGCCGGTCCCACTTTGGAGAACCGCGCCTCTTCTAGTGCTTATGCCCTCGCCATGGGGCAGCGCTAACCGTACCTCTCCTGAGGTGCGGCCCCCTTCCATATAAGCCAGTAGGGTCATTAGGACCAAAGGCTCAGGCTGAGTTTAGTCGGTAGGTCTGTTGGGTCGAGCCGCCTCGATTCACCAGGAGGCCGACATAATCAACGCATCCCTGCTTGCCTGTTGCGTTGGTATCCATGAGGATTCTCAGCCTCCTCTCCTGAGGAAAAAAAATTAAAAAAATTGAACATTGTTGATTAAGAACCTTACCCACGCTGTACCGAGCACCGCGACATCTAATAAAACCGGCCAGGATTCCTAATATCATAGACAATGAGTACTAACCATAGGCAACATAAGGCATGTAACAGATGCACTGTTACATTCTTAACACTGTTAAAAAACAGACAACGTGATATGATTAGCCCTTATGCCACGTTTTATGTATTAAAAATATTTCTAGTAAGTCTACAGAATAGAGGGAGAATGTATGAATTGAAACAATTGGGGATTATTTGTTGCTGCCTCCACAATAAATTCGTTAACTAATATTATAAACGCGACAGTTTGTATGTATGGATGTTCGTTACTCATTCACATAAACATTACTGAGTGGATTTTAATGAAACTGTACAATAATATCAGAACAACACATAGGCTACTCTATATAAAGATACTAGCTTACGCCCGCGGCTTCGCCCGCGTCAAATTAGTTTTTGTCAATCCTGGTCCCTTATGTCTAAGGCACCAAGATTCATGGTCTTCATATCTTCAATTCAACCCCTATTTCACCCTCACACTGGTAAAAAATTCAAAATGCTAGAACAAACGATTTTTTGTTTCTTATGACGTGATATTTGACGAACTTGCATACTAACTTTCAACCCTTATTTAACCCCCTAGCTGGTCGAAATTTTAAAAATGCTAAAACAAATGATTTCTTATCAAGTATTTAAATATAAAGTTTCATGGCTTTATCTTTTAAAATTAAGAAATCCCATACAAACTTTCGACCTCTATTTCAACTAATTCATCCCTTTTTTTCGAAATGCCTATGTTCTGTCTCAGGGTCTAAAGATTGTCTGTACCAAATTTTATTTAAATCGGTTGCGAGGTATAAGCGGGAAAGCATAATAGACAGACAGACAGAGTTACTTTCACATTTATAATACTATTATTTGGGATTTTTTTTTATATAGGATAGGGCAGCAAACGAGCAAACGGATCACCTGATGGTAAGCGATAACCGTTGCCCATGGACACCCGCAACACCAGAGGAGTCACAGATGCGTTGCCGGCCTTTCAAAAGGGAATAAGGGGGGAAGGAGGGGTTGGGCCTCCGTACCCTCACTCACTCGGCGAAACACAGCGCAAGCGCTATTTCACGCCGGTTTTCTGTGAGGCCGTGGTATCACTCCGGTCGAGCCGGCCCAATTCGTGCCGAAGCATGGCTCTCGCCACGATAATATAAGTTACTCGAAATACTAATCCTGCAGTCGGAGATTTTTCACCACGGGAAAATATTGCTCCAGGAAAATCTGATACAAACAGCTTTGTTGCAATTTGACGCGAAGATGGTTGAAGACACGGGGATGACTTAAGTTTCTGCACCGCGCCCTCTCCTGAGGAGCGGGCGCTGTCACTACAAGCCGCAGAGTCATTGGACCAAGGCTTAGGCTGAGTTTGGTCGGTCACATTGGTCGAGCCGCCTGCTACTTGCTAACGGTGGTATTTGGGATTTTCAATTAATATCGATATATCGCATTCTTCGGTATTTGCCATACATATCGAAAAAAATCAATATTTTGACAAATAATTTTTTATTCGATATATCGATATGAAAACACCAAATCAATTAAAAAAGCTAAAGCTTAATTATAATGACAACGGAACCGAAGTAAATTATAACATTACTCGATGATTTCAGTTTTGAATCAATTTCATTAACTAGTAGTGACATCTGTGTGCGGCACAGACAGAGCCATGAATGCATTCCATAGAGCAGACAGCCGATCAACATTTTCTTATCTATTCTTAACATAGATTAAGTATTTCTATATGAATATTCTTAATGTTGCTACACTTATGGTCCGTGTACATAATCTGCGGGTGTGTGGATTCACACCGACAACTCATAAGTTCCTTTGACCATCGTCAGACCCTGGTTACCTTATTACACTGTTAGTATAACTATCTTACTCTGGTCTTTGATTATACTTTCACATATACGATACAAATAATCAAACTATCTGATTTAAATAACAAAGCACGATATAAAATTATTTGAAATATATTCGATTTTAAATAATATCGATATTTTCAAACGATATATCGAAAGGTATCTATATCACGTTTCGATATTTCATATCGATAAAATGTATCGATGTATTTTTTGAGCGGACACCCCTAAGTGGTATCCATAGGCACTCTCAGCTTCACCTCTCCTCAGGGAAAAAAGGGGGTGTGGCTGTGTTATGGACACGGCCGTTTGTTATACGTGAATACGCCTCGTAACGGGTAATAGTACGCAGCAAAATGGCCTTCAAATTGGCGGGGCTCCCCCTCCACCGCGCGCGATGTGTTACAGTCTTTACTGGGCGTAATAAATTCTTTGATCCTTTAGCTATCCAGTGGTGTAATTGGAATTTGGATGGGGATGATAGATATGTAGCTACAACACTAAACTGTATCCCCCGATTTTGTTATCATTCGATTTTTTGATTTGCGTCCCTATAGAAGCAATTTTAAAGACGTATTCACGTCAAAAATTGACTATAATTTGTACCGCGGGAAAATTATCTATCTTTCTGTGCGTATACTTACCACCACCATAGTTCTCACAAGCTATATTCTTAAGAAAAAGTTTGCGTTTATCCAACTGCTTAGGTGTTGAAGGTCGAACTAATAGCTACCTCCGGCGTCCACGGCCCTCGCTGGTTTAAGGTTACAGCGACGCGACCTAGAAGGGACTCGGGCATCGAAGCGCGGCAACTGGGCCAAGGTCGCGAACTCGCAACTGTCTACAAGACAGCCCTATTTGTCGCTATTTAAGTCATTAACAAAATCTCATTACACATTTTTTCACCCTTACATTACATCAGATAATAAATTTCCAAACATCCTCGTTTTCCGGCATCGCCAATGAATCAATAACACTGGTCAACAAATAATCAGCTTTTGTAAGCCCATAAAATGAATTGAACTAATTGTGAGAAAATATTAAAAACATGCATAGTGGTACTAATTTCATTTCTAAGTTAGCTCGGGTTTTTGTAGATATCAATAGAAAACTTACCATTCCTAAAAATCTATTCAGATTAATTAATTTTAATAATATTAAAAGTGTAAAGTTGAGATACTTTTTCATTTATAATTGAAATCTTTCTCTTCTCAAAGTCAAACAATAATTCGCTAGCATGGCAGGACTCTACTCTCCAAGATATTGCCGTTCCATGCCCGCAATATCCTGACGGAAGCGCTCACCATGCCCATCGCTAACGTCCCAATATTTATAGGTAAAATACCAAATGCGAGTCCAAAATATGTATTTTGAGGGACATTTTACACCCCTTACACGCTGCAAGGCTTGAATCATATATTTTATAAGTGTTTTATAGTTTTTAGCTCTCAAATTTCCTAAAAAAATTGTAAAAACAAGTACCATGGATTTCCAAGCTTTACTCTCCTCTTCGTTCAATTTAATATTAAATATATTGTTATTAATCAATTTCCGTATTTGTGCCTCGTCTCGTCATTACTTGTTCGAAGCCTCTTTTTGCCTGTCTCTTTTTGTATTATTTAACAAAAATTTCCTAAATGCAAGATCAAATCTGATGGTTTGGTTTGTAAAGACTGATGGTGATTATAAAATGTACATATAGGTACTTGGAGTAGAAATTTCTACAAGTTCAAAACTTATTTACTTATAAATAATACCCAAGTAAAATTTCAATTACAGGTCAACATTGAAAGTCTGTAATAATATAAAGAGATTTTATTCTATTATTATTATACGTTAATAATAAACAAATGTTTTATCTCTAAATTGCGGCCTGATAATTTGGTTCTACTACAAACGCTGTTTTGCAACATTGCTTATTATAATTTTAAAGGCGTTGAATTTTACTAATCAGTTATTTTTCCAGGTAGGTGTTGGTAATCTGTGGCTATAATTCCTACAGATAATGACAATCAGATTCAATTTTTCAATTTAGGAACAGAGATATTTTAGCGAGATTACAAAATATTAGAATCATATCATATTGGAATAATTTGCTGATATACGCTTTCTACTCGTTAAAAAATCCCGTAGTAATATTATGTACCCTACATATATGTATTACAACACACTTGTCACAAGTAAGTGTATATATAATCAGGTAAAAAGGAATGCTTCATAAAATAGGGAAAATTGTAAAAGAAGCAAGTGATATCTAACACAGAGAAAACGCATATTCCATTTCATACATAGAAAAATTCATTTTAGATTATAGGTTATATGAAATACTTTCCATATAACAACCTCTGAAGATTACTCAAGTCAGTATAAAGCTGCTAAATCGAGACAGATCGATAACGATAACCAACCGTAACCCGACCAAATAACGATAATAGAACAGTGGCGCCATTACGGTCAGTGATAAAACTAACACTGTTTACATTCCAACAAATATAAGACATATTTTCATAAATATATCGGTAAGTGATCATGAGAATTATTTTAACGGTAACTTCGTGACAATTACTTCAACGGTAACTTTATATTATGAAGACTGCAATGCACATTGTTTTACTTTGCTTGTACCCGTGTACAGATACGAAAGGAGCCATTAAATTCAACCTTTTTAATAATTGATACGTCATCGTGCCTGAGAGTGTTGCTACATGAAAAAAATATATGGTTTTGGTAATTTCTAATTAATTGGAGCGACGTGAGTATAGTAATTGTAAAAATAGTTATTATATTAATCTGTTAGAGCTTTCTTTTTATTACAGGAATATATGTATATGTCGGATCGTTGATCTCCTTTTCAAACCTTTCCATAGTAGAAAACGTAAAATTTACTATGATTTAAAAGATATTTATTGATTTCAAACGTGGAAATCTCAAGATAGCATAAACACTTATCACTTAACACATCGGATGCGTTCAGGAACTGTGCATTTTTATTTTTTTTTATTTTAAATTCATTCTCCATTGACTCGTGGTCTTTATTACAAATTTAAGACTTGTATACCTACTACGTACAAAAAGAAATGGAAACGTTTATGTGCCACTGCGTTGTCCGCCTGTTTGTCTGTTTGGCAAGTCCCTTTACGTAAGTAGCGCGTGGAGTAACAAGTTGAAATTAATATAAAATAATTAGGGCTACATTTTTTTCTTTTTTGTTTATGTTCTTGTTTGTGGTGTGCAACAAAGAGTTATGTTATGTTAATTAGGGCTGCAGTAAATTAAGTACCTAATTAAAGTTAAGTTAACGACCTTGCCGTCTGTTTCAGCCAGCCTGTCCACTGCCTACATAATGATGAAGAACCTGAGCAGGGTGACGTGGGCGCACGCCGTCAACAACAAAACGTACCTCGAACAGACCCTGGCCAGTGAGTGTTGCTTTCTAATTATATGCATTGTCCTTTTTTCTGTTCCGCTGAGGAAAATGCATTGAATTGCATGCGATCTTGCAGCTTCTTCTTGGATCTTCAGCCCAGATCACATCGTGCAAACATTCTTTGCAGTAGAATTAACTAGCACAGAGGTAGCTGTCCAGATGAACCTAGTGTAGAATCCGACCGGAAAAAAATCCGCCATTAATTCAAATTAATCTTCAATCAACTTAGATCAAAATCAAAATAATGTTTATTCAACATTGACCTGTAAAGGACAGGTACATATTAACTTCGAAATAAATGTAAGCTTATCAAAACGGTTCGTGCAAAAGAATAAGGAAAAATTAAAATGTTACAAACCCCCGACACAAGAACATAAGCTCCGCATTAAAAAATAAATAGAAATCTAAAAAAAATTACGTCGCGTTGGGGGACCGTCCCTAATTAAATTTATCACTGTTGCTTAGTTGGGTTAAATTAAATATTAGGCTGTATGTAATTAAATTGTTAGATTTGGAGAAGGGAACAAAAAGCTCGCTCGTTCGTTCGTTCAAAAAGACTCAGTCAGTCAATCAATCTATACAAATGAACTAATACAAATGTTTCTTTTCCCTCTGAAGAGGAGAGGCTGAGAATCCTCATGCATACCACTGCATCCAAGTGCCGCGGTAATTATGGCGGACTCCTGACGAATCGCGGAGGCTAGACCCGAAAGACCTATCGACAAAACTCAGACTATGCCGTTGGTTCTAATGACCCTATAGCTTGTCGTGATAGTAAAGACCACACCTCGGAGTGGCACAGTCAGCGCTGCCCTATAAAGAGAGCATATGTGCCAGAAGAGTCATGGTACACACAAATGGCTCCGGCCTATATTGATGGGAACCTACTCGTGGCTACGCAGAAGGCTGCCGAAAAAGGGCTGGCAAGGGGCGCGACGGCTCAGACGCCGCCGCATCCTGCTTTAATTGATTGGGAGAATCGCTAAGGACGTGTCGGGGTATGCGAAGTCTTTGCCGATTATGATTAAATAAATTCGCTAAAGGCGGTATTGAAATAATACAATTGTACAAAAGTTCTGTAATTTATAAAAAGAAAGTGGTGTGATGCATTGAAACCGTGGCTAGAAGGCAGAAGACTGCTGAATAGTGGAGAAGGTTCTGCGTTAGTTGGTTGGCAGGATCACCAAGGACGCGTCCCGAGATGCGTTACCAATTCGCGTTATATTGATTGAAGTACTTTTGAGAAACATACAAATCTAACACAGACTTGGCAATGTGTTGCAAAACAGAATCGCAGCGCTGAACGACGTCTTCACTCTCTCTCTCTCAGTTGGGCTGCGTTCGGGAAATTACGCGGCATAGTCTTTTTTTTTTTTTTTTTGTTCCCCTGAGGAAAATGCATTAAATTGCATACCCCGGCTGTGGCGAGCCGGGGTTATGTGGGGCTCTCCTCCCCAGAAGGGGGAGGCCTACCCACTAAAAACCTCAGGGATGGCCTTCCTCAGGCATGTAGGGAGCCCCCGGGAACACAAAGGTCACTTCCAGGAACCCCCAGCCTCCGCTCCCCTCTCTAGAGGGGAGCCCTCCTCGGGAAGCTACCACCTCCCCCGGTCCCCTCCACCGACGACGCCCCCCGGCCACGGAAGGGGCGTGGTCCATCCCGGGTCGCCGTAGCGGTCGCGACTTCCTCGCGCCCGCCGGCGACCCGTGGCGGCGCCGCAGCTGTGCTACCGAGCCCGGCGCCGCCTCCTTCGAGCGGGATCGGCCATCTCCCGACCCCGCTCGGCGGCCCCCTTCTGGAGCATTACTGCTTCACAGAAGGAGGCCACAGCCCTCCAACCTCCCTCGTCCGCCAGCATTGCCGCAATCAATGCCGGCGGAGACAGATCTCGCCCGATCTCTGCGACCAAGACTCGGCGCTCGGAGGCCCACGCGGGGCACTCCGCCAGCGTGTGCTGGGCCGAGTCGAGGTCGGATGCGCAGTGGTGACAATGTGTCGATCCCTCCCGTCCTATTCGACACAGATACTCACCGAAGTATAGTCTTGGCCTAGCATAGTAGGTATCTACCGCAGTGCCTCAAGACTTCTCTTTGATTCGTGCGTGTTGTCAGTGATGTGATGTATAACTGAAACCTGGCCACACCATAAAGAAGCTCAAAGTCACCCAAAGAGAGGACTATGTTCTCAAATTCTTTACGTGATTGTAAAAATGTAAAAATCCGCTGAAGAATCAAAGTTAGCGACATAGCCTTATTGCGACCTTAAGTGGCTGCAGGTAGGACACATATCAGCAGGACTGACGACCGCAGCGTTGGTAACCTCCCACAAGCAGGTGCTGGACGCTAGCAGCGCTAAGGGAAGTATATGTCCGATAAATATCTTGTATCTTAATATAAATCAAAAGTCATATCCCAATTGCAAACAACTTATTATTGACACGACTTCTGAACGCGACACGTTAGCGATTTAATACTGTAAACAGTCAAAATATATTTCAAAATGGCCGCTACGCTTCATGACAAACATCTCGGCTCATCTGTGAAGTAAAGTAAAATAAATCGAAGCGTCATTGATACATGTATTAAAGTTAATAATTGCAGAACGAGGCGAGATATTTTTGCGTTCATTCCTCGGGGAAGATTTATGGTCAATGAGAGGATGTAAATCTTAATAGGCCGCATTACTCCAGCAGTTAGAGCAGCCAATAAACTGCCCCGGCGGTTCTATTACACGCTATTTAAGCGGCCATAAAAACGTGACGTCTCTCTCGTTGCAATTGGCTCTGCGGCAGGGGGCGTCGTGGCGTGGCCGCGCTGGAAACAATACGCGGCTAGCCCGGCTCGCTTGGACCGTGCCGTCATATGAGCTTGAAACTTCGCTGCAACAGTATCTTGGCTTGAATCGTACGCTGCGTTCATATTACACAGAGTAGAGAAATTACTTAAATAAAACCGACTTCAAAATTGGACGCAACTAGCTTACCTTCGTATGTTTAGAAAGAATATAAAAGAACTGAAAAGTAAAAAATATATACCTACGATAACTTCTGTCTTAAATAAACTAACTTTGATATACCAATTAGGTATTTTTTGAAGTCAGTGCGCGGGGAGCGGTAACGTGTTAGGTTAGATATAATGTGTATGCTTTAATTTCAACACTCTTACTTGCCTATAATTCGGGCAGGTACCGACTTCAAAAAATATCTACTTATAAATAAAAATATTTTTATTTCTTAATTTTTTTAACTATAATCGTAGGTAAGTCCATAAAGGTTCCTGATATTGGTATTGTAGGTAGATATATATTCCTGATATCCTGATATATAGTCTGACGATGATGTTCCGAAACTGGTCACAATAAATATAAAATATTATACAAGTAGTGGAACTAGTGAAAAGTATATATCTGATCTTAATAAACCACTTAAGATCAGATATATATATTTTTCTTCCTTTCTGTAGTTGTAAGTGAAATTTTAGTTGTGTCGTGTTTATTCTTTCTAAACTTACGTAAGGTACGATTGATTCGGTTTATTTATTTTTAAGTCGGTTAATAAAAAAATCCCTATCTCAAAAAGCACGCAACCGATTTCGATTAAACTTGCAGTATCCCTAAGTTGAACAATACCTAGTAAAACAAAAAAGAATTACTTAGATCGGACTTGTAGTTCCGGAGATATGCGAAGACAAACATAAAAACATACATATACCTATACACTTTTGAAATTCGACAGATTTGTTCAGACGCTGATATAGACTAACATATACGAAAACTGGGCAACTCTGGAAATATTACATTACATACGGGTCGAATTGATACTCGTAACCTCCTTTCTTTGAAAAAGAAATTGATGACATGGTTTTGAATTTTTTATAATATTATTATTATTATTGCAATTGCTAAATGCCAATAATTACAGAAAAATAATCTCAATTAATGTGACGCAGTTCCCATAATATCTATTTATCTCGTGGCAAAAGTTGAGAGGCCGCGGTCAGCTCGTGCCTTGCTGCGCAGTTCGAGCGCCCAGCGCGTTCAGAAATAGCCGCGGCTTCCCGGTAGCTCCCGCAGGATAGCGCTGTTCTCCGAACGCGCGATTTATAACGATTGCCACACATCGCGTCGTCGCCCACTGTAATTGTTCTATTAATCAAATAGAATTCTATTGAGTTCATAATAACACCCATACATTCACTGTTTTAATTTACGTTTTACTGTTTATTTTATACTAGCTTTCTGCCCGCGGCTTCGCTCGCGCTTCGTGGATTTCGGGATTGGGTCTATAGAGGGTTAAGGGTCATAGCTAGAGATCGGATAATCGGATACATATTTACCTAAAGTTAGTTTAAGACAAAGTATGGAAACGGCTTTTTATTGTTTTGTTAAATAAAAATCTCGGGATTGCAGAATTGGATAGCCGGATGTTTATTTTTTTACCTAATTTAGTTTTTGACAAAGTATGGAACTGTCTTTTTATTTTATTTCCATAAATAAAAATCCCGGAATTCCGGTACTGTAGAACATTTTGGTAATGCAAAACTAGTCGGTAATATGAGCTTATAATATCCTATTTAAAATGGGGCGTAAATCGGTTACTACAGTTTTAATCACTATCTATTGGGTTGGTCATTGAAATCTGAACACTCTTCATGTAATAAATCGTACATTCATAAATCGCACGGGGAACTGAAACTAAACTTCATGTAAATACGTATGCATAGTTGTATAAATGAACCCGGAGTCTCGGTCTTTTGAAAATAAATACCACGTGCTAATTTAGTAATTTTCAAACAATATCACTACGTTAAATTTGCAGTCCCGTATT
The DNA here is from genome assembly GCA_036419045.1 of Scirpophaga incertulas. Taxonomy (NCBI): domain Eukaryota; kingdom Metazoa; phylum Arthropoda; class Insecta; order Lepidoptera; family Crambidae; genus Scirpophaga; species Scirpophaga incertulas. The sequence goes on along the minus strand of CM071627.1, from coordinate 103,157 downwards.
TTTCCTGGGGTTTTTATTTAACAAAATGTATTTTAAAAAGCCGCTTCCATAATTTGTGAGCCAAAAATTAACTTTAGGTAAATATGCATCCGATTATCCGATCTCTAGTCATAGCTTTTGCCCACGGCTACATATGCGCGGATGTCGGTTTATGGCGCGAAGGTTTTATCGCGCTTCCCGTGGGACTATCCGTTTTACCGAGATAAAAAAATACCGCAAAACCTTGCTCAAGAATCACTCTATCTATTGATGAAAACCGCATGAAAGTTTGTGCAGTAGTTTTTGAGCGAAGCCTTTATTGCGCATCCCGTGGGATCTGTCGTTTTTTCCGGGATAAAAAGTAGCCTATTATTTAATCCGGACTTTTATCTTTACGTCTGTAAAATGTCAAAGCAATCGGTTCAGTAGTTACGGCGTGAAAGCGGAACAAACAAACTCACTTTCCGATTTATAATATTAGTAGATAAGGATAGTAAGGATTTAACCACAACTATAGATAGATAGATTCTTTATCTTCTTATATACAAAAATGAATCGCAAAACGTGTTGGTAAGCGCATACCCCACAAAGTCTGGACCAATTTCTGCCAATTCTTTTTTTAAAATGTTCGTTGGAGTTCAAGGATGGTTTTTACGGCGAGAAAAATTCGAATAATTATCGGAAGAATCCTAAAAACAGCCCCCTTTTCCCCATACAACATTTTCTAACTAAAACGGACACTCAATTTGAGCTTTATTGTTATTGTTTAAAGTTTATAGTGCAAGCACTCACTGTTGTCTACGCAAATATAGGTGTGTTCCTAACATCTGGGTCAATTTGTGCTTTATTAACGCTATATAAAATTGATATTCGATCATATCTATCAAAACAGTGTGCGTGTGTGCGTTGGAGCACAGAATACATCGTTGGAGGATTTAATGCCACGTTCCAAAATTGAAAAGTCATAAAATGTAATAGTTCATTTGAACCTTGTTTTGGAATTTGGTTGGCTGTGTGGTATACTGCCACTTTACAATTCTTTTTCAAATTCAAATTTGTCAGGACGAAGTCTGTCGGGTCCGCTAGTTTGATATACAAACACATAGCACAAAAGTGTCACCATCCTTGTTTACGTTTTGTACAATTTGATGTACATCTGTGTGATAATTATATGTGCAGTACCTACACATATATTGGAATTTAAAAAACATATATTATTTTTTAAATGAATAAATAGATATGTTACACTAGGCCAAATTAAGCTCTCAGCTTGTGTTGTGTGTACTCGCATTCATCACACAAATATCTGCCCCCACCGGGATCTTAATCCACAGACAAGGGTACACATTGAAACCGGTGTACTATCCACTCGACTATGGAGGAATATCCCCAGGACGAAGAATGCGGAGAAAGATCTGTTAGGTACCTAAACTTCGCTGTCAAAATTATATAAGGGTTCCTTATGAAATTGCAGCCGACGTGTCCATGCTGGAGGCGGACGTGGTGCTGGGCCACGTGGCCGGGCAGGAGGGCACCCCCGTGCCCATCATGGCGCACCCGCCCGCCACCACCTCCGACCTGTCCCTGTCCGAGTTCCTCTCCACCGTGGCGCAGCACAACAACCTCAGCCCCAAGCAGAAGGGTGTGAAGCTGGACTTCAAGACGATCGAGGCTTTCGAGAAGGCGCAGAACCTGATCGCACCGTACAGCAAACCAGAGGTATTATTGTTTCATCCACACATTCTGTTCATGCATTTAAACGCAGCGCAGGCTGAAACAGCGCTTCAGGCGCTGAGTGGCAACCGTATAAGTGTCACATTCACATCGGCATATTATATTAGTACATGTATGTTTGTATGGCTGGATGTTTGTGACTGTTGCACGCAGAAACTAGGAGTGTATTTTATCGATATTAAATATCGAAACGTGATAATGATACCTTTCGACATATTGTTTGAAAATGTCGATATTTTTTAACATCCAATATTTTTATATTGTCCTTTTCTTATCCATCCATGCAATATTTCTGCTAGGGATATTCATTTAATATCGCTATATCGAATTATTCGATAGTTGTCATACGACATATAGAAATAAATTGATATTTTGACAAAGAATTTTTTTATTCGATATATCGATCGATATATTTATGAAAATATCGAATCGATTAAAAAAGCTAAAGCTCTCATAATGACAACGAAACCGAAGTAAATTATGACATTTCATTGACCGGTAGTGACATCTGTGTGCGGCCACAGACAGCCATGCATATGAATTCCATAGAGCATAATTATATCCGATCAGCACTTTCTTATCTGTTATATCTAATATTGATTAAGTATGCCTATATGAATATTCTTAATGTTGACTACACTTATCATCCGTGTACATAATCTGTGGGAGTGTGAATTGAACTCATAAGTTCCTTTGACCATCTTCCAGCTCGATCGTCAGACCCTGGTTACCTAATTGCACTATTAATATAACTATCTTACTCTAGTCTTTGATTATACTTTCACATATTTTCTTTCTATTATTTCACACATTCGATATTAAAAAAATATCGATATTTTCAAACGATATATCGAAATGTATCGATATCACGTTTCGATATTTTATATCGATATATTTTTTGAGTCGACACCCCTACCACAGGCCATAAGTCGAGTCTGTTACTCAACTACTGCCCATCATTTCAAGGCCGGACCCACTTTGGCGTACCGAGCCTTCCTTCGCGCATATGTCCTCTTCGGAGGGCAGCGCTGACGTGCGCTCTCCTGAGGGTGCGCCAACCATTCCATTCAAGCCGTAGGGCCATTAGGGCCAAGGCTAGGCTGAGTTTAGTCGGTAGGTCTTTGTGGTCGAGCCGCCTCGACAGCATCCAGATCCTCAACCACTGCATAACCTCTCAGATGTAGATAGAGTTGTGAACAGTACACAGAAGTTAGTACTAAAATATTGTTACGAGCTGGGGTCAGTAAATCAAACGGCGGTCTACCAAAACACTGAACTTTTATTAATTAGCACACTAACAGTCACTAATCACTTCACTGAAAGCACTGAAAGTCGCTTCTTAGTTCTCCAATATCACTTCTTAGATGTTTTCGCACTGTATCGCAAAACAATACTCTTCCCGGCGGCCGGACACAGCCTTATATAGTCCCCTAAGATACTTGCCACTCTTGCCAGAACATTCGCGGACACACTCGAATGTGTAGTCCAATACACAAGCGCGTAGGAATGACGTCGCGCGTTCGAGACGTTTCGAGTATAACTGTCTCTTCCTTGTGCTATCCTTGTCACACAATACTCGAATATTCCCGTACTATCTTTCTCGAATATTCTGAGTTTGTCTATCTCTTTCTAATGATGTTTTCTCATTCTAATACTTCTCGAATGTTCCAACTATATCTGTCTCTTTCTACTATTGCTATCTCTTTCACTCCTATTGAAATGTATGTCCTTTTACTGAAGTAGGCTTAATGGCTCATAAGGGGTCCTGAAAACGCCTGAAAACGGGTTTTCAGGTTATTGCGGCGTTGGATAGAGGGAAGCCTGAAACGTACCTACTGAAAACATGTTTCAGGCGCCTGAAAACTACTGTAACTTGGGTGTCATTTAGATTTTTTAGTATGTGAAAGAGCTACTTCTGAAACGGCCTGAAACGACGTTTCAGCCTGCTGAAAACGTTTCTAAGTCACAGAAAATCACTTTTGAAGTTTTACTAAGCCACCGGCGTAACAATATGTTTTGTTCATACTTTGACCACCTCTCTAAGTACGACGGCTAATTTTAATGATTCAATGGTTGCGTTGACAAATATTTTGGCACAGTATATAACATTACGAAACTATAGTTTATACTTGTTTAAATTTAAAATAGGCCTTTACAAGCACTTATAACGTCAATCATGTATGAAATTTAAGAACACACAGCGCTCAAGAAGTGCAATTAACAAGAGGCGGGGACGTACAAGGATGAGTTACTTACTCTAGAGACGTGTTCGGAAATCGGGAGAGCCTTCCAGAGAAGCTCAGGCAAGAGGAGAACTCTGGAGGTCTAACTGTTGATGCCCTCTTTTCAAAATCATAAAATTATACAATTACATCTATTTACATCGATACATCAACACAAAAAGCATATCGGATATACAAACATATGCCTGGAAAAATAATTATTTTAATTCTATATCATAAAAAACTAATCAAAGAATTTGCTTCATTTAAGAAACCTTTTTCCATTAGAGTATTTTTAACAGCTGCTTTAAATCTTCTTATATATAAAAATGAATCGCAAAATGTGTCGGTAAGCGCATAACTCAACAACGCCTGGACCAATTTGGCCAATCCTTTTTTGTTAATGTTCGTTGAAGTTCAAGGAGGGTTTTTACAATGAGGAAAATTCGAATAATTATCGGAAATACCCTAAAAACAGCCCTTTTATTTTCCCATGTAAACGTTTTCTAACTAAAACGTACAGTCGAATTGAGCTTTATTGTTATTGTATAAAGTTCATATTGCAAGCACTCACTGTTGTCTAAGCAATGAAGGTGTGTTCCTAACATCAAAGAGTCAATTTGCGCTTTATTAACGCTACATATAGTTGAAATTCAATCATATCTATCAAAACAGTGTGCGTGCGTGCGTTGGAGCACAGAATACATCGTTGGAGGATTTGATGTCACGTTCCAAAATTGAATAGCCACAAAATGTAATAGGTCATTTAGACTTTTTTTGCAATTTGGTTGGCTATGCGACATTATCTATAAAATAATTAGGAACGAACAACTGCCACTGTACAACTCTTTTTGACAGGACGAAGTCTGTCGGGTCCGCTAGTTTATTATAAAGCAAAGCAGTAACACGTTCTGGAAGTGTGTATGAATGAATCTCTAGTTTTTTGAAGCTTGAACGCAAGCAATGCATTTATACTATATGCCAGTGTAAATTTAGCAAAAAGAACTCGACCTTTTCTGTGAACCAAAATGGTGCTTACTACTTTTCCCGTGAAACTCCCAAAGAGAGCAGTTCATTAGACTCGTATGAAGGCAGCCAATTGACTGTCTGTTCTGGCGATGATTCACGAACACTCGCCGCGGGCTTGTTGTACACTCAAAGATGTTTATTTACACATGGAAATGATCTTGCGTTCCAACGTTCAGTAGCCCTAGACAAAAAGCACGCGCGTCTTTTCTATTCTATTTCTACTATTATAATAGATAGTGAGAAATTAGAATATAACACAGGTGAACAGCTAGTACAAATTTAAACCACTTAACAAAATGTCTTTGAAGACTTTTCTTTAGCTTTTAAAGCATTGAAACATAGTTATATTTGTATCTCTTAGACAAAGACCCGAATACATCGGCTTGCAGTTCTCTGGGTTATGTGCTGTGTGACGCCAACTATTCTTTGGTAAGAACCCGTAGCCAAGAAACTAAGGGCACAAAGTACCTTTAATAAAAAAAAGTGTTAATGTTGTACAAATAAAGAAAATACCATGTTTGTGAAGTAAAGAAGTGTTTGAAATACTTTTATTTCCAATGGTAATTCATTGGTTCCTTTTATGTTAATTAGTCTTTTTAAATCTGTACACAAATTTAATAAACTTTCGGGCATGTCATTAATATTTTCCAGCTGCCGTCGATTTTGAACCCTCCTTCTACGCCGAATCAACGTTTCTTCGCTATGAGCTGTCCACAAAAGCCTTATCATGTGCATTTTTTGGAATGATTTGGCAAAAACACACTATTTTAAAACAACAAACAAACAATCTATCACCAATCTATTGGGTATAAGCAATCGCTTTGTTGAGTAGAAATAGAATAGAACCGTATCTATTTTTTACGTCACAAACTACATTTTGTCTATGAATTTGTATAGAACTCTTCTACTGTCAAAATAGAACACAGACGAGCGATAGAATAGAAACACAGTTAGCATCTTGTCTGCGAGTTTTCTATCAGCGTCATCAAGTCACGTGACGTATCTACTGGAAATGTCAGTTCCATACATTTTTTATGTTATCTATTATTGAAAACGCAAATAGAAAGGCATTTTGTCTAGGGGGGCAGGACTCTTACCTGACACTCTATCGGTTTGCGTTTTGCAAAGTTGTTTGTTATTGCAACTGTTTGTGTCCGAAATAATTATTGAAACATTAAATTGACTCAGTCTGAGAATCCTCACGAGGAGCACGAACCGTGGATACCACCGCAGCGGCAAGTGCTGCGGGGCTTATGTCGGTCTCAGAGAAAGAACTCATCGGAAAGGCTAGTTTATTTTTCGCTGATATGAAATTAATGAATAAGACAACACAAGATACAGTTCCAACAAACCTAATAATGCCTCAAATAAATAATTCCCGTGTAGATTGTGCCAGATGTTCCTTTGTATAGGGAGAGAAAAGAAAAATTCTGATTGTAAATTGAAATTCGTATGTTCTTCTCAAGGTTCAAAACCCGGCCAGCTATTGTTATCAGATTTTACCACAGGAAAAAAATACTTTTCCATAGTACACAATTCCTTGTTTTAGGTTAGTTTTAAAATACTTGATACTAATATAAGATGTTTTGAACAATTCTGATGTATAAGTAGTTTTTACGTGAAAGAGCAACAAACATCCATACATACGTACAAACTATCGCGTTTATATCAGTATAGTAAGGATTGTGTGAACCATCCAAAATATGTCCAAATATGTCCAAAATATACGTGTTAGTGACGCAACGGAAGTGTCTTAGCGGAACCAGAAACGGTAACAGATGTCAAACGTAAATTTTAGCAGAACCGGAAACGGACGCAGAAACGGAAGTGTAAATAATATGAAAAATAAAAAAAAATACACCAAATCTAGATTAGAAATAGATATATTAGACACCTACTATAGAAAACAATATTGCAACTGAACATTTTATTAAAATTCAAAATTTTGTAGTGGCAGGTTATCTATACTACAGTCGGGTCAATTTAATAGGCCACATTTGACATTTGTTCATAGTGAGGTGACCTGCTTAAACACTCCGATTATGGTGAAATAATCGATATTTACTTTAAACATATGTGAATCGAATACTGTTATTATGGAAAATAACTTTTTTTATGAAATAGGGGGGCAAACGAGCAAATGGATCACTTGATGGTAAGTAATTATCGCTGCCCGCAACAACAGACGTGTTGCCGGCCTTTTAAATGGGAATACGCTCTTTTTTATAGGTACTGTAATAATATATTTTACGAGTTTAATTGCCTTAACATTTTTTAACATCAATTATTTCTCTGTTTATGAAGTTATTATTGTTTTTTATTATAAAACAAAAGAATAACATGTTTTATTTTAATAAAAATTTGATTATTCATTCATGGTGAAAAATCCCTTCACAAGTAATGATTGCATGCATTTGATTTTTTGAGGAATATCACTAACGTTCAGACTTCACTGAACGCAACATTGTAACAACGGTCATTTGTCCATTTCAAAACTAAAAAAATGTTGAATATTTTATGTGCGCCATTACAAGGTTAGTTGAGGAATTTTAATGAAATGTCAAATGTGGCCTATTAAATTGACCCGACTATAATATTATAAAGAGGAAAGATTTGTTTGTTTGTAATGAATAGGCTTCGAAACTACTGGAGCGATTTCAAAAATTCTTTCACCTTTGGAAAGCTACATTATCCCCGAGTAACATAGGCTACTTTTATCCCGGAAAAATCGACAGATCCCACAGGATGCGCAATAAAGGCTTTGCTTAAAAACTAGTGCACAGATTTTCATGTGGTTTTCATCAATAGATAGAGTGATTCTTGAGCAAGGTTTTGTGGTATTTTTTATCTCGGAAAAACGGATAGTCCCACGGGAAGCGCCATAAACCGACTTCCGCGCATATGTAGCCGTGGGCAAAAGCTATGACCCTTAACCCTAGTGCTAGTGTTTTATAAAAAGTAGTTTGGCCCCTTTTGCATCTAACAATCCGTCCAGCGATTCGCACGCGCCTCGCGCCGCGCATGCGTAACTCTTAGCCGTCGGTTGTAAACCTCCGTTTAAATCTCCGTTATAAAAGTTGCGGAAACAGAAGTAGAAACGGATGTCACTAATACGTGTCAAGTAGGAAAAAAAAATACAATATGTGCAGACGAAGTCGCGCGCACCAGTCAGTGCTATTATAATATATGATCTACATAATGTGAATACTAGAAACAAAAATAAACTTGCCGTTCCAATGTTCAGACTCCATAAAACTAGCTGTTCGTTCTTGGGGAAATGTATATCTCTGTTTAACAAGCTTCCGCAAGGTGTCATTGATTTGCCTTTATATAAATTTAAAATCCATATCAAAAATACACTCATGAGTAAAGGTTATTATAAAGTAAGTGACTATCTAAATCATCACAGTATTTGGGAATAGGGACACTATTCATAGAGCCATGTTTGGTAACAACATTATTTATAATATTGTATTGTTTTATATGTGTATGTAAACGTGCATACGACTGTAATCGTATTAGGTATGATTGTATCTTATACTATATTGTATTTTTATATTATATTATTATAATTATTGACATTGAGAAAAGGAGATAAAAAATAGACCTTCAGAGTTTCTTGCCTGTTCTTCTCGAGAAGGCTCTCCCAATTTCCGAACAGGTGTCGAGTCAATATAATTTTTCTTTTTTTTTTTTCCTTATTCGTACGTACGAACAAGGTTTTTGTTTTTTTTTTATTATTTAAGCTTTTTTTTTGTTTTGTTTGTTGACGTCAATAAGTGCCTGTAAAGGTCTATGTTGAATAAATATTATATTGATTTGATTTTGATTTGATTTGATAAAGTAATTTGACACACTTGCCCGGATTTTTTATAGCTTGGTATAGCTTCCACGGCCATGTGTTGTTACACCGCGCGTCCGTTCCGTGCACATGTGCACGCTCGCGGCTTCCGCGTATCGCGCGGTGACCTGTCTGCCTGGCGCCTTACTACAAGCGCTTAAAATAACTTCAAACCCGTCTATAGACAGAGACAACACTATACGCTATGCATTTACCATCTCGTTTCAACTATCTACTCTGGATTTTTCTTATAACCGTCCTAAGCCCCCATAATAATGCCGAACAGATTATATCTTGTCTCGCGTTCAATCGTTTCGTGGTGGGATTAATTAAGAAATTTAATTAATTAACGTACTCCGTAATGAAGTCGCCAATGATGCGCGTCGTAAACTCATCGCTGTAATTAATTTAGGGTTCCTTTTATTACGTGAAACTATACAGAACTGTATTCAGAAATTCCGACTTCGAAGTGTTACCATAGGATTTTGTACAAACTCAATAAAATGCTACATATTCGTTAAATGTTACTTTTTATTTCACTTTCGGGAATCATTTTCATAAACTGGTTGACAGCGCGATATTAATATTTTTATATTATATTATTTATATAATATTATATTATTATTTCTTCATTAATATTTTGATGCACATTTTACTGCACCAAAGTATTTTTGCACATTACCTGAACTTCATGGTCTGCATAAACTTGCGAGGAAACACAAAGGGTTGTGGAAGTCCAGAGTCCCTATCCCTTGAAGTAGGAATAAAACGATATTTTAAGTTTTTAAATGGTATACAGCTGAGGGCATCGTCTGGGTTACATGCCAATCCAGTTCTGCACATATTCTTCCGTGTATTTTTATGGATGTAAGCTGTGTATTAAATAAATAAATTGTGAAAGAGATACATCGTTTTTAACCCCCGATGCAAAAAGAGGGGTGTTATAAGTTTGACGTGTCTGTCTGTCTGTGGCATCATAGCTCCCGAACGAATGAACCGATTTCGATTTAGTTTTTTTTGTATTACAGGTGTTTTACGGGCGAGTGTTCTTAGACATGATTAATGAAAATCGATTGAGCTGTTTAAAAGTTATGGGGGGTTAAAGTGGGGAAGAAAAACCGAATGTTTTCAAATATGCTCAAGTGGGGTATCAAATGAAAGGTTATGACTTTTACATCACAAAACAACAACATTTCATAAGTTTGACGTGTCTGTCTGTCTGTCTGTCTGTGTGTTTGTCTGTGTAGATTGACCTTAAAATGTAATCTTAACTTATATGTTTGAAATCGACAAGAACCTATGTATTTTAGCGATTGTAAATTGCAGTTGTTATCCCAAATAAATAAAAATAAAAAGAAAAATTTACAACTTAACCAGAGATATTAATAATATCTCTGGTTAAGTATCCGGTATCCGGCCTATTTTCACTATCCGGCCAGATACCGGATAGTAGGCACTATCCGGCCGAATACCGAATACTAGATGTTTCCCGCGATACCGTTCGCGCTGAGTGCTTTATGCCCTAAACTCGTCTATATCGCGCTTTTCTGTGGAATACAAAAGTTTTTAAGCCTATCTATATTGTTTCTCGTTGTCTAATCTATCTCTGTATCAAATTTCAGCAAAATCAGTTCTTTAGTTTAGGCGTGAGAGAGTAGCAGACAAACAGACTGAATTTATAATATTAGTAACGGATTATTTTGCACATACACACACATATATGAAACGCGATAAGCGGCCGAATATCCGGTGGCCGGATATCCGGCGCTCCGGCCTCGTAGTTAGCCGAATATCCGGTATCCGGCCAAATCACTATCCGTTTCATCTCTAGATATTAATATATAAGTATGTTTACCTTTAAAAAGTATAAAATAAAAAAAATTAATAAAAATTAAAAACACCCCCAACACAAAAACATAAGCTACCTTTAAAAAGTAAAAAATAATAAAGAAAATGAATCCTTAAGTACCTATATGTTTCAGTATGAATTAATATTAAAAAAAAAACTTCGCGTTGGGGGACCGCTCCAAAACTAAATTACTAACTATTAAACAAAATTAAAAATTACTAATCTAAGCAACAAACATGAATTTAATTACCTACAATTAGATAAAAGATGAGATAGGTAAGCATGTGACACTAATTAATTAGGAGCGGTCCCCCATATAGATAGGAGTACTTAACGATTAATTTTCTTTTATTATTTTTTACTTTTTATACAGTATGTAGCGCTTTCTCGCTTGCACTCCGGTTTTAACAACACAATAAAACTACAGCTTGTAATGAAGCTAATGCTCGACCGGGTGCCCGGAAGGTGGCTGGAGTTTAGCAACATTAAAATCCCCGAGACGGGGTTGTGTACCTAGGCCCCCTGACGGGGGATGAGTACCTACGGGTAATCCCTGACCAGGAGAATAAGGGAAACGTCTCACCAAGCTTATAAAGTACCTACTGATTTATTACATAACACGCATAATAATTACACAGATTGCCCTTGCCTTATCTTAGCACTAATAATACCACCCCACTGAATGTATATCAAACACTAACGGATCCTTCACTGAAGGACGGGATAACGGAGACGCGCGGGCGTCGTCTGGAGGGTTAGGATCGCGTCCCTCTGGCGAACGCGGACTCTCCCGCACCGCCCGAGATGGCTTCCTCCCCTTTCCGCGGATACCGGCGAAGCACGTTCGGATGGCGTCCCTCTGGCGAACGCGGTCTCACCCCGCACCGCCCGAGGTAGCTTCCTCCCGTTTCCGCGGATACCGGCGAAGCACGTTCGGATGCGTCCCTCTGGCGAACGCGGTCTCACCCCGCACCGCCCGAGGTAGCTTCCTCCCGTTTCCGCGGATACCGGCGAAGCACGTTCGGATGGCGTCCCTCTGGCGAACGCGGTCTCACCCCGCACCGCCCGAGGTAGCTTCCTCCCGTACCCCTGAGCTCCCCCCTAGAGGGTCTAGCAAGTACCAGCTATTGGCGAACGAACGCGGACTAACCCCGCACCGCAAGCCTCGGCTGGCACCCTCGAAAGAGTGCTGGCGACTGGTCGTTGTAAGGCGTTATATAGCAGTCGCTCCCCACCATAGCGCCGTCAAACCGGTCTGAGCTGGATTTCTTGTGCGCGCTGCCTGATGAGCTGCGCGAGTCGCAGAGCGGGTGGCAGTCTAGCATAGCGGGTAGCGGGGCTCGTCACATCCCCCTCCCTCTTCTGGAGATTTTTACCTGTAAAAATCACATGTGATGAACATATTCGATTTTCATAGTTTTGTGGGAAGTAGAAAAATTTGAAATCTGCTATAAAATTTTCCCATGTTTTCCATTCGCTGCGGTAATTTCGGTACCATTGTAGTACTTTACCTTGCAGTATTCTTGGAATTATTAGTAAGAGCTTAAATTTATCTGCTCCTGTCGTATCGATTAGCTCCTCTATCTTTTCTATGAATTCTACTGGATCTCCGGTTCCATCGAAATGTATATTCCATTTTCGATAGAATTTTCCCACAATTTCCATATTTTTCCCTCCTGTATATTGTCGGTATTTTCTTGAAAAGATTCCTGAATTTTCTGGCACGTCGTGTTTTGTGACATACTATCGTTTTTTTCTCGGCCTTTTTCTGCCATTGTATCCTGGTAAACTTCCTCGTGGGATTCTTCATCTTTGACCATTTGGGTCAATTGACGTCTCAATTCCTCTACTGTTAGGTTTTCTGTTGACTTACCTCTCTTCTCTAATTCTCTTATGAGATCTTCTTTTCTCGACTGGTAAACCCACGACGTTGGCATCCTTGACTTGCCTACCTATTTATCTTACCTTAAACCTTAAATCTTTGTATTGATTTCCTAATGCAAACGTATGTGGTATTATTAATATATGCTATCATTAATTTGTCTAATTATATTTCTCAGATATCTTATGCTCCTGGTCGTGATTATGTGTTATACTAATCTATATTTTCGAGAACGCACAATTAACAAATATTCTGACAGGTGTTCTAACAATCTAACAGTTTATACAGCTACGGATTCTATAGCTCTGAACAGAGATATCCACTAACGCACGCGGACTCACCCCGCACCGCACATGGATATTCTGTGAATAGGGCAATTTTCCTACGGCGCTGGCTGTGGCGTGAAGCGCTGACAGTTGGCGACCGTGGTATTCCCTATTTTACGTCGAGCTTTATGGGGTTAATGTAATGAAAGTATGATCAGAGATATCCAATAACGCACGCGGACTCACCCCGCACCGCACATGGATATTCTGTGAATAGGGTAATTTTCCTACGGCGCTGGCTGTGGCGTGAAGCGCTGACAGTTGGCGACCGTGGTATTCCCTATTTTACTGTTAAGCCTAGTGTTATGATCAGAGATATCCTCTAGCGCACGCGGACTCACCCCGCACCGCAGGTGGATACTCTGTGGAAAGGGTAATTTTCCAACGGTGCTGGCTGTGGCGTGAAGCGCTGACAGTTGGCAACCGTGGTTATTCCCTATTTTACGTTGGGCGCCAATGTAATGGAGCTATGATCAGAGATATCCAATAACGCACGCGGACTCACCCCGCACCGCACATGGATATTCTGTGGAAAGGGTAATTTTCCAACGGTGCTGGCTGTGGCGTGAAGCGCTGACAGTTGGCAACCGTGGTTATTCCCTATTTTACGTTGGGCGCCAATGTAATGAAGCTAATGCTCGACCGGGTGCCCGGAAGGTGGCTGGAGTTTAGCAACATTAAAATCCCCGAGACGGGGTTGTGTACCTAGGCCCCCTGACGGGGGATGAGTACCTACGGGTAATCCCTGACCAGGAGAATAAGGGAAACGTCTCACCAAGCTTATAAAGTACTGATTTATTACATAACACGCATAATAATTACACAGATTGCCCTTGCCTTATCTTAGCACTAATAATACCACCCCACTGAATGTATATCAAACACTAACGGATCCTTCACTGAAGGACGGGATAACGGAGACGCGCGGGCGTCGTCTGGAGGGTTAGGATCGCGTCCCTCTGGCGAACGCGGACTCTCCCGCACCGCCCGAGATGGCTTCCTCCCCTTTCCGCGGATACCGGCGAAGCACGTTCGGATGGCGTCCCTCTGGCGAACGCGGTCTCACCCCGCACCGCCCGAGGTAGCTTCCTCCCGTTTCCGCGGATACCGGCGAAGCACGTTCGGATGGCGTCCCTCTGGCGAACGCGGTCTCATCCCGCACCGCCCGAGGTAGCTTCCTCCCGTTTCCGCGGATACCGGCGAAGCACGTTCGGATGGCGTCCCTCTGGCGAACGCGGTCTCACCCCGCACCGCCCGAGGTAGCTTCCTCCCGTACCCCTGAGCTCCCCCCTAGAGGGTCTAGCAAGTACCAGCTATTGGCGAACGAACGCGGACTAACCCCGCACCGCAAGCCTCGGCTGGCACCCTCGAAAGAGTGCTGGCGACTGGTCGTTGTAAGGCGTTATATAGCAGTCGCTCCCCACCATAGCGCCGTCAAACCGGTCTGAGCTGGATTTCTTGTGCGCGCTGCCTGATGAGCTGCGCGAGTCGCAGAGCGGGTGGCAGTCTAGCATAGCGGGTAGCGGGGCTCGTCACAAGCTTTTAAACTTGTAAAGGAAGTTGGGTTCCACTATTTATCTGAGGCCAGCTTCTAATTGCCGACTCTGTAAAAATACAGGGAGATATATAATAGCCTTTGCTGGTTATCTTGCTGGTCCTTTCCAGGACAAGGTGTCCCGCCGTAGACTTGTGGACCAATGGCGAGGCTGTAAGTCATGGCGCAGTTGACAAATAGCGTATGCTCATTGGATACGCTATTTGAGCATAGCTGTGAGAATGGATTACAATAGTAGGCTACGCTCCATACGGGAGGGATCGACACATTGCCACCACTGCGCATCCGACCTCGACTCGGCCCAGCACACGCTGGCGGAGTGCCCCGCGTGGGCCTCCGAGCGCCGAGTCTTGGTCGCAGAGATCGGGCGAGATCTATCTCCGCCGGCATTGATTGCGGCAATGCTGGCGGACGAGGGAGGTTGGAGGGCTGTGGCCTCCTTCTGTGAAGCAGTGATGCTCCAGAAGGCCGCCGAGCGGGGTCGGGAGATGGCCGATCCCGCTCGAAGAAGGCGGCGCCGGGCTCGGTAGCACAGCTGCGGAGCCGCCGCGGGTCGCCGGCGGGCGCGAGGAATTCGCGCCCGTGGATACGGCGAACCGGGATGCACCACGCCCCTTCCGTGGCCGGGGAGCGTCGTCGGTGGAGGAGATCGGGGGAGGTAGTGTAGCCTCCCCCGAGGAGGGCTCCTCTGTATCGACGGGGGAGCGGAGGCTGGGGGTTCCCGGAAGTCGCTTCGTGTTCCCGGGGGCTCCCTACATGCCTGAGGAAGGCTATCCCTGAGGTTTTTAGTGGGTAGGCCTCCCCCTTCTGGGGAGGAGAGCCCCACATAACCGCCGGCTCGCCACAGCCGGGGAATGCAATTTAATGCATTTTCCTCAGGGGAACAAAAAAAATGGCTACGCTCCATGGAAATATTTGTACTGTGTGAAAAGTAGGTAGAAAGCCGCATGGACTTAAATGCCTTTATTTATTTGGTATTGGCCTTAATTGTTAAATTACGTATTGGAATCAGTTGATCCCCCCTCTGGCTGATGCCCTTCGGAGTCGATCACATCACAAGATATATAATAAGTTACCAGACGGTTTTAAACTATTGCATGGAGTATTCAAGAGGATCTTGAATAAATGACTTCGAGTCAAGATTTTTCGACAGAAAAGAGTATTTCGATTAATTTAATTTCTGGCTTCCTAAGAGCGCTGGTAGCGCTTTGGTGACGCGCTTTCATTATTGTTATTTGATTTCTCGTTATTTAAATATTTGGAATAATTGTCAGGTGACATTTCCTCTGTGGTTGAACGCTGACATCCTGGCCGGGCCCGTGAAGGCGGCCGCCAAGCCCGTGGACGCGGACCGCTTCCTGCAGCTGGCGGCCGCGCACCGCCGCGCCGTGCTCTCCGTGGGCTGGACCACGCACATCGGCGGCAACGTCACCGAGGGCGAGTACAGCCGCGAGGACATCGGCGCCATGCTGCGCACCATACGGGAGAACAGAGTCAGGCAGACTGTCACCTTCGCGGTGAGTAGCACGAGCACTTCTGACGGTACGAGTGCAAGCTCCTCAAACAAACAAATTCGTTAAGTCTTTGTTCTCTTTTCGGTCCTCTTCCTCCAGTCGCATTTTACGAGTGAATTTTAACTTGGCTCTTGATATCCCTTCTTGCAGTACTGATTTTCTCTCTTACTCTTTTCCCTCTTATGCCGTTCGACTTTGGAATTCTCTCCCTGAGAGTATTAGGAGAGCGCAAACGTTAGAGTCCTTTAAGAACCAAGTCCGTATCCATTTCCTGTCCTTAAATTCTAAACGTAATTTTACTTTATTTTTTATTCAGGGGGTACACTTAAATGTGTATACGGGTATGCGACCCTGGAGCCCCGAGCTACTATGACTCTGTCCATAGATCCCATCCGAGTCAGTAGTATCCTTATCACCCCCTTTCCTGGCCCAACTTCACCCACCTCCTTTCTTTAAGCCTTATCCTAAACCCCTTTTCCTTATTTCCTTCCTTTCCGCCAATCCAGGGTCTGCCGTGCCTGTGGATGCGTGGCTAGGGGCAAGCTTAGTCGTAAGCGTGCCTTTTTATGCCCTGGGAACTGGTGAACCCAGAAGATGGCTAACCTTATCCTGGCATGCGGGGCTCTGCCAGGATGGACCGTCCATTCCCTAGCTACTCGTGGGACCGCAATGGTGAAAATTTTAAAACCAAGAAATGGCGGCGATGTGGTTCGCCACCCATCACGTCCCGGTTCCCACGGGGGCGGAAAGTGGCTTGCGGAAAACCGCTTTGCTACATTGAATGTTAGAGGAGGAATGAATAGTAAAATAGATGAAGTATGTCAGATGATGGACGAAAGGCATATCGACGTGCTCTGTGTAAATGAAACCAAAAGGAAAGGATGCGATACCACTAAGCATGGACCCTATACGGCGTATTGGTCGGGAGTTCCCATATTCGATCGAGGCAAAAGGGAGTTGGTGTCCTCCTTTCCGAAAGAATAACAGAGTGTGTGACCGAGTATAAGTGCGTGAACCCCCGACTCCTCTGGGTAAGGCTAAAGATGGGACTTACCAGAATTTTTCTGTTGTGTGTATATGCACCAACAGATTTTGGTTTAAGGAGGTCCCAAAAAGCCGTAAAACAGCAAGAGGAGTTCTGGGAAGGTATGAAAGATACTCTGTCGGAATGTAAGTAGAATGAGAGGATTATTATGCTTGGGGATTTTAATAGCTGGGTAGGTATACAGCGAGATGGGAGTTGCGTGATAGACTTGAGAGTATGAACGAAGTTTGTGAGATAGAAAACATATGGAAGTTTGTCAAGGAGCAAATAGTGAGTGTGGCAACTGACGTATGTGGTGTGATTAAAAGAAAAAAAGGACGACAAGAGAAGAGAGTATGGATGGATGAAGACGTGCAAAAAGTAGTGCAAGATAAGAAGAAAGCATGGAGAGATTGGTTGGCACAAAGAGCTAACCAGAGAATGCAAGTGAGTACAGCTGAAGATACAGAGGAAGCCAGAAAGAAGTACAAAAGTGTGAAGGCATTAGTGAAAGATGTAGTGAATAGAAAGAAAGAAGAACGTAAAGATGAGTTTGATTGCAGGCTCTCTGATAATTTCCGTTCCAACATAAAGTGTTTTTGGAAATCCATTAGGACAGCTCGAGGAAAGAGTACAAACTCGGAGCTGGGTAATATCAGGGGCCACGATGAAGGTATGATTAAGGGTGAGGAAAGAGTGATGAAGAGATGGAAGGAGTATTTTGAAAGTTTGTATGAAAGAGCAGACCAGGGCGAACAGGACGATTATGTGTACATGGAACAGGATTGGAATGAAAGTGAAATAATTATGGAAGAGATAGTGAAAGCTCTCAAAAGTATGAAAGCGGGAAAATCTGCTGGGTATGACAGGATTGTGGTAGAGATGCTACGAGCTGGAAAAGGTCCCGTCGCAAAACAGCTGCACTGCCTTTTCAACTTGTGTTGGGTGAACGGCCGAGTACCTAAAGATTGGTGCGAAGCCGTCATAGTCCCACTATACAAAGGAAAAGGGTCGCGGTTGGATTGCAAAAACTATCGAGGAATAAGTCTTCTCAGCGTCGTTGGCAAATTGTATGCTAAGGTTCTGATAGAAAGAGTCATAAAAGAGACGAGTGATAGAATCTGGGACGTGCAAGCAGGATTTAGAAAGGGAATGGATGTACGGATCAAGTCTTTTCCTTACGATGCATTACTCAGAAATTTCTGGCCAAAAGCCAACGAGTATATTGCATATTCGTGGACTTGGAAAAGGCTTATGACAGAGTGGTGAGAAATGAGTTGTGGTCGGCATTGTCCATGCATGGAGTGAGCAGCAGCCTGATTCGAGCATTAAAATCTCTCTATGTGAATTCTAATGCTCGTGTTAGGATAAATGGTGCATACACAGAACCGTTTCACATCGAAAAAGGTGTGAGGCAAGGGTGTGTAGCATCTCCATGGCTGTTTAACCTATTCATGGATCAGTGCCTGTCGAATTTGAAAGAGAGTGAATGTGGTTTACGCATGAATGAGTTACTTGCCAAATGCCTACTATACGCTGATGACCAAGTAATACTGGCATCATCGGCCAGTGAGTTGCAGGAGATGGTAACTGTTATGAATGACGCTTTAAATGATAAAGGAATGAAAGTGAACGTAAGTAAGACCAAGGTATTGGTGTTTGAAAGAGATGTAAATATGACATTGTGTGACATTATGATAGAAGGAGAAAAAGTAGAACAAGTAGAAGAGTTTATATATTTAGGATGTATGTTTACAAGGGATGGAAGGTGTGATAATGATATAGAGAAGCGATTGAAAGCTGGTAACATGGTGAATGGGGCCATGCATACGTTTCTGAGTAGTCAGAAAATTTCAGAAAAAGCGCGACTAGCAGTGCATGAGGGCGTGCTGGTCCCAACATTAATGTACGGAAGTGAAAGTTGGGTATGGGAGAAACGACATGAAAGCAGAATAAATGCAGTAGAAATGAGAGCTTTGCGGAGTATGGCAGGAGTAAAACTGAGTGACAGATTATATAATGAAGTGATTAGAAAGAAATGTGTTTGAAAGAGGATATCGTGACAAGAATAGAGAAAGGGATGCTTGGTGGTTTGGGCATGTGGAACGGATGGATGAAAGTAGACTGACCAAAATGATATATGAAGCTGGAGTGAGTGGAGACACGGGACGAGGAAGACCTAGGCGAACATATTTCGAACAAATCGAAAGTGTCCTCAAAAAAGGCCAGGTCAGAAGTACCCGCAATCGTCGAGCATGTATGAGGAATGTTATGAAAGTAGATGAAGCGAAAGAGATATGTAAGGACCGTAGCAAGTGGAAGGACGTAATCTCTGCCTACCACCGTGGGAAAAGGGCGTGAGTGTATGTATGTATGTATGTATGTATGTACTTTCACAATAATTGCACCAATTCCCAAAATTCCTTTTTTTTTTCGTTTTTCTCTTATCTATGGTTGCCTGGAAGTGATTGCTTTTAGCAATAAGGCCGCCGTTTGCTCATAATTGTCTTTGTTTGTTTACTTTATTTCTTGTATTTTTTTTCTGTGCAATAAAGAGTTTATTATTATTACAATATACAATCTTGGAGGATCAAAAAGATTGGAGGTTTTTTCGGAAGGCACTATGCTGCGTCGGCACATGCCTTTATTCAACTCTATCCTGAGTGTATTGAGGAAGGCACGTGAACTGAGGGTTCTGTGCCTTGCCTACTAACGGACCCGGCGCGGTTCCGGGCCGTTAGGGTCTAATTAAGGAAGTTAATGCAAATTGAGCGCGCGTCTATTAGCACGGACGCTCAAGAAAGAATGTCATTTAAATCATACACTGAAATGATGCAGCGCCTAGAGACGATCCTGCCATGGACGCTCTGACGCTCCTATAGTGAACAAAAAAAAACATCGTGAGATGCACCTGCGAAGAAATTCAAACGCGTATGTAGTCGATCAACCTTTCAACTCAACAAATCAACTCGCTTCGATTACGACAAACGTCTGAAAAAACGTACAGTTTCTTAGAATGCCGGCCCCTGCTTATGTAACTCTGCTATCAAATGTTATTGAAGTTGATAGGCAGTGCAGTACATTGCTGCTTCGTGTAGATAATTGTCACATTGAATCTTAGTAACGCGGCAGGGTACTGCAACATCTGTCAGTTACAATCATATTTGACAGCTATTTAGTTTATATAGCAAATTTAATGGTTGCGATCATTTTGTCCGTGCATGCCAGCACGTCCTACCCAAGTTTGAATACCAGTCCACAGATCGGTCTCCTATCTGCGTCTCAATATAAAATGTCGTCATTCGGAATCAGTTTGATAGACTGTGATCATTTCCCTTTCGGGCCGTTCCGTTTCTCGCAGAACTACATACATGTCATAGTTGACATTTTATGGAGTACACGAGAATAAATAATTAGCAAAACAAAATAAAAGGTTTAATAAATTATGATTATAAATTTAAAAAAGTGAATTTTTTCAAATACAATACGCATTTGAACAAGACTTTTTAAAATCGTCGATAAAACAAAACGGTCGAACGAAACTTGACGGTTTCTGTCTGTGACTTCTGCGATTTTATGACTCGCCCAAAAGTCCAAACAAAACACCAGGCACTTAATTAAACAGTTTGATGAACTAATCAGCCGCCATGTGTGGTGGCGAGCCACGCGCCGCAGACAGGCCGTCACTGGTATAAATAGCATAGCTAATTAAGGGGATCCCCTGTTTGACCAATTGATGTAATGGCTGCGCTATGTGACGCCATGCGCCTTCTCACGCTCGGGAACCGAATATCGTGTTACTGTTCTCCATATAAGATAAATACTATCCCTGCAGTAAATATCGGCTTACGCCCGAAATTGATACTCTATTCAGAACCATTTTTATCTATCTAAGTTTGCAATTTGAAGCAATTGTTTGATTGTTTAAATAATGTATGCCCATTCTTCTTATCAGCTAAAAAAATACGTCCTGAATTTGGGGAAAAAATTGCGCGATTCAAAAGAGCTTTCTATAAAGTCATATTTGAATAAAATTAATTTTAATTTTGTGAATACTATTTATGGGTGCAAACCATCCATGGGAAGTCTGGGCTCAAATTACGGTCTGACCTCTGTTTGAAAAAGACGATGAAGTCCGAGTGTGTCCCTATCCTATCTCGCCAAGTTTGACGTTACTTTCAATTGGTTTTCAATCCAAAGCAATCACCACACACGCGATAGTATTTTAGGAGTTGTTGAAATTATCTACATACTAGCTTTCTGCCCGCGGCTTCGCCCGCGTGGATTTCGGGATTGGGTGTATAGAGGGTTAAGGGTCATAGCTTTTGCCCACGGCTACATATACGCGGAAGTCGGTTTATGGTGCGAAGATTTTATCGCGCTTCCCGTGGGACTATCCGTTTTTCCGAGATAAAAAATACCGCAAATCCTTGCTCGAGAATCACTCTATCTATTGATGAAAACAGCATGAAAATCTGTGCAGTAGTTTATGAGCGAAGCCTTTATTTCGCATCCCGTGGGATCTGTAAATTTTTCTGGGATAAAAAGTAGCCTATGTTAATCGGGGATAATGTAGCTTTCCAAAGGTGAAAGAATTTTTGAAATCGGTCCAGTAGTTTTGGAGCCTATTCATTACAAACAAACAAACAAACAAACAAACAAACAAATCTTTCCTCTTTATGATATTAGTATAGACTAATATAAAAACATCATGCAAATAGATGACAATTGAAGAATTCGTTGACAGAATCTACAAAGCATCTTCCTTTCGACCGTTTAGTTTTATTGTAGGTTTTAAAAAAGTCTTGTTCAAAGACGCGGAATATTTCTAGTAGTTCTGTGAGAAACGGAACGACCCGAGAGGGGAATGATCATGAGCTATCAAACGGATTACGCATGACGACTTTTTATATTGAGATGCGAATAGAAAGTCAATAGCCTATTTATCAATATCGGGTGTTAATCGCATAGTAATAGCGAGAGAATGAAGACGTGGTTCCCCGCTCTGATTATTTGTGTGGCCAGCGTAAGGCTATTAAGTTTTCTAGTCCTTTTAAAATGAGTAAATTTTATAGAGACGTAATTAATTCGTAAGTTCAGACACGAGGCCCCGTCTGCAGAACATAGGCCTCACCCAAAGACCGCGTGCGCTGCTAGCGTCCACCACCTCACTGCGATCTTATCCTGTGTCTATGTTTTTTGGATGTGTTCTATATATTGTGTGTTTACTGCTTTTGTTTAATGTCATGTCTTTGCTATTCCCGTTTGCTTTGCCGTGGCAGGGAAATAAAGTTATTATTATTATTGTAGCTTAAATCACGCGTCTTTATAAGACACGGTCCTTTATACGCGGTACTCGGGGATACAGATCCAACGCGTAGAGGCCATTTAAGCGAAATTTAATGTAGGCGTGCGTGGAGTGTACCAACTGGGTCTAAACTCTATCTGCACCATGAAAAATGCAGCTAAAGCCTATAATACACAATTGGTGGACGCACACCAATGCTGCATCATCGTCAGCCTTGTCTATCACGGGCTTTGCACTAGAGGACCTCGTAGTACCCTGTCTTCTCTGGCAGAATGTGCGTCTGATTTGCAGCACAAATAGGTACGGCGGTAGGAGCCAAGCAGATATAGTGCCGGATCAACTAATAAGCGGATAATAGGGTATTACGCACTATGAAAAATAAAATCTAAATTTATGTTTTTATAGTTCATTTATGAAAAAACAAACGAAAAATATTAATTTCTATTCATAAAACTGCAAAATAAATTAAATATTTCAATTTGAAAATACAAGTTTTTTTATCTGTGCTTCGAATGTCAAAAACGCTGTACGCCATGTTTGCATTCGCGGTGACGTCACTAGACTTGTAAATAAACAACCTCGGTTTCTGTTGTACATGTCTACTGTGTAATTTATTAGATTAACGAAGTTTCTCAGTTATTATACAAAATATTTATTTCGAAATATTTCGTTATTTATTTCGAAAATATGTTTATTTCTTTCAGCGAAGCGTAATGTTTACAATGCCCGTGACGTCACAGACATGGCGGCCTGAGAATTGGCGTTTTCGCGCCCAAATTTGAATTGTAAAATTAAAACACGTTTTTATGAAATAATTGGAATAAAAAAAATGTATTTATATTTTTTTGTGGTATTTTATCAATAACAGATTAAATTAAAACACTTTTTGAATTAGACTGTAATACCCTATTCGAAGGTGCGAGCGGCCATCGCGTCCAACAGCCAGCCGGTGCTGCTGGACCTGGTGCGCGAGACGGCGTACCTGAACTCGTCCATCACGGTGTGGTCGGCGGGCGAGGACCGCGTGGAGGCGGGCCGGCTGCGCGCGCTGCTGCTCACCGTGGGCCTGGAGCGCACCTACCTGGACGTGCCGCCCGAGCTGGCCGCGCGCCTGCGGCTGCCGCCCGCCGCCGACGTCAAGACTTACTAATACATTGTGTGATAATCGTGACATTCCAACTGTGTTTCATTGCGCTCCTTTTTTTTTTTCCTCAGGAGAGGAGGCTGAGAATCCATCATGGATACCAACGCAACAGGCAAGCAGGGATGCGTTGATTATGTCGGACTCCTGGTACTGTCGAGACGGTTCGACTACACAGACCTACCGACTAAACTCAGCCTAGCCTTTGGTCCTATTGACCCTACTGGCTTTATTGACGAGAGGACCGCACCTCAGGAGAGGCACGGTTAGCGCTACCCCATGGTGAGGATATATGCGCTAGAAGAAGGCACGAATCTCCAAAGTGGGACCGGCCAGTATTGACAAGAACCTATTCAGGCTAAGCAGAAGGCTGCCGTTTAGGGGTTGACAAGGGGGAGCGACGGCTCAGACGTCGCCGCTTGCAGGTCTAGAAGTTCCTGCGTGAGTTGGTTAGGGGGGTCGCTAAGGACATGTCGCGGTCTACGAATCCTCTGCCGGTATTGACTAGTGTTGCCTTGAGACTGGCTCACAATTGGTGGTATTGACGGGTTCATTGCGCTCCTTTGGGGGCGTTCAACTATTACGTAACACAATTTGGGGGGGGGTCTCGGTAAAATGTTACGATGCGTTATAGGGACAGGAGCAGGTCTTTCTTACAACACCGTATGTAACATTGTTTCTTTTTTTATAACAAACTAGCTGACCCGCGCCCACTTCGTTGGGCATAATATTAATAATCCCCGAAGCGAGCACGAAAGCGAACTGAATTAAAGCCGAAGCCATCGCGCGCCGTCCGCTGATGATGATGATGATGATGATGATGATGATGACACTCAGCAATAATGTGGCTTTCTATTGGTGAAAGAATTTTTAAAATCGGTACAGTAGATCCCGAGATTACCCCTTACAATTTAACAAATATACAAATATACAAACACACAAACTTTACTTCTTTATAATATTAGTATAGATTGGCAACCCTTTTCGTTTACGTTTTACGGGAAATCCCTCGATTGTATGGTCGTCATTTTTAATTTTTTCACGCAAGTTGTTTAACGTTACGGTGCGTTACAAGGGCGGGGGGGGGGTCAAACATCTTCAACAATTGCGTTACGTAATACTTGAACGCTCCCTTTGACACTTTGCTAATAAATCCTGTTAGGAACAAGATTGTGATCATTTCGATCAAGCACGTTAGATACTTCACAAATCATTTTCCCACGGGAGATGGCAGTGAATCCGCATAAGGGGTGCGCTACTATTGTAGTCGTCTTAATAACCCCTTGGTGCTCGGACGACCTTACACCGGATACCACCCGCGCCCGGTCTACGGAGGGTGGTTATGTTGGACTCTAGCAGCAGGCTAGCCTACCAACTAAACACTGCAGTCTTTGGTCGGCCTGGGACCTTTCGGCTTTGAACTAAAGCTTCCGCCCTCTAGAGAGGTGGGAGGTTAAGGCAATGCAGGCATAAAATGCCTCATCTAACAAATTCGTCTAATAGTTTCAACAAGGAAAAATTATTATTCTAATTCACCTAGTGAGTGAAACTAAGAGCTTGGTCAATATTAACACGAAAGATGACTAACACATACCATAGTTAAAACAAATATGTCGACGTTATCAACTTAACAATGAGGATTGTTGACACTATTATTAAACTAGCTTTCTGCCCGCGGATTTCGGGATTGGGTCTATAGAGGGTTAAGGGTCTTAGCTTTTGCCCACGGCTACATATGCGCGGAAGTCGGTTTATGGCGCGAAGGTTTTATCGCGCTTCCCGTGGGACTATCCGTTTTTCCGAGATAAAAAATACCACAAAACCATGCTCAAGAATCGTGGGATCTGTCGATTTTTCCGGGATAAAAAGTAGCCTATGTTACTCTTCATCCCTTCAACTATCTCCACGTAAAAATCATTCAAGATATTTATCAGCTCGTGTTAACTATTTGAACCACAAAGATACCGATGAGTCTACTGTCGTGTGTGTAATAATAAATAAATAATTTCGTAAAGTTTGCTCTCTTGGTTATCAAATAAATAAGCAAAACGTAGGTATGGAATAAGCTAAAGCCTGCCCTGGGAAAAACCAGCAAAAACCTCATTCATAATTTTATTAATCCTTAACAATATAATAACCTATTAATAAATAAATGTTCCAATTCAATTATTTTTTTGACGTGACAACGTCTATTAAACTGGTACGGCGTGGAGTCATTCTCGAAGACACCGTAACGGCCGAATCTGACGCCACACGGAGTCCACGAACGGCGTAACGGCCGATCTGACGCCACACGGCAACGTAATAAAAATATAAATGTTATACATTACTTTATTTTAAATAATTTCATTGCACCCAGAAAAAATTGTTGTTATTTAATTAACATACTAAATTTGGGAAGAAATATCTTTGTATTTTTTACGAAAACTAATTTTGGCAGTCCTCTCTTGACATAAATCTGACTCTACTTTGAAAAAATAGGCGAAACTCTGAATTAATTTATGTATAACTTCATAAGCAGAAAATTGAAACAAACTATTAAATAAAAATATAAATGTTATACATTACTTTATTTTAAATAATTTCATTGCACCCAGAAATAAATACCATGTAATAGACGTTGTCACGTTCAAATATCGGCAGTAGACGGAGTTCTACAGACAACCAATTTTTTTATAGAAACGTCACCCCACACTATAGTCGGAATTTTAATTAGATTCCAGATTTGACATTAGCTACTGTCATTTTGTGAAATAATGATACCATATATAATAGTGTAGTGATTATTAAGATTTAATATTACCCACGCATAATATTTAATATATTTAAACACAATATCTTTTATTTTTATTTCAGCATACTAGTACCTATCTACCTACCTATCCAACCGCTATTCTATTCCTATCCGATCCAACTTACCTTTTTATTTTCATAAATCGTTTCCTGCTTTTAATTTAAATCGTACAAACTCCTAATCCTACCTTAATACACCAAAATCGAGTCGTCGCACCTCAGCACAATCTACAAAACAAACTCGCATATGGCAAATGGCAACACCAGCCAACACGCCACAGATAAAGAAGAAGAAGAAGTAGTGTAGTGATGTCACAAAAATCGGTAAACAATCGGTAATAATCGGTTTGCTGGAGTCTTACCAAAATTAAGACCAAACTCAATTGTGGTGACGGATAATTTACCTTACCACTCCCGAAAATTGGAAACTGCACCAAAAATAAGCTGGAAAAAAGCTGCCATTCAAGATTGGCTTTTAAATAAAAATATTCCTTACGAACCAGATATGGTAAAAGCTACGTTTTTAGAAATAATTCCACATAATAACGAGTCTTTTAATAAGTACGCTGTAGACGAAATGGCAGCACAACATGGGATCACGGTTTTAAGACTCCCCCCTTACCATTGCGAGCTAAACCCTATCGAATTGATATGGGCGCAGGTAAAGGGCATGTAGCCCAAAACAATAAAACATTCAAATTGACAGACGTGAGAAATTTATTTCAAGAAGGCATGTTGTCAAAGAAGAGGAAAAAATGAGTAGGCTAGATATGTTAATTGACAATATCACAGACACATTTATAATAAATGTTACAGAAAGTGACAGCGATAGCGATAGCGATGACAGCGACAATTTATAAAATAAATTATTACCATATTACATTATCTGCTTTATTTGTTATGTTCCTTCATGATCACATTTTTTTATTTATTTTACACACAATTATAAAAGAAAAGTCTCAGATCGGTAATTAATCTTCAAAACTAAAAATACCACTCATTTTATATAACAAAAATTAAAATATAAACTCTTTTGATTCAATAAAGTACAAATTATAATTAAAAATGTACCATTGTATTAGAGAAACTACAAGCGTTTGAAAACGCTCATAACTTAAAAGGACTATGCTTAACTAAGTCCAATTATAAACGAGAAGAATCGATCCGGAAATATTCCATTTCCATATCAAATAATTTCGCAACGTCACTATTTAGTACTTGTCATAAGGTTGCAACACTGAAACTGTCAAATCTGGAATCTAATTAAAATTCTGACTACCTATAGTATTTGTCCTGTGCCGTGGGTGCAGAAATAAACAGAACTTTCCCATGCAAATATCAGTCCCGTGTGGGTTTTGGGTGGATGACTACAACTGAATATTTTTATAACATCATTGCTAAAATTGGGCCATTTCAATCACATGAACGTATGTCAATATAGAAATATCACTTTATTTTTTTATTAATACTGTTTTTAGAGTTCTAAAAAATGTGCAATAACTTTTAATATAATTCTAATGAAACAATACAAACAACAAAGTTATTGGCAATATTGTTTTTATGCTTGTACAAATTAGGCGAGTTTACTCAATTATGACGTCACGATTACAGTGTTCTTAGTATGGAGCGTTTTTGAGCGACCCGCGACAGCGCCGCAAACATGGCGCTGTATCTTCAAAAGTAATAATCGCAGACACATCGTTACTTCTACAATATTTCTCATCTAAAAGAGTACTGTTATTATGTGTACAATAATATAATGTCATCTGTCCAATTAAGCCCGCGACCCGTTGCGTAGAAGCCGATCACTCAACGGCTGCGCAAACGTTTCGGCGAAGTGTCGATTCGTCGGCCGCCTGCTGCCGGGGTAAGAACTGGATGCAGCGACAAATATACCTTAACGTGGCCCTGATATTATTCACGTAGGATCGACATTTGAATGAAAACAACATAATAAACTACAAGTTATTCTTGGTACGCGTAAACTGTGTTATTCGCCATTGCAACACAAATGCTTTGATCTCGGCCAGACCGAGTTCTGTTGGCAATGGCGTTTTGCAAGCATACACGTGTTTGATTTTTTGACAGGAGCTGGGAATAGTGCTGACTTAATTCGACCTTAATTCTTTACTGATTTTTTTATTTTGCTACCCGAAAATCATTAAAATAAAAACAAAGCCTCCACGGACTCGTAATCCGTGTTTTTATTAAATATATTATTTATATATTTAATTTAAAAGCTTACATTTAAGATGTTACAATATAGATATATAAAATAAACATAAATACTATAAAAAAACTTAAGTAGCGAGGCAAGGCCCAAACAACCGGTTAGGGCTGCAGACAGAGAAATCTCCGGACAATACGTGCCGTGTCGAGAATCACTGCTTTTTGTATCCGGCCCTTGATCCATCCGTCAAGCGAGAGCCTCTTAAGATGTTGATCGAGACTCTTCGCTATCAAGCCATTCGCAGATACAACTATCGGAACAATGACCGTCGAATCAACATCCCACATGGCGGTTACCTCGTATGCCAAGTCAAGGTACTTACTGGCTTTGTCCTTCTCGGCTTTTACGAGGTTCTTGTCATGAGGGATGGTAATATCGACGAGCATTGCACGGCGTTGGGAGCGGTCGACCACCACGATATCAGGTTTATTGCACGCAATAGTCCTGTCCGTGATGATAGAGCGATCCCAATAGAGCAACGCACGGTCATTTTCAAGAACTGGCACTGGTACTTATAGTACGGTGTCTCATGCTCAACAAGGCCGTATTGAAGGGCAAGCTGTTGATGGATAATCCTGCCTACTAGGTTGTGTCTATGCAAATACTCACCGTTTCCAAGATGAGAACAACCAGAGATAATATGCCTAAGTGACTCTCCCGGACGGCGGCTGTCCACAAGTTTTTTTTTTTAATAGGATAGGGTAGCAAACTAGCAAACGTCTCACCTGATGTGGTGATGACAACACCAGAGGAGTCACAGATGCGATGCCGGCGATAAAAGGGAATAAGGGGGAAGGGGGATTGGGCCTCCGGTACCCTCACTCACTCGGCGAAACGCCGCCATATTGGATTTAGAATGACGTTACAGTTAATAATGCATTGTCATCCAAGCTAAACGTATGTAAACAATTTCAGCTCAATCGGTTAATCGATTGGCTAAGACACTTAGCGGAAACAGAAAAGGAAACAGATGTCAAAAGTAAATTTTAGCAGAAACGAAAATGGAAACGGAAACGGATACAGAATCGGTTTTTTTTATAGGATTGCCAAACGAGCGAACGGATCACCTGATAGTAAGCGATAACCGTTGCACATGGACACCCGCAACACCAGAGGAGTTACAGATGCGTTGCCGGCCTTTTAAAAGGGAATAAGGGGGAAGGAGGGGTTGGGCCTCCGGTAACCTCACTTACTCGGCGAAACACAGCGAAAGCGCTATTTTACGTCGGTTTTCTGTGAGGTCGTGGTATCGTTCCGGTCGAGCCGGCCCAATTCGTGCCGAAGCATGGCTCTCCCACGGTAAAAAACGGCTGCCCTGAGGGAAAATATTATTATTATTTTGTCACGTTTTAGAACCCCACCCTGGGGTAGCGCCGGGAAATCAGCGTCTACCGTATCTGTGATGTACGTCTGGTGACGCAACGATCCACAGATACAAAATCTACTAGGTTTAAACTAATACATATTGTTAGACTGTGGTCTTCTGAAGCGGCGATACTGGCAGATTACTCATTAAGCTAAACACCGCCGCCGAAACGTGTTAAATATCTTAACACTGGTTAGTATACCGGTTTCAAGGTGTCTCCATCTGAAGTCCCGGGTTCGGGTCCCGGTGGAGGCAGATGTTTGTGTGATAAATCCGAACATTTGTACCTTAGTCATGGTTGTTAATATATATATTTATATCAAATATATTTAGATATATATGTATATCTATCCGTTACCTTTTTTTTTTGTTTCCCTGAGGAAAATGCATTACATTGCATACCCCAGCTGTGGCGAGCCGGCGGTTATGTGGGGCTCTCCTCCCCAGAAGGGGGAGGCCTACCCACTAAAAACCTCAGGGATGGCCTTCCTTAGGCATGTAGGGAGCCCCCGGGAACACCAAGCCACCTCCGGGAACCCCCAGCCTCCGCTCCCCCGCCTAGAGGGGAGCCCTCCTCGGGGGAGGCTACCACCTCCCCCGGTCTCCTCCACCGGCGACGCCCCCCGGCCACGGAAGGGGCGTGGTCCATCCTGGGTCGCCGTAGCAGTCGCGACTTCCTCGCGCCCGCCGGCGACAGATACTCACCGAAGTAGCTGTGCCCGGTGAGTACCTGAGTCAATCGGTAGGTGACCTCCTCCTTCCCGTATCTATCCGTTACCCTAGATCCCATAACACAAGCCTCAGAGCTTTGGGTGTATGTGTTAGAAATATATTTTTTACTAGCGGACCCGACAGACTTCGTCCTATCAAAAAGATTTGTAAAGTGGCAGTTTTTTGTTCCTACTTATTTTATAGTCAGGGCAAAAATTTCTCCTGTACAGAACCGACACCCTGGTGGTAGGGCATTGTAAACATAAAATAATTAATTGCAAAAAAGGTCCAAATGAACTATTACATTTTGTGACTATTCAATTTTGGTACGTGACATTAAATCCTCCAACGATGTATTCTGTGTTGCAACGCACACACGCACACTGTTTTAATAGATGTGATTAAACTTCAACTTTATACAGCGTTAATAAAGACAACAATGAGTGATTGCAATATAAATTGTATACAAAAACAATAATGCTCAAATTGACTGTACGTTTTAGTTAGAAAACGGTTGTATGGGGAAAAAGACGTAATTCGAATACCTATAGGTATTCGAATTACGTAAAAACCATCCTTGAACTTCAACAAACATTAAAAAAAAATAATTGGCCAAATTGGTCTAGGCGTTGTTGAGTTATGCGCTTACCAACACATTTTGCGATTCATTTTTATATATAAGATTTTATTCTCTCAACTCAGTCGTTGTCAAATCGCTTGCTAATTTCTACTGTACGCAATTTATATGATTTTACAAGCGATGGTACGTTTGCCCGTAGAGCGATCGCAATGTTCTGAGAAAGTGCGAACAATAACGAGTTGATCTTTCAATAATTCTGGGGAGTGCTAAATATACAGTTGTGTGAACAACTAGCCGTGGTTGTGCTTACAATGTAATGGCGACTTTCATCTGTTAAATATTACTTCATTGTGCTTAAGAATTAACAAGTGCTGCCATTGTTTAAATTATTTTTAACTAGCTTTTGCCCGCGACTTCGTTCGCGTGGACTTCAGGTTCGTCCCGTCTAGTCTAGTAATAAGTAAGAAATACGGTAACTAAGCACTGCAGAGCCCTAATCATAGGCCTATAGGTAGCTACTGCAGTATGCTCCTATAAACTACATTTAACGATCTTTTTCCTTTTGTGGGTTATTCCTAAGAGATAAACATATACCATCACGGACTTTTTGTAGACCTTTTTAAGTTGTACAATACTGTAGTAAATTGTTTTGATCTATCTTGTAGGATTCAGTCAGCGTTTGCAATGTAAGCGCAAAAAATGTGTTTTTCTTACGACCTCATAGAAACCTCAAAAATTGTAGCCTATGTGTTATTCTGATGTATAAGCTATATTGTGGTGAAGTTTCATTCAAATCCATTCAGTAGTTTTTACGTGAAAGAGTAACAAACATCCATACTTACAAACTTTCGCCTTTATAATAGTAGTAGGATATAATGAAACCGGTCGTCATTCGTCATCGTTTCAGCCAACAGCCGCCCACTGCTGGACACAGGCCTCTCCCAAGGACGTCCGCGCCGGTCAGTTCTGCGCTGCTAGCATCCAACGCCTTACGTTTTCCACTTGCTACGACCCAGACATACTTCGCTAGCTTCCCTGACTTTCATTAACCCACGGCCAGTCACGGGTACTCTTGGCGTGACCTTCCTCCAGTATATCACCTATTTTTTGCCATGTTTTTCGGTTTTGGGTAGAACCCCTTTTTTTTTTTTTTTTGTTTCCCTGAGGAAAATGCATTAAATTGCATACCCCGGCTGTGGCGAGCTCTCCTCCCCAGAAGGGGGAGGCCTACCCACTAAAAACCTCAGGGATGGCCTTCCTCAGGCTTGTAGGGAGCCCCCGGAACAGAAAGCTTCTTCCGGGAACCCCCAGCCTCCGCTCCCCCGTCGACACAGGGGAGCCCTCCTCGGGGGAGGCTTACTACCTCCCCCGGTCTCCTCCGCCGACGACGCCCCCCGGCCACGGAAGGGGCGTGGTCCATCCCGGGTCGCCGTAGCAGTCGCGACTTACTCGCGCCCGCCGGCGACCCGCGCGGCGCCGCAGCTGTGCTACCGAGCCCGGCGCCGCCTTCTTCGAGCGGGATCGGCCATCTCCCGACCCCGCTCGGCGGCCTCCTTCTGGAGCATCACTGCCTCACAGAAGGAGGCCCTCCAACCTCCCTCGTCCGCCAGCATTGCCGCAATCAATGCTGGCGGAGACAGATCTCGCCCGATCTCTGCGACCAAGACTCGGCGTTCGGAGGCCCACGCGGGGCACTCCGCCAGCGTGTGCTGGGCCGAGTCGAGGTCGGAATGCGCAGTGGTGACAATGTGTCGATCCCTCCCGTCCTATTCGACACAGATACTCACCGAAGCAGCCGTGCCCGGTGAGTATCTGAGTCAATCGGTAGGTGACCTCCTCCTTCCCGTGGAGCTGGGTGGAACCCCTACTTACCTGATATTGAATGCCCACTTCTTACAACTTACAAAATTTTATAAACATTCATTTTTTTTTCCTCTGGAGAGGAGGCTGAGAATCCATCATGGATACCGACGCAACAGGCAAGCAGGGATGCGTTGATTATGTCGGACTCCTGGTGAATCGAGGCGGCTCGACCCACCAGACCTACCGACTAAACTCAGCCTAGCCTTGGCCCTAAGGGGCCTACGGCTTGAAGGGAATGGTTGGCGCATCCTCGGGAGAGGGCACGTCAGCGCTGCCCTCCGAAGAGGACATTTGCGTGAAGGAAGGCTCGGTACGCCAAAGTGGGTCCGGCCTTGAAATGATGGGGCCTACTCGTGCAGCAAGCTGCGAAGTATGGACTAACTAAGGGATGGCGGCGCAGATGCCGCCTCTCGCAAGGCTTGAAGAGCCAGCGTTAATGAGTCGGGAGGGTCAGAAAGGACGTGTCTGGGTCGACGATATTCTGTGTTACGCGGATTGACTGTGATAAACATTTATAATATTTCTTTTTACAAGCTTTTATTTAGTTTCACCTGTCCCGTTGTCTGTCGTTCTGTAATCAAATCTTGCAACTTAAATTTGATCCACTTCCCGGTTTCCGATTGAGCTGAAATTTGGTATACACGTTTAGTTCGGATGACAATGCATGATTAACTGTGTGACGTCTTTCTAAATCCAACATGGCGGCGTATCCAATATGGCGGACCAATTATTTTTAATGCACTCCTGCAATATGGGTATCAAATAAAAGGGCTTGCAAGAATAACTAGAAAAATAATGTGACGTCATTCTAAATCCAACATGGCGGTGTGTCCAATATGGCGGACCAATTATTTTTAATGCACTCCTACAATATGGGTATCAAATAAAAGGGCTTGCCAAGAATAACTAGAAAAATAATGTGACGTCATTCTAATCCAACATGGCGGCGTATCCAATATGGCGGACCAATTATTTTAAATGCACTCCTACAATATGGTTATCAAATAAAAGGGCTTGCCAAGAATAACTAGAAAAAAATAATGTTATGTCACTCTTAATCCAATACGGCGGAACACCAAAAATGGCGGATAATTTTCTTTTATTCGTTCTTACAATATGGGTATCAAATGAAAGGGCTTGTTCTCAGCAAGCCTGTAGAGGTACTAAAAAGTTAAAAATAAAATTAAAGAAAAAGAAAACCTTTTTAAAAACAAACTTTTTTACTTCATAGGTAGTTTTATAAGTAATTTTATATCTTTATATATTGTTAGATACGGGGAACAAGGAGCTCTAGTTAAACACACGGCTGCTAGTGATCGACTGTTTATTGCAAATCCCGGTGGCCGCGGCAATCGCGCGCACACACACATACACAACATAATATATATATATATATATATATATATATATTATATATATATATATTATATTAGAAGATAGTATAATGTAAGTAAATAGGTACTATCATAATTTTATTTAACTTTTTAAGCCTTGCAGCAGAATGGCTAAGCCTAAGTCCCTGCATCTTATTTCACAGTATTTCGCAATTTATCCTTCATCGCCACTCCAGCCATTTCCCTCAAAGCTCTTGTTTCCACTGCAACAATCCTGCTTTTATCTTCTTTTGCCAAACCCATAGTTCACTTCCATACCTCCAGATGCCTTCAGGTCTTTTGACAAGCTCCGTAGTAGAGTGGTTGGTACACCGGTTTCAAGTTGTCGCCATCGCTGAGGTCCCGGGTTCGAGTCCCCGTGGGGGCAGTTGTTTGTGTGATGAATGCGGGCATTTGTACCTTAGTCATGGTTGTTGATATATATTTCTATCAAATAATATATGTACGTCTATCCGTTACCCTAGATCCCATACCATAAGCTTTCAGAGCTTAAATTTATAATATACTAGCTGACCCGTGCCCACTTCTGTAATATTAAAAAAAACTACTTTTTGTAACTTAAATATAAAAGTTGCACATATGCTGTCGTTGACTTTTTGTAGGCATGAAATGATGAATGATGATGATGATGATGATGATGATGATGAATGATGATGATGATGATGACGATGATGATGACGATGATGATGATGATGATGATGACACTCAGCAATAATGTGGCTTTCTATTGGTGAAAGAATTTTTAAAATCGATGATGATTATGATGATGATGATGATGATGACACTCCGCAATAATGTGGCTTTCTATTGGTGAAAGAATTTTTAAAATCGGTTCAGTAGATCCCGAGATTACCCCTTACAATTTAACAAATATACAAACACACAAACTTTACTTCTTATAATATTAGTATAGAAATGTGTTATCAATCAATCAATCAATACATAGTATAAAACAAAGTCGCTTTCGCTGTATGTCCGTATGTATGCTTAGATCTTTGAAACTACGCAACGGATTTTGACGCGGTTTTTTTTAATAGATAGAGTGATTCTTAAGGAAGGTTTGTATGTATAATAATTGCATAATATAGTAGAGAAACACTGATAAATTTAAAGGTTTCTAATGTGATGTCGTAAATAAGCATGTTTTTTTTGCGCTTATATTGCAAACGCTGGCTGAACCCTACGAGATAGACCAAAATAATGTACTACAGTATTGTACAACTTACAAAAATCCACAAAAAAGTCCGCGATGGTATATGTCTATCTCTTAGGGATAACCCACCATAACCATTTTTTCACTGCACCCGTGCGAAGCCGGGGCGGGTCGCTAGTAGATTAATATTTAAAATAACCAATTAATCAAACATAGATTGTTCGGTTAGTGTGTGTACAAAATACATGTTGTCGTTTACTTTGCCAATGGCGACATGTCGGTTGAATGTTCACTAGGACCCCTGACCTGACCTGACAGGCAATGCTCAAGGGGCTCCGCACTCAGGCGACAAACCGCCATTTAACAGGAACACCGTGTTATGCTTTATGGTTTTTGTAAAGACTTGAGAACGGTGTTCCTGACATGACAAGAATTGATACACATAGAGAGCTTTTGTTTGAGTTCATATAATTTTTAATTTGTAAAAAATATTTTAATAGTGATATAACATTTTTCTGGATTTTGATGTTGTTTGGAAGAGCTCGGAGGCTCACAGGTTTACGGTGACAGCCACAGGAAAAAATGTTTGGTTTGTGTTTTGACTTAGTTTCATTATTTTTACATTCAAATGAGTTACATACCTCGTCGGCTTAGTATGCCTGTCTCGCTAGTAAAGGAATAAATATTTCTTACCCTCACACCAATTAGTTTTTTATTATTATTCATATATTTAATTGATAATCTTACAATATAGATATATAAAATAAATATAAATACTATAAAAAACTTAAACCTAGTATGCTGCCGGTAGCGAGGCAAGGCCCAAACAAACCGGTGGTTAGGGCTGCAGACAGAGAAATCTCCGGACAATACGTGCCGTGTCGAGAATCACTGCTTTTTGTATCCGACCCTTGATCCATCCGTCAAGCGAGAGCCTCTTAAGATGTTGATCGAGACTCTTTGCTATCAAGCCATTGGCAGACACAACTATCGGAAGAATGATTGTCGAATCAACATCCCACATGGCGGTTACCTCGTATGCCACGTCAAAGTACTTACTGGCTTATTATTATTATTTGTTCCCCTGAGGAAAATGCATTAAGTTGCATACCCCGGCTGTGGCGAGCCGGCGGTTATGTGGGGCTCTCCTCCCCAGAAGGGGGAGGCCTACCCACTAAAAACCTCAAGGATGGCCTTCCTCAGGCATGTAGGGAGCCCCCGGGAACACCAAGCTACTTCCGAGAACCCCCAGCCTGCGCTCCCCCGCCGATACAGGGGAGCCCTCCTCGGGGGAGGCTACAATACT
This sequence comes from Scirpophaga incertulas, assembly GCA_036419045.1. NCBI lineage: Eukaryota > Metazoa > Arthropoda > Insecta > Lepidoptera > Crambidae > Scirpophaga > Scirpophaga incertulas. The sequence continues at coordinate 66,357 of CM071627.1, read as the reverse complement.
TCCCCCGATCTCCAACACCGACGACGCCCCCCGGCCACGGAAGGGGCGTGGTCCCTCCCGGGTCGCCGCATCCGCTGGCGACCCACACCAATTAGTCTAGTCCAAAGTAAGCAATCTTTTATTCATTGGATGAACTCACCAACAGAACTATGTATTTCTTCCGCTATAACTATTAAGACAAAATTAAAATTAATCAATAATTATGATAAACTAGCTTTCTGCCCGCGGCTTCGCCCGCGTGGATTTCGGGATTGGGTCTATAGAGGGTTAAGGGTCATAGCTTTTGCCCACGGCTACATATGCGCGGAAGTCGGTTTATGGCGCGAAGGTTTTATCGCGCTTCCCGTGGGACTAAACAGATAAAAAATACCGCAAAACCTTGCTCAAGAATCAGTCTATCTATTGATGAATGAAATCCGCATGAAAATCTGTGCAGTAGTTTTCGTGCGAAGCCTTTATTGTGCATCCCGTGGGATCTGTCGATTTTTCCGGGATAAAAAGTAGCCTATTATTTAATCCGGACTTTTATCTTTACGTCTGCTAAATTTCAAAGCAATCGGTTCAGGAGTTACGGCGTGAAAGCGGAACAAACAAACAAACAAACTAACTCACTTTCCGATTTATAATATTAGTAAGGATTACACTGTTAGTAGCCCGCCCGTGTTAATTTAGATCCCACGGGAACAGATAAAAGGTGTCCTATGTCCTTTCTCGTTCCGCAGACTATGTGTATGCAAATATTAAATATTATTAAATAATTATATTGTTATTTCTTGCCCGTGGCTCCGCCCGTCGTTGCTCCGTCCGCGTTAATTTCGATCCCACGGGAACAGTAGCTACTTTCTTCCGGGATAAAATGTGATATCCTTCCCCGTACCACAGACTATGTGTATGCAAATTTTCGTGATGATCGGTGCAGTAGTTTAAGCGTGAAGAGGTAACAAACAAACAAACAAACAAACAAATAAACAAACAACAAACAAACACACTTTCGCATTTATAATATTAGTTGGGATTGATGCATGTGTGTATGTATGTATATGTATGTGTATATACAGTTATTGATTTACTTAAATGATAACAATGCTTGGGTTTAATTTTAATGACTCAATAATAACGTTTCCAAATATTATGGCTTTAGTAATAACATGATGAAGCTATAGCTTTTATAGATGAAATGTGAACTTGTTATAACTTGTAACTGTACTTGTAAAATACAGGAAGAAAAAAATAGTCCTCACTGATTTTCTTGCTGGTTGTGTCTACAACCAAAGAGGCGAGTTGCTGCTACTGCAAGTCAATGTCATTTTCACATAAGAATGGAACATGTTTTAATTCCATGAAAAACATACAGAATTGCAACGCACAAGAAGAAATAAGCAGAAGTAGTCACGAAAAACTTACATATATGAATGATGTTTCCTGTAAAAAGCTTTACATGCTGTAAAAAACGAAAGCACTTCTGTGAATCCGTCACTGTCGTTAGTCTGTAAGCTGCCTTGCGAGCAGTGAATGTCGCGAGCAGCAGCTGTGTGCAGTGTGGTGAAATACAGCGCCGACCTCGGCCACCTAGCGTCCGTCGCCATTGTGTCTCGGTGACTTAATCGTTGGCATTCACTAACTAATGTCTTCTCATATACTTATTTTCTTTTATGAATCTCATTTTCATTTGAGATATTTTAAAACTTTAAATGTAAAACCGTCAAAAGATTATTTAGTTTTAACTAGCGACCTGCCCTGGCTTCGCATGGGTGCAATGAAAAAATGGTTATGGTGGGTTATCCCTAAGAGATAGACATATACCATCGCGGACTTTTTAAGCTGTAGTACATTATTACAAATGTAGTACATTGTTTTGGTCTATCTCGTAGGGTCAGGCAGCGTTTTTGCAATATAAGCGCAAAAAAACATGCTTATTTAAGATATCACATTAGAAAACTCTAAATTTCTCAGTGTTTCTCTACTATATTATGCATGTATTATACATATAAACCTTCCTTAAGGATCACTCTATCTACCGCATCAAATTCCGTTGCGTAGGTTTATAGATCAAAGCATACATAGAGACAGACATATGAGAGTTTGTTCTGGTCTGGATGTGCATTTGAGATTCTATGTTTGCACTGTACCCATAGAAATCCTAGAGTGGAGTGGAGTTAAAAAGTCTTGAATATCGAGCACACTCTTCTAAAGAATTCTCGTTCGATTCGTTATCGAAATCGTTTCCATATGTGACGACAATGTTCGGATATGATTCCAAATTCATTAATTCCCCTGTATATAATTTTAATGAAACGAAAGCGAATGTAGTGTCGGTTTGACTAACGAAATAAAAGCTAACTCTCAAGTTGCAAGCTTGGATGTTCGATGCGTTTGGTTGGCTAACCTGATGACCGTGCTGACACAAATTGAATGTTGGCTTGTTCCGTTGTTCCGGGTGTTCCGTTTGCAATAATTGAAACCAAATTAGGTTTTGTAGACGACGATAGTACATTATTGCAACGGCCGTCGAAATTATCCATTACTAGCGACCCGCCCCGGCTTCGCACGGGTGCAGTGAAAAAATGGTTATGGTGGGTTATCCCTAAGAGATAGACATATACCATCGCGGACTTTTTTGTGGATTTTTGTAAGTTGTACAATACTGTAGTACATTATTTTGGTCTATCTCGTAGGGTTCAGCCAGCGTTTGCAATATAAGCGCAAAAAACGTGCTTATTTACGACATCACATTAGAAACCTTTAAATTTATCAGTGTTTCTCTACTATATTATGCATTTATTATACATACAAACCTTCCTTAAGAATCACTCTATCTATTAAAAAAACAAAAAAACCGCGTCAAAATCCGTTGCGTAGTTTTAAAGATCTAAGCATACATACGGACATACAGCGAAAGCGACTTTGTTTTATACTATGTATTGATGATGATGACTGAAAAAATGCAATGTGACCCCTTCGAATGTTATAAGCGCGAAAGTTTGCAAATGTGGATGATTCTTTCTCTTTCACGTAAAATATACTCAACGGATTTTAATTAATATTTACAATAATATAGCTTTTGCATCAGAATAACACAAAGGCTCGCGGCGGCGTCTGAGGCGTCGCTTCCCTTGCCTCCCTTCACGAGTAGGTTCCCATCAATATAGGCCGGAGCCATTTGGGTGTGCCGCCCCTCTTCTAGCGCATATGCTCTCTTTATAGGGCAGCGCTTACTGCGCCTCTCCTGAGGTGCGGTCTTCCTTATCACGTCAAGCCATAGGTTCATTTTGACCAACGGCTCAGGCTGAATTTAGTCGGTAGGTCATTCTGGTCGAGCCGCCTCGATTCGTCAGGAGTCCGACATAATCTCGATTATATTAATTAATATTAGCCTTTACAGCGCTTACCTATTCAAGATTTTGGAGTAGACGCTGGCTTTGTAGGCACCAGGAGCATATTCAATGTTCAAACATATTTCAGCTAGTTGAAGCTGCGAGCGACTAACATGCCGGTAATTTCTTTCACTCCGACCCAAATATATCGATGTCTAGTCAAGGGGAAAAGAATAACGCATCGCACGCCAGGACAATAACAATGCCTGGCCACTTCAGGAGATTCGCTTCAGGGCAACTTCCTTAATGACGTTTTGTGTTGCGTTCTCATGATGCAGTCTGTAGTATTTGGTTATTGCCATGTCTGGCGGAGTGGTGCGCTGCAATTGATGCAAACACGACAGGCACACCGAGCCACGCCGGAGTTGCGATGCAGCTATACCAATGGTGGTCCCTGATGCGATTTCCGGCAAAATGAGGAATCGGCAGAATGAAGAAACACAGCGGAGTTTTTAGTGGGTGCTAGCCCCACACTGCCCCTCCTCCCCTCACCCGGAGGAGGGATTATGCGCCGGGGACTAACATCTTCCCCCCGGGAATAGGGATTTCCTCCGCCTCAACAAAAAAAAGGGCTGCACCGCGCCCTTTGCAGCAGCGGTCGCTAGCTCTACACGTCGTAGGGTCATTAGGACCTTGGGCTCAGGCAGAGTTTGATCGGCAAGCCACATCCTCGACTGATCAGGCGACGGACATCACCGTGATACTTCGCCGTGGTGGTAGCCACGAGGGTCTCATACTCCCCTCTCCTGACGGCCACATTTAAATCACGTGTATGCGTGACAACTGTTGTTTTTTGAAGTACTGAGTGATACCAGTTCGCCGAATATTTCCAACTAGCTTTTGCCCGCGACTTCGTTCGCGTGGACTTCAGGTTCGTCCCGTCTAGTCTAGTAATAAGTAAGAAATACGGTAACTAAGCACTGCGGAGCCCTAATCATAGGCCTATAGGTAGCTACTGCAGTATGCTCCTATAAACTACATTTAACGATCTTTTTCCTTTTGTGGGTTATTCCTAAGAGATAAACATATACCATCACGGACTTTTTTGTAGACCTTTTTAAGTTGTACAATACTGTAGTAAATTGTTTTGATCTGTCTTGTAAGGATTCAGTCAGCGTTTGCAATGTAAGCGCAAAAAATGTGTTTTTTTACGACCTCATAGAAACCTAAAAAATTGTAGCCTATGTGTTATTCTGATGTATAAGCTATATTGTGGTAAAGTTTCATTCAAATCCATTCAGTAGTTTTTACGTGAAAGAGTAACAAACATCCATACTTACAAACTTTCGCCTTTATAATAGTAATAGGATATAAGTGCGTAAAAAATAAAATTGATTTAGTACAGATCTTTAAATGCACTTTGAGTATAACAGAAAATATTTTTGTATAAAAAATAACCTTTGTTTATCACTAAATGATGTACTGTTTATATACAGAGAAGAAGCAAGAGAAGTGTGCCAGGATTGTAGCAAGTGGAGAGAGGTGGTCTCTGCCTACCCCATTGGGAACAAGGCGTGACATATATGTATGTATGTATGTATGTTTATATACAGTATTAGTATTAATAATACACAGTTGTGAATGTTATTTACGGACCTTTCCTTTTACTACTTCGAGAATATTTGCAATATTTATTTATTTATAGACATATATACATATTAATTAATTTATATATCCTTATAAACATAAACATTGATTTACTTTAGTGCAAGAGTTCGCCTATTTTTTCGCCAATTTGTAACCATTCTTTTTGGAAGGCTGATGGCCGTTTTCACCAACCTTGTCTTAGCTTAGGTGACTCCTAAGTGACATGTTGTCACTTTTTATATTAACTGAAAAGAGTGAGACAGCATGTCTCTTAGGAGTCGCCTAAGCTAAGACAAGGTTGGTGAAAACGGCCATGAGAATCTTAATAAGGAGCCTAAGATATCCGCGCAACGACAAATGCTACGGTGATTATATCGAACCGCACGCGGCCAGAGCGGTCTGACCACGTAACCTGCCGACTACGCTCAGTCTCTGCCTAAGTTCTGAGAACCATATAGGCAAATCGTGAGGGCGACCGCCCCCTCAAGAGAGGAGGCGATGCAGCACAGGCCCATAAAAGGTGCCCAAAGCGCTCGAAGAGGCGCGGGAAGCCAAAGTGGTGCCGACCTTATCATGAGAGAACCTAATCATGGCGATGCTGAAGGCTGCTGAACTAAGGGATCATGGAGGATTTGGCGGTGCCGATGCCGCCTGCAAGAACCAGTGTTCTTTGGGTGACTTTAACCTTAGAAGGTTCATTGTGCGCGGCTAGGCTATGCACCGTTTCCGCTCTGGAGGGCAGGCTCTTCAGTTCAAAGCCGATAAAGTCCCAAGCCTTCTGCAAGACCAAAGGCTGTAGGGAGCGTTTAGTTGTAGGCTAACCTGCTGCTAGAGTCCAACATAACCACCCGCCGTAGACCGGGCGCGGGTGGTATCCGGTGTAAGGTCGTCCGAGCACCAAGGGGTTATTCAGACGACTACAATAGTAACACACCCCTTATGAGGATTAACTACCATACCAATGGAAAAAAAATGGCCAGGCTTCGGTTCCATACGTCATACAGACAACACGCGCGAATCAAAATCTTTTGTCAGAGGACCAGTTATCGTATATTTCATGTTTCACGTTTATTTAATCCGGACATGATTTATTATGGTTTTCAACATTCTTGCAGTTGGCGTGACGAATTGTCGATACTGGACGACGCTCAGACCGCGCGACCTCAATATTTCAGAAATCCATTCACTGGGTGAATTCCTGACCAATAATAAATCAGTAACAACCGTTTTGCAAACTGTTCTTGATTTGTTTGCAAGTTTACGTGTATTTATTTATTCTGCTTTCCACGATAGAGATATTTTTAGGCATTGCCGATTGACCAAGCATACCCTTTAAGTCGGCACCCTGACGGGCACAGCAAAAAAAAAATATTATATAACTGTTTTATTTTTGATTCATAAAAATTATTATCTATTACTTATGTTTCATTATATTATTAATGTTTATTTTATATATAAATTCTTAATTTAATTTTAAAGTAATTATTCCCCGTAATGATCTAAGTTATATTGGATATTATGATATATTACTTTTACTATCCAACTATGTAAGCTATGGAGGCAATAAAATTTGATTTGATTTGATTTGATATTAGTAATATTATGCTTAGCAATGTTAATCATTACGAAGTATTTTGGACGGAGACCACAGTATGCCTGAAATAAGATTTTTACCTGACCACAGATACAATAAAGAAATCGCACAGATAAAATTAACTTTAAATTAACTGTTCGTATCTAAAAGACTCTCCCAACTTCCGAACACGAATTATTATTTACAGCTTTTATTCAACTTGACGTATGTATCCTGGAACCTTGAATCAATATTTCACCCACTTCTACTAAAGCTATCGAGCTGAAATTTTGCATACGCAATACAAGATTTTAGAAAATGCAGTTATTTTGAATCCAATATAGGCGGACGGTACAAAATCGCGACTTGTCGTTTTCATAACAACCCCTTTTTTTTGTTTCCCCTGAGGAAAATGCTTTTAAAGCTTTTATTTACACATTTACAAAGACGAAGGGATATTGTTTGTACTCAAAATATGGGAATTAAGCATACTTTCTTGGCCTGATTTTATGTATTCCAGGGACCTTTTCTATATAATAGATTAAACGCCAAGCTGTGTATGTTTAATTGTACCTATCATAAAGCTAAAATACTTCTTCAAGAAGCACTTTAAGTTAAGTCGTACGACGATACAGAGAAACTATCACTAGCCACCAAATAATTTGTATTTTTATTTATATTTTTATCTCTTTCTTACTTTGTTTAAATTTAGTTATTAATCAGATATAATATACATTTTGCATTTGATTTATGTGTCCATATTTTTATTTTGTAATTACAAGTCTGAGATACAGGTTAATCCTAGTTCAGGTATGTTCACAGTTATATAATACGTGTATACATATAAGTTAAGCTAAAAAATGTAATATTGACTATAGAAGTTATTATTAAATAAATAATATTATAAATATTTAGACATAAAATAAAATGTACTGAACAGGGGAAAATAAGTTGTTATTGAAAAGTAAGTGTATAAAGACTACATAGTATAAAACAAAGTCGCTATCTGTCTGTCTGTCCCTCTCCCTGTGTATGCTATCTTTAAAACTACGCAACGGATTTTGATGCGGTTTTTTTATAGGTAGAGTGATTCTTAAGGAAGGTTTATATGTATAATACATACCTGTGGTCTTTTCCTAGGAGGTAGACTCTGTACCAGGGTCGTCTGCATGGGTACCTCCGTCTTACCTATTTCCGCCGCCAAACAGCAGGGTTCGCTTCGCTGTGTTCCGGCGTGAAGGGTAAGATAGGCAGTGAAATTACTGGGTACTGTGACTTTACATCTTATGTCACAAGTTGGCAACGTACACTGTGGTTCTTATGAGCTTTGCAGATTTGCTGCGAATCTCGTGGGAACCACATGTACTATAGGCGACTGTTACCACTTACCATCAGGTGGGCAGCCTGCTTATTTGTCAACTTTAGCAATAAAAAAAAAACATAATATAGTAGAGAAACACTGATAAATTTAAAGGTTTCTAATGTGATGTCGTAAACAAGCACGTTTTTTTGCGCTTATATTGCAAAAACGCTGGCTGAACCCTACGACATTTATCAAAATAATGTACCAACGTTCACAGTATTTCTGTAGTGTATTTAGTATCAACATGCACCCGTGCGAAGCCGGGGCGGGTCGCTAGTTATGATTTTAATTAAAGCTTGAGCGCTCCTTACATAATAAGAAGTCTCTTAGTAGGCACTCTCTTATTTTCTCCTTTTTTAGTACATTTTATTTTATATCTATTGTTAATTAAAAGCTTCCTTTTTCCATATCCATTCCTCCGCATAAAAGGATACGTAGTTCTTAAGCTCTTTGTGCCCTTAAATTTTATATTTAAGTGCCTGTAAAGACCTGTGTTGAATAATGATCATTTTAATTTTGAATAAAGATTAAACTAGCTTATCCACGTTTCAAACACATTTGTTATGTTGTAGGTGTAGGTTTTTATTCTATCACCGAATTAAACAATAAAATACAAGTAAATAGCAAGAATAAAACATTTGAAACACATCGTGAAAACAGTTAGGTGCGTTTTATTTTTTAGCTCTGTTTAGCTAACTGTTATTGTCTAATAAAGTATAGATTAATTTTAAGATTTAATTTTAACTACATATTAAATAATGCTAAAATAAAAACATAGCTCACTTTCTAACGTACACAGCGATTGCATTAAAGGACAACCAACAGTGACGGGTTTAAATTCATTTTTTGAAAACATTTTAGCGTTTTGTTCGAGTTTTAGCACAACAAAAAATGTGAGCCGTGCTAGGCTTTTAATAATCAAACCTAATTTTCATGTAAAGTTTCATCCCCTATTTCAACCCGTCACAGCCCTTTATCGTATTAAAAGTAATTTCTCAGGCTCTAGATTATCTGTGTGTTAAAATTTATTTAAATCAGTTCAGTAGTTTTGACGTGAATGTGCCACAAATAGACACGAGTTACTTTCGCATTTATAATGTCAGTAAGACTTACCAAGTTTGATAATATTTTGCAACAAAAAGATAACTCGACGTTATCGTTACGCGGACCTGACCAAAACATTCCCTCTATAAATAGAAGTCCATCTCTGCCTTTTGCTGTTTCCAGAGACGGGACGGTTGCGACAAGACGAAAATAGCTCAGCCCAAATAATGATTAGATGAAAAAAGAAACCGAGATCCATTCTAGCCATGTGCCATGTGCAGTGTGTCAGCGCCTTCTGATGTGCCCTAGAAAAAAGTAAAAAGCCGCGTCGTTAAAAAAACTAAAAAAAAAACGAGTTTAATGGACTGTACTTTGCCGCGTTTAAGTGTTACATTCACCATTCCTTTTTGTTAATCTATTTAAGAGTTTGTGGTCGCTCGCGGTAGTCATATCTTATCCTCACAAACAAGTCATTCATTCCTCAAACACAGCGTCATGAATTAAATACACGAGATGAATCATCTTTGCTCACCTCAAAAAGTTTTTACTGAAGTGTTTTGCACAAAGCAGAGACCTACGACCGGGAGGTAAAAGTTTCCTAATAAAGGCGCCATTTTGGTTTTTGCTGACATTGATTCCATTTTTACAAGCTTTTATATTGTTTCTTACTTGTTTTTGTTTGTTTTACATGATGTGACGTTTTATGTGTGTAATATGGTGTATTGTAATTTTTTAAGCATATTTTTAAACGCATCGCTGGCGGGGCGTTCCATCCCTTTTAGCACTAGAATTGGCGCGTTTTAATAAATTTTTTGTTTCATTTTTCTCTACTTTTAGTTTAGTTTGTTTTTTTATATATACGCAATTCAGGTCTGGAGATCTTTAGAGAAACTACATACAGTGGACGTCTAGGGACTGAAATAAATATATATTAATACTAAAATTATTTACTATCAAATGAATATCGAAGAAGAAAACTACCGAATCAGCAATGCGAGCGTGAAACTCTCGATAGGTACACAAAATTTGGCAGCAAGAACGAATTATATGGATACGATTGCGCATTTCGGAATCATTTCTATATTACTGTTAAATAGCTATAGACCATGACACTAGAAAGCTGCCTTCTTTCTTTATACGACTAAGCGATGGATCTGGAGACCTATTTTTGAATTACGAATGCGACTTCGGAATCACCGATGTGACTAATAATCACCGATTTTCAATAATTCTTATTTTTGAATGTCACTTATGTGACTATCTTAGTCACAGGTGTGATTTCATTACGAGTGCTCTCACCCACTCGTAATCAAGTCATACTTGTGGAAATGTTATCTGTGTTTTGTTTGGAGAACATATATATATATGTATATATATATACATATATATATATATATGAATGTAGCATATATATATACTATATATATGATAACCATGATGGTTAAGCCGGCAATAACCGGCAGCGGCTACATTCTGCGTGGAACCGAACTCTTACATTTATGTGTGTACTTTATCTATGTTGGCAGCTCTGCGATCGACTTTCAAAAATTGGATGTTTAGGAATCCGTGACCTCGAAGCCACCGCTCTGACTAACACCGCTGACTATTTAGTCAGCGGTGATTTCGAAATCGCATTCGTAATTCAAAAATGGGTCTCCTGTTATGTTTTTTGTAGTTAAGTCTAGCTAGCCTAGCTGTTCCCCGAAACCGTACTCAATACCTAAGTTTAGCAATGCACAGTGCAAAGCAACACAGATGTATTAGTATTATCAATCAATTCAAAACTGTCGCCACACAGCTCCGCGATCTTAGCACCTCATGTGCGGAATTTCGATTGACCAATTATACCATCTGAAAGGTCAGAAATTGGTCATAAAAGGTCAGTTGATCTCATTAATTGGTCAGCATCAGAAATTTTTTTATTAAGGATTAAAGTTTTTCAAGGTCAATTAATAATTTTAGCACCTCATTCGCGGAAAAAATAAAAAACTCCACCTATGCGCGATCGGGAAACATTCGCTGATAATTGGTCAGCTAATATAAATAGTTGGTCAGTTTAATTTAATATTAAAAAAAATTAAAAATGTTGTCTCTGTCGTAACGCGCATGCTTTGAGCCGGATGATTCTATCAGGGCAGTGAGTACTTACGCACAGCTCTTTACTATAAACCAGGCAGAGTAGGGGAAATATTTTTTTTTATAATTTTTCTTTGATATGTACTACTATCAAATATATATACATATATATATATATATATATATTATATATATATATACTATAGCCCAGGTCATTTTGTTGCTTTCTGCAGGAGAAGCAATAATCAATGGGAGCTTCATAATGATTTATCAACTAAAGAAGTGCGAATCACACATGATCCCACAATTACCCCGACTGCTGCGATTTTCATTAGGAGAGATACAGCTGTGAGAAATCAACCTATAAAAAGAAAAAGAACAGAAGAGTAATAGAAGAAATAGTTTAAGTAGCATAATAAAGTATAAGTATAAAGCTAGGGTTGAAAAACTTAAATTATGATAAATATATTGTAGAAATTAATTTTTATGTTAATTTTTTATATAAATAAACTTTTTTTAATTTAAAAAATTCATGTATATAGGAAATTATTATAAAATAAACTAGTTAACTATCCCATGTATGTACTTTGACCTTCACGTAATTTTAAAAAATATCCTATCTCTTTCTCCACTATTATATATATATATATATATATAATATATATATATATATATATATTATATATATATATATATATATATATATATATATATATATATATATATATATATATATATATATATATATATAATATGTATATATATTTGATAGTAGTACATATCAAAGAAAAATTATAAAAAAAATATTTCCCCTACTCTGCCTGGTTTATAGTAAAGAGCTGTGCGTAAGTACTCACTGCCCTGATAGAATCATCCGGCTCAAAGCATGCGCGTTACGACAGAGACAACATTTTTAATTTTTTTAATATTAAATTAAACTGACCAACTATTTATATTAGCTGACCAATTATTAGCGAATGTTTCCCGATCGCGCATAGGTGGAGTTTTTTATTTTTTCCGCGAATGAGGTGCTAAAATTATTAATTGACCTTGAAAAACTTTAATCCTTAATAAAAATAAATTCTGATGCTGACCAATTAATGAGATCAACTGACCTTTTATGACCAATTTCTGACCTTTCAGATGGTATAATTGGTCAATCGAAATTCCGCACATGAGGTGCTAAGATCGCGGAGCTTCGCCACACGCCAAAATGTGAAAAAGTTTCGCGGCGATCTCCGATGACAGATGCGGCGATTCACAAGAATTAAGTTAGGAGCGAAGGGAACGCGGCCGCCGCAACGTGCGCGCCATGTGCAGTGCACGCGGCAGCGGGCCGGCGGCAGGCGGCACGGCAGCGGCAGTCGGCTCCCCGCCGCGGCCGCGTCATGTTGTGCGTCGCGCTGCTCGTGCTGCTCGCGTGCCGGCCCCGCTGCGCTCACGTCACGGCCTCGCCGTCGCGCGCCGAACGCCTCTATCAACTCTACGCGCGGCTCGAAAACTTAAACATGCAACCTGTTGAACCGAGAATAGAAAAAACCCACCAAGAACTGCTGTATGAGAAACTGGAGCAGCTCAACTCGCTTAGACCAGACAAATACCTGACAGACGACGAGGAAGAGTTGCTGAACGCCGTGCAGAAGTGGGGCATGCTCACACCGGACCAGATGGAGGAAGTGATGCAGGATTTGCAAAGTGTAAAAGAAGAGCAAGAGTTTCTGAAGAATGAGAGATTGGCTGATGATGATAGCGATATAGACGATGATGTAAGTGATACATTAAGCCTTAAAAGATTTTTATCTGATTTTATCCGCATTATCCCGATTTCATGAGTATATTTGTTAAGAAATAAAAGGCAATGAATTTGTTTCGCTCACTCTGCACATTGATTAGTCTGATTCGATTTAATATCTTGCGTTAATTAACTAGATATGTACGTTAAAACGATCCTCGTTTTGTATAGTCTACGCATTCAATAATTATTGCATTAATGAAAGTAGCTACTTAAGATATAAATTTAAGACTTAATTAGGTTTTGACATGTAAGTAAATTCCCGACAACTTCATTATCAGTTCAATTGACAGTAACCGCAAAATAAGACGATATCGCACGGAGTTTTGTATAAACATTGATATCGGAATAAAAATATAAATTAATAGCTTGCAATCTTCGGAACGGCCGATATAGCCAGTAGGGCGACTGATTTGTCTTAGAGAAAATATCACCTTATTGTTAAATTTTGACACAGTTTTTACTAAATATAGTTTGTAAATCCGTTAGTGGAAATCGCAATGTCGATTATTAAAAACTTTAAACTTTTAAAATTAAAAAACTAGTTTTATCGCGGGGTCGAAATTAAAATTAACAGGCTTCTAACGAATCTCCTAAAATGTTCTTCATGGCGAAGTATTTTAGCCATGAACAGCGACGTCAACAACATCAACAAAATCATCCAAGAAATGATTCCAGGAGAAGAGAAACTTTACACGTGAATTGATACAATGACTGATGAGGCAGAGACCGTAAACATTCCAACTGAATTTTTAAATTCATTAAATGTTCCAGGAATGCCATTACACTATCTTAAATTAAAAATTGGTACACTACAACTATGTAATGGTACGAGACTCTGCATCAAACAACTACATTATAATATTACCGAAGCTAGTATAATGACTGGTAAAGAAAAAGCTTGTATTAAAAAAAATACTTTTAATTTATTTTCCGACTAAAAACCAAGCTTAGCAAACCCTTTCATTTGATACCCATATTGTAGGGGTGCATTAAAAATAATTAATCCGCCATCTTGGTAATGCCGCCATGTTGGATTTAGAATGACGTCACACACATACCCATGCATTGTCATCCGACTTACACGTGCATGCAAAATTTCAGCTCAATCGGAGACCGGGAAGTGGGTCAAATTAAGATTCCAAGATTTTCTTACATAGTTACAAGTGAAGCTAACATAAAAGCTTGTAAAATAATGTCACAGAAAAGTATGTCACAAAAAAGTATAATGTCACAGATTAATATATATGTCAAAGTACTTTTGTATGATAATGTCACTGTCATGACCACAGACTATATAGTGTGTTGTACTGTCTTTTACGTCCGATGTCGGGATCATGGAGGCAATATGCACTATGCCCACGTGCATATTGCTTCAATGATCTGAATCAATGGTCCTACCTGAAACCAGCGCTTTTGCTGCGTATAGCAGTAATAGCATTAGCTGAGGTAGGGGCCTTTTTGGCCAGACTTCGATGTTTTTATTCTATTTTATTTCATTTATTTTTATATCATAAGCATACTGTACAAGAATGGCCAAATAAATATCTTTCTTCTTCTTTCTTCTTTCTTTCTAAAAGGACAGATAGTATTCATACCACGTATGCCCTTAATGTCAAACGGATTGCCCTTTACTTTTAAGCGCTTACAATTCCCGGTAAAGTTGGCTTACAGCATCACTGTCACTAAAGCGCAGGGCCAAACATTTCAATCTCGTGGCGTTGACTTGACGGAGTAGGATCACTTCGAAATTAGTTTATTTACAATGTAAAACAGTGATTGACCCCTAGGGGTCTATAGGGGTCAACCTGCAAGAGGTCTACGTTAGCGAAACAAAAATTTGGGGGTCCATGAAATGAAAACGAGGGTCCACGATATTAGATCTCAACATACACTGATAGTAACATATTATTATTTACTTACGTTAAACTATATCTTCTAATATAAAGACATAAAATTATTTATAAAAGTACCAATGAAGTAAAAAATTTATTGTAAATGTTTAAAAAATTTTGTAAGTTGTATCCTACAACAATAAGGTATTAAATATCAGGTAAATAGGGGGTATACCCAAAACCGAAAAAAAGGACAAAGGGTCTACGACACAAAAAAGTTTGGGGACCTCTGTTCCAAACAATGAAACTATTAAACAAGTATTAGAAAAATAAAAGAAAAACGAATAAAATGACAAAATTTTCTCAATCTGTTCCTTAAAATTATTTTTGACACTATTAAACGTGCGGTGTATTTTAAACCCGTGCAACGCCGGGTTTCGCAGCTAGTATAGAATAAGAATGGTATAGGAAGGAAATGGTCAGAAGTGGAAATTCAATAGATTAATAACATTTCGCATATGTGTACACTGCGTTGGACATCAGTGATAATCAATTATGGAAGCCAAGGTCGGGCTTGGAATAGATCGTTTTGCGAGGAACGCCGACGGTTGCTTCTGTTTACTATTTAAGATCAATATTATTATCTGTAATAAACATAACTTACTTAAACATATTCATTGATACTGTGGGTTCTTCAAAGTTTTCAGAACTCTTTTTAGCGAAACTTATAAAAATATTATGCATTCCACTGTCTCTTGATGTTTTTAAAAAATTTGTAAACTTTTCGCCCGCGCTATATCGGGTTTTTCGAAAGGAAAGATATATTTTCCCGCGGTAAAAGATATCCCTATATCACAACATTCATCAAAATCGCTTCCGTAATTTATCAGCCTACTTAAAGAAAAATCTTTACCCTTTTAGGGTATCATCTCTTAGGTCGTCAAGAAGAACAATGTTATCAAAAATTTGGAGTCTATCGCCGCTCGCCAAACTGCCATATTAACTGTTCCATGTACTTTTACACTGGCATATAGTACGATTATAAATGCCTTTCTCGCGTTCAGGCTTCAAAAAACTAGAGATTCATTCATACACACTTCCAGAGCGTGTTACTGCTTTGCTTTATAATAAATTTAAAGCAGCTGTTAAAAATACTCAAATGGAAAAAGGTTTCTTAAATGAAGCAAATTCTTTAATTAGATTTTTATGATATACTAGCTGTGCCAGCGACTTCGTCCGCGTGGAATAGTTACTTTGAGCATCATATTTATTTTTGCAAACAACCACCTCAGCTGTTACCCGATCTTGACAACGCAACATATCCAAATTTGATCACCATAAAAACGATTCTAGTGAGTTAACATTAAAAGATAGACATATACTGTCGCGGGCATTTTTTTAGATCATTTTAAGAGGAATAATTCCTACATACATATTTTTTTGATATCTAGAACCGTTTTCGCAGCGCACGCAACGGAAGCCCTCAAAGATGAATAATTTTCACCGTTTTTTCCACATTTTCCATTATTTATTCATTGTTATATCTAGCCTAAAGCCTTCCTCGAATAATGGGCTATTCAATAATAAACTAGTTTATCAATTCGAACCAGGAGTTCCAGAGATTAGCGCGTTCAAACAAACAAACAAACTCTTCAGCTTTGTTACTCGGTGATAATGCAGCTTTCTAATCAAAAAATTATTATTGAAAGCGGTTCAGTACTTTTTGAGTTTACTCGTTACATACAAAAATACAAATCTTTCCTCTTTATAATAGTAGTAGCTCGCATTCATCACACAAAGATCTGCTCCCACACGCATTCGAACCCGAGACCTCGGAGATGTCGACACTCGACTATGGAGGTCGTCAATTTTATATGAAAACTATTAAAAAAGTAAACAGTTGTAGAATTATACTTTAAATCTTACTTCGCCACAAAATTAACCCTTAAACTTCAGAACAGCACCAAAACTGGAGGATGTAGAAACTATAAAGTTCTAATAATACGTCCGGCCCGTAATGAAATTTCCATAAAATTGATCCGGATATAAAGAGATCCTCTTAAGTGGATATCTTCGCCGGCGCGTCCACCTCGAGGGTCGCTGATGGACGCCGAGTGGTGCATTACAGCCACGTGCTTGGATTAAGACCACTTACGGCGAAGTTCATTGCTTGCTCGTGGAACTATTTATACTGCCTTCCAGATTACCAATAGGATAGATGACTTTTTTTTCCTCCTGAGGAAAATGTATTAAGTTGCATACCCTGGCTGTGGCGAGCCGGCGGTTATATGGGGCTCTCCTCCCCAGAAAGGGGAGGCCTACCCACTAAAAACCTAAGGGATGGCCTTCCTCAGGCATGTAGGGAGCCCCCGGGACCACCAAGCTACTTCCGGGAACCCCCCGCAGGATAGATGACTACAACTGAATATGACTGTCTATGGATTGTGTAATTATCAAACTTAGCAATTTCTATCTCGTGAACGTCCGTACGTCAATATAGAAAATTCAGTTAAATTTTTTTTAGCGCCGCAAACATGGCGCTGTATCTTCATAAATAATAAGCGCAGTCACACTGTTGATTCTATAATGTTTCTTAGTTAAAAGAGTATTCTTATTATATATAGAATTTAAAAAAATGTCATCTACCCAATTGTAGAGTCGTTGAGCCTTCACTCACTGATTCAAATCGCGAAAACAAATTCCAACGTGGACTACGTAGTTTCTTCTTTTTGTAAAATTTTGAAAATTTTCTGGTAAGCACGAAACCCTCGGGTTGTAGCAGAGCACCGGCGCTTTGCTCACATCCGTGTGTGAATCGCAGTCACCGAGTTGCGAGCCTTTTCCACTTCTGCGGCGCACACAATTTCGTTCGTATTGGGCATTTGTTAAGTTTTTCAATCAATTCAGTAGTTATATGATGCTTTATGCTTTATAAAGCTCAAATACGGCCGCATATGGAGTACTGCTCACACCTCTGGGCTGGAGCCCCCAAATATCAACTCGACCCTTTTGACTCCCTGCAAAGGCGTGCTTTCCGTATCATCGGTGATCCCAATATTACGGCCTCAACAGAGACCTTGGAGCAGCGGAGAGACTTTGGCTCTCTGTGTGTTCTTTATAGGCTCTTTAACGGAGAGTGCTCTGAGGAACTATTTGCAATGGTGCCTTTGTCACCTTTTTACCATCGCACCACCCGCCACCGCAGTAGAGTTCATCCATATCACCTGGAACCGATCTTGTCTAGTACAGTTCAGTTTCAGCGTTCATTCCTTCCGCGTACATGCAAACTCTGGAATGAGCTCCCAGCTGCGATGTTTCCTGAGCGCTACGATATGTCTGACTTCAAACGAGGCTTAAAAAGAGTGTTTCTCTCCAGGTAGGCAGCGGCTCAGCTGTGCCCCTGGCACTGCAGATGTCCATGAGCGATGGTTATCACTTACCAACAGGTGGGCCATTTGCTCGTCAGCCACCGTTGGAATAAAAAAAAAAAAGTAGTTTTGGCGTGAGAGCGCGACAGACAGACAGACAGCTACGTTTTAATAATATGAAATAGGGGACCCGACAGACTTCGTACTGTATCGATAATAAAAGACTTAACTAAACATTTTTTTAGTCATAACGGGAATCCCCAAAACAAAAGAAAGTTTTGTTGATAAAACTGTTGTTTTTATTTAATTCACGAGCATTTTAATATTTAAACAACTTTTAAACCTTCTCTGGACTTCCACAAATATATCAACACCAGCCAGCGTCCTCGAGTTATAGCGAGACTAACGACAGCAATGCATAATAAGGACAAATGAATACAATACTGAAATATTTCAAAAGTCACATTCAGTGTAACGTGAAATCAACGAGATCCGCGCGACGATGCGCCGCTATCTCTTTAACCGCGGTTAAATTTAACTGTGATGTGAATCAAGTCCAAAACCAATAAATTGTCTCGTCTAGGCCGCGTCCAGAGACGTCTCGTGACGCGGCCGCGGATTCCTCGTACCATTATATCGTCTACTTCGTGAACAGGATTTTATCACCTGCAGGCCTATGTGAATAGTGTTTTGATTTAGTGCTATTCCATTTAGGACCGCACTTTGGTCTATAAAACACACTTGCGACCTTGACAAGTTTCTATTATATTGACCTGTATATACTTAGCTCCATACTTAGTTCTATAATTAAACGTGATACATTTTAGTTTATTGTATCAATAAGGAAAATCTGTAAACTGTCACTCATGCATTGTTAACAGCATTCATTTCCAGAAGGATAATTCAATTCACATGATTCTCCTGAAATCTATCTCCTGGATTTGTCTAAACTAAGCATAATGGGATCCACGCAGCAAGCTGACTTGCTGGACGGATTTTTTTTTTTATTTAAATCCTATTACTATTATAAAGGCGAAAGTTTGTAAGTATGGATGTTTGTTACTCTTTCACGTAAAAACTACTGAATGGATTTGAATGAAACTTTACCACAATATAGCTTATACATCAGAATAACACATAGGCTACAATTTTTGAGGTTTCTAATGTGAGGTCGTAAAAAAACACATTTTTTGCGCTTACATTGCAAACGCTGACTGAATCCTCCAATGATAGATCAAAACAATTTACTTCAGTATTGTACAACTTAAAAAGGTCTACAAAAAAAGTCCGTGATGGTATATGTTTATCTCTTAGGAATAACCCACAAAAGGAAAAAGATCGTTAAATGTAGTTTATAGGAGCATACTGCAGTAGCTACCCATAGGCCTATGATTAGGGCTCTGCAGTGCTTAGTTACCGTATTTCTTACTTACTCTCGGGAGAGAGAGGCTGAGATTGAGAATCCTCACAAGGAGCACGAAACGTCCCCAGGATACCCCCGCAATGGCAAGTGTCACGGAGGTTGTGTAGGACTGTACGCGGCCAGAGCGGCCTGACCACGTGACTTACCGACTATACTCAGCCTGTGCCTTAGCCCTACGGCTTAAATGGATATCATCCATTAAATGACGACAGCTTGTGGTAAGGGTAACCATCGCTACATGACTTCTGAAATGTCATCGACTGAGCACTGGTACAGTTTTGCCCTAGTCCCTATTCACTTGGAGAGAAACATACTTCAGGAAAACCTACTAAACTTTGAACTGCCTCACTTGTTGAACGATCCGTGCCCATAGCGGTCCGTATTGGTCTAATGTTATTTTGTAAACATCTACCGTACATTGTGGTATGCTATCACGATAACACGCAACTTGTACTTCAGTCAATTAAACTATTTAAATTTTTAGACTTACGATAGCTTACCGATTGACTCAGATACTCACCGGGCACGGCTGCTTCGGTGAGTATCTGTGTCGAATAGGACGGGAGAGATCGACACATTGTCACCACTGCGCATCCGACCTCGACTCGGCCCAGCACACGCTGGCGGAGTGCCCCGCGTGGGCCTCCGAGCGCCGAGTCTTGGTCGCAGAGATCGGGCGAGATCTGTCTCCGCCAGCATTGATTGCGGCAATGCTGGCGGACGAGGGAGGTTGGAGGGCTGTGGCCTCCTTCTGTGAAGCAGTGATGCTCCAGAAGGAGGCCGCCGAGCGGGGTCGGGAGATGGCCGATCCCGCTCGAAGAAGGCGGCGCCGGGCTCGGTAGCACAGCTGCGGCGCCGCCGCGGGTCGCCGGCGGGCGCGAGGAAGTCGCGACTGCTACGGCGACCCGGGATGGACCACGCCCCTTCCGTGGCCGGGGGGCGTCGTCGGTGGAGGAGACCGGGGGAGGTAGTGTAGCCTCCCTGAGGAGGGCTCCCCTCTAGGCAGGGGAGCAGAGGCTGGGGGTTCCCGGAGGTGGCTTGCTGTTCCCGGGGGCTCCCTACATGCCTGAGGTAGGCCATCCCTGAGGTTTTTAGTGGGTAGGCCTCCCCCTTCTGGGGAGGAGAGCCCCACATAACCGCCGGCTCGCCACAGCCGGGGTATGCAATTTAATGCATTTTCCTCAGGGAAACAAAAAAAAAAAAAAAAAGACTTACGATAGCTGGTTCTTTTTCTTTTCTAATTTATAATTAGCTGTGCCCACGACTTCGTCCGCGTGGAATCGTAATTTTAGGTAGCATTTTTAATGACTGAGGTCTTATAAACGTAAGAGTAGACAAATCAGAAAGCTTCGAGCTGCTAAGCTGTCGGGAGTTACACGTGTTCTTGTGAGTCAACCATAAAATATAGATATGTTGTCATGGGATATGTTTTATATAATTTTAAGGAGAACATTCCCGTCATACATGATTTCTGTGTCGCTTTAACCATTAAGCTTTCACACGCGACGGAAGCTTAAAAAATGGAGTAGCTTTTCCCGTTTTCCCAAAATTTTCCTTCACTGCTCTGCTCCTATTGATTGTAGCGTGATGAAAAGTATACTATAACCAGCTCAGGAGTATGATAAATAATTGTACCAAGTTTTGTTAAAGTCCGTCAAGTAGTTTTTGTTTCTACAACAGTTATACAGACAGACAAAAAAGACAATGCCAAGATTTCTATGGCGCCATGCCCCACCAAATTTTTTCCAGTTACAAACATAATTTATATATGAAATGATAGCTAAACATCTGCACTTTTGAAATAATAAAAGATAAATTATATTAAAGCAGAGGATCGGTAGTTATGATGGTATAAACAATATGATTTTTTTTCACAAATATTAAGTTTATCTTAGACTTTTTTATAAGATGCAATTTTTAGTAGCCATCTACTATATCCTAAAAACAATAATAACAACAACTAATTGTTCTAACTATAAAAAAACAATTTTAAATCCAGTTCAAGTAACGCTCATACTTTATTAGAACACACGATTGAGGCTATCTATCAAAGTCATCTTTATAGACCTGTTTTATGTACATGTTATTATCTAACGTAATATTTTTATTTTATTTTGCATCAGAAGTAAAATGCGTTTATTCCTAAAAGCCTTTTATTGAGAACTAGGGTTCATGATTTCTCGAGCTTTTTAATTTCTCGGGTCTCGAGAATTCTCGAGGCTAATTTCTCGGGTCTTCTCGGGTTGTCGAGAAATTTACATTTGAGTACATTTTCTCATAATTTTTCGTTTTCAATAATGTGATTAATCATCAAATTCAGCGGATTTCTCTCAAATAAAAGTAGAGCTAACTTAGATAAAACTGTTATTTACAGTTTTAATTATAATGTGTTGTTTCTGTAGTATGACACTAAAATAGCGTTTGTTGCGTATGCTCGTCCACTCGTCAATACTCACACTTAGCCGGTTACCCGAAGAACAGATATCTGAAAGTTCGTATACCATTTCTTTCTCCTTTTCCTCATAGTATTTTAGTGTTAGATTCATAACATCATTAACAGACCGGGGCAGTTTATATCCTTTAGCAGAAAGTGAATCACGAATGAATTCACTTTTTGTGATTCCATTTATGGTGAAGCCGTCTTTTGCAGCCAGCTTTGCTAATATTTCACCCAATGATTGTGTTCGAGGAATTTTGAAGTTTAGTTTCTGTTGCTGCATACTTTCAGATCCAAACCTGCCTTTTTTTGGTGCACTTACACCTGAACTTGTATTTGCTTCTGATTCTGATTCTTCTTGGGTCTCGCTTTTAATGTTGATTTTATGCACATGTGCCAAATGTCTCACCAACCCGCTAGTATTGGAACCCTTGCAAGCAATAGTTTTTGGGCACTTTTGGCATTGCGCACTTGCAGCATCCTTATTATTTTGAAATATTTCCAAACTTTTGATACTTCCATCTATACTGACTGTTGTAGTTACGTTTAGGTAAAATCTATAACAAACGCAATTCAAATTAAAAATAAGCCCTAGGATTAATATTCGTCTAACAAGTTCAAAATAGCACACTTATTAATTTTTAAATACCTATGAAAAACATACGAGTAAAACTTGGAAAAACAAATAGTTGGTATATTTTATTTTTTATGCAACTCAAGTAATGAACTAAGCTTGTGTGTTGTTGTAAAAAAAGAATAAAATTAATTTAAGTAGTATAATTAATGTACCTATCTTATATATATCTTTAGATTATTTAAGTATTTTAATTTCATTATAAATAATAGAAAGAACAGATACCTAGTAAAATTAGTTGAGATTACCAATTAATGTTAATAAATATAATATAAATTAAAAAAGTAGTAGACTTACCTGTTTGATTTCAATTTGTCACGTAATTCACGAAACAATTGCGGATACTACTCTACTTAGTCTAAACCGTCGTCTGACCGAACGAACAAGGCTAGAGTCGAAACACGAATGAGATGAGCGTCTAAAACAAAGCCGCAGAGCGCGTACCGCAACATCAAAGGGTGCCGCCGCGCTTTGGCGCGTACCGCCGCCGCTGCCGCGCGTGTGAACAAACAGCAAACGCACATAAGTAGTTTTGTTTCACAATTTTATAGACTCCAATATGATTTCTTGAATTCTCGACTTTTCTGGAGTTAATTTCCCGGGATCAAAGCCCAAAGAAATCCCGGGAATTCTCGACTCGAGAACTCCCGGGAATGAACCCTATTGAGAACTCATTCTTACTAAAATGAATGATTAAATAACACTATTGAACATAAAAAATTAACAGAACAACAATTAAAGAAAAAAACTATTACCTATACTAAAAAGCATTCGACTTAGGTCCAATAGGTTTATGTTGGCTAAAAGGACTTGTATCCAGTGGCCAATAAAATTCTTTAAAAAAATAAGCTTTAAATTCTCCGACTAGGAAAAGGCATAGAATTCCATTAACAACTATTAAATGTAGATTTTTTTCCCCAGCTTTTTAGGTTTTTTATATTTGTTGTTAGGATCTATAATTTAATTAAATATTTTTCATAAATGTGTAATTACTGTAACTTAAATTAATCCTTGGGGCAGATCTTGGCATTCTCTTTTTACTGATTGCATTTTTGGCATCAGTTTGGAAATATATTTCATGTAGGTACAGAATTGACCTCTCTACAGATTTATTATAGTACAGATAACGTCGCCCCACACTGGAATGTTTATCCTGTGTCGTGGGTACAGTCACACAAAGAAATTTCACACGCACAGACTGGGACAATTTTTTATAAGTCAAAATATCTGTCCCGTCTGAATCCAACCCGCGACCCATTACGAAGAAGCTTTTATGCCAAACGTATCGCCGGGTTTTACGATGGAATATGAGAAATAATTACAATCAACCTAATTAAGAGTTTTTAAGGTTCCGTCCCTAAAGGTTAAACCAAGCCAAGGAACAAATTCGAATTCGTAATATTTATTGTAGTTGGACCACAAAAAAAAAATAACTTTTTCGGTAATCTTAATCACGATTGGGCGGTTATCAGTAATCCTACTACTATTATAAAGGCGAAAGTTTGTAAGTATGGATGTATGGATGTTTGTTACTCTTTCACGTAAAAACTACTGAATGGATTTGAATGAAACTTTACCACAATATAGCTTATACATCAGAATAACACATAGGCTACAATTTTTGAAGTTTCTAATGTGAGGTCGTAAAAAAAACATATTTTTTGCGCTTACATTGCAACGGTCAGCTCTATGTGGCTTGCTCACGTGTTTCCAAAGCGAAGAATCTGCACGTTTATGCTGAAGGAAAAAGATCGTTAAATGTAGTTTATAGGAGCATACTGCAGTAGCTACCTATAGGCCTATGATTAGGGCTCTGCAGTGCTTAGTTACCGCATTTCTTACTTATTACTAGACTAGACGGGACGAACCTGAGGCCACGCGAACGAAGTCGCGGGCAAAAGCTAGTGTATCATATATAAGCATAATATGACCCAAATATTACGTTGATAATTGTACCGGAGGAATCTATTTCATAATCAAATTAATCTTTATTCAACATTGGCCTTGACAGGTACTTGTTGTCAAATAAGTTTAATATTTAAGAACACAAAATAATGGTAAGGTAGGCAGTGGAAATAATGAGTATGTAATGGCGGCAGGGGGGAGGGTTCATGGGGGTCATGACCCCCCCCCCTCCTCTGAGCTGGTTCCAGGATAGAGGCGGAGGATTAACTGAACATAATTATTTTATTTATATATTTTTTCATCATACAGATTTTATGTAACTCTCGCCATACCTCTGTTATGACGAATCATTCAGCACGGCTTCGAAATATAAATAGGCTGCCTTATTCCGTGCGTGACAGTGCGTCTCTGGATGTCTTCAAGAGGAGATGGCAATATGTGTTAAGTTTTTCAAGTACAGTACAGTAAAAAAAACTTGTGGGAGCAGATTTGCTGCGAATCTCACTGATTCCACGTGTACTATTGTATGTCGACTGTAACAACTTAGGATCGTGAGGACTGTCTTCTTTTTGGTCAATACTGATGTCTAGTCCTCGTGTCCCTCCATTAAATTTAATATTGCCCAATGGCTAGAACATTCTACATATTTCATAATTATGTACTAGTACTTTGAAAATAATTTAAAGGAAAGGATAAATTCAATCAAAAGTGACATTACAACGAAAGTGTCTTTCAAGCACCAAACACTAATGGATTTTAGTTGCAAGCTTAGATGTCTTAAATACATTAAGAAGGCAATCGGATTTCAATCTGTGAAGCAATTAAATTAATTAAAAGTGCCGCCTTTCTAGAAACACCAAGAATTGTACGAGTAAAAGACATTCCATTAAGCCAGGACGGCTAATACATTGCATGCGCACAAAAACGTGTTCCAAACCAGCAGGCTGCAACGCCAACAAGCACTATATCATTGGGATAAATAATGATATATTGTTTTATATTTATATCATATATGTATTGATCACCAACGCGATAAACATTAAAACACACTGGCGACAAAGACATTTGGTAACGAGTTCTTTATTAGACGTCCCATTAAAAACAATACAAATTGAGATGAATTTAAAAACTCACAGAAGCTAGTTGCATAAACACGTATGTCATCTTCTTCAAGGATAGAAAAAAACGGAAAATCAGTGTGTCGTTCTGAACTTGCGGAAGTCATTAATGAAGAGACCCATCAGTTCAACTCTCGGATAAGACGACTTTAAAGTGCGTGATGATTCAATGGTGTTGAGGTAATAGGTACGAGCTTACCCTAACTGTATCAAGCCTTAGTCAACCACGCTGGTCCAGTAATTGATCGGTTTCTTATACACCTTTAAATTTCTTAGTAGGTGTATGCTCGTTGCGTCATACTCAAACCTGCCCTAACCTTCATCATGAGAGTATGAGATGAATGTATATGAAATACGAAAAACAGAAACGAAGGTTAGTACTGTGCCACTAGAAACTTCTTTTCGTGTGTACGGAAAAATACATATGGGAAAGAAGCAGGAAAGTAGGTTCATTTAAATGTTCACGCTCCACGCATTTATCAGCATTTACAGTGTATAAAAGATTTGCATCGACCACAACTCCATAAAATTTTTGATCACCTGCAAATTACATGTCACCAGAATAATCAGAACATATACTTACATCACCGATCAATATATTGAACAATAACGGTGCCAAGTGCGACCCTTGTGGGACTCCAGAGTTTACTGATTGGAGTTTGATGAAAAGAAGGGTACGATACAAATAAAGTATGATCAACAGATACTCTTAATAAATGTCATTTGTACGCACAATATATAATATCCAATTCAATATTTTGTACTGAAACAAATAGTTTTGAAAATTTTGTATTATTATGCTGCTCTTTTCTTTTTTGATCTTCCTTTCTTTCTCCTGCCCTGTTCCCAATTTTATTTGGGTCGACGCAACATGTCTTGCTCTTCCGCTCTTCTCTTCTCTATCACTCGCTATTTGGACACTCACTGCCTTCTGCAACATATAAACATTCCCATAGTCCATCCATCTTCCTTCAGTCTTCCTCTCCTTACACGCCTATCCAGTGTCATGACTATAAGTTACCTTTTTTTTTTGTTCCCCTGAGGAAAATGCATTAAATTGCATACCCCGGCTGTGGCGAGCCGGTGGTTATGTGGGGCTCTTCTCTCCAGAAGGGGGAGGCCTACCCACTACAAACTTTAGGGATGGCCTTCTTCAGACATGTAGGGAGCGCCCGGGAACGCCAAACGACTTCCGAGAACCCCCAGCCTCAGCTCCCCTGCCGATATAAGGTAGCCCTACACGGGGAGGCTACACTACCTCCCCCGATCTCCTCCACAAACGACGCCCCCCGGCCACGGAAGGCTGTCTATAACTTACCTAGTAACATGATCATTCCCTCTTCCTAATAAGATAACATACCAGGAAAATTTCCAAACAACAGAGGCTACTTTCAGACTTCCCCTGATATATTCATTCCTTACTCCATCCCTTCTTGTCACCCCACATCCATCTTAACATCCGATTTTTTTTTTTATATTGTAAACATATAATGAAAGTAAGTTTCATTAATTTTAGTTATAAGTATACTGTAATATAACCTTCATGTTGATACCAGTTTAACTGTCAGCAGTAGTTGACGAGACGAAACGTAAACGACATAAAGTTAAAAATTTAGAAATTATATAATACTAGCTTTCTGCCCGCGGCTTCGCCTGCGTGGATTTCGGGATTGGGTCTATAGGCCCACGGCTACATATGCGCGGAAGTGGTTTATGGCGCGAAGGTTTTATCGCGCTTCCGTGGGACTATCCGTTTTTCCGAGATAAAAAATACCGCAGAACCTTGCCTCAACAATCACTCTATCTATTGATGAAAACCGCATGAAAATCTGTGCAGTAGTTTTTTGAGGCGAAGCCTTTATTGCGCATCCGCGTGGGACCTGTCGATTTTTCCGGGATAAAAAGTAGCCTATGTTACTCGGGGATAATGTAGCTTTCCAAAGGTGAAAGAATTTTGAAATCGGTCCAGTAGTTTCGGAGCCTATTCATTACAAACAAACAAATCTTTCCTCTTTATAATATTAGTATAGATAATACAAATTTAATTAAAAAAGAGAAACAAACACCTGAAAATAAAATTAATGAAAGTTACTTTCATTAAATACATAAAAAAAAATCCGTTTATTAATATACTAAATTATAAAACCAGTCCATAATTAACAAGTTATTTAACGAGATAACCTTATTTGCTCGCCCGTGTACAGTAACAATACTGTATAAAGCAAGAGCGACCGCAGCTCTCTGATTCATGCGTCCTAGTTGCTACTTCATATTTCTAAGAAACACCTAATGCTGAATGGCCGACGTGTATGTACATAACACGGCGTAGTTGTGCTTAGTTCCGCCGTTTTTTTTTAAATAAAACAAGTGTTTCCAATTTTCTATAATTTTGACCACTTCTCATAGGTAGGGGGTAGGTAGGACTTGTCTTTCTATTGTTACGAGCTGGGGTCAGTAAATCAAACGGCGGTCTACCAAAACACTGAACTTTTATTAATTACCACACTAACAGACACTAATCACTTCACTGAAAGCACTGAAAGTCGCTTCTTAGTTCTCCAATATCACTTCTTAGATGTTTTCGCACTGTATCGCAAAACAATACTCCACTCCCGGCGGCCGGGCACAGCCTTATATAGTCCCCTAAGATACTTGCCACTCTTGCCAGAACATTCGCGGACACACTCGAATGTGTAGTCCAATACGTCGCGCGTTCGAGACGTTTCGAGTATAACTGTCTCGATACTCGAATATTCTCGATACACAATACTCGAATATTCCCGTACTATCTTTCTCGAACATTCTGTGTTTGTCTATCTCTTTCTAATGATGTTTTCTCATTCTAATACTTCTCGAATGTTCTAACTATCTCTGTCTCTTTCTACTATTTGCTATCTCTTTCACTCCTATTGAAAGTTATGTCCTTTTACTGAAGTAGGCTTAATGGCTCATAAGGGGTCCTGAAAACGCCTGAAAACGGGTTTTCAGGTTATTGCGGCATTGGATAGAGGGTAGCCTGAAACGTACTGAAAACATGTTTCAGGCGCCTGAAAACTACTGTAACTTGGGTGTAATTTTAGATTTTTTAGTATGTGAAAGAGCTACTTCTGAAAACGGCCTGAAACGGACGTTTCAGCCTGCTGAAAACGTTTCTAAGTCACAGAAAATCACTTTTGAAGTTTTACTAAGCCACCGGCGTAACACTATTAATACTTACATGCATGCCGCCGGTTACGGGTACTCCTGACCTGACCTACCTTCAGTATATCATCCATTTGGTTTAAATATGTTCTAGGTCAGTGATCCTCAGTCTATATCGACCCTTAGTCTATGGCAACCTGCAAGGGATCTACGTCAGCGAAACAATAATTTGGAGGTCCGCGAAATGAAAACGGGGGTCCACGGTAATAAAATCAACATACACTGATAGTATATTTACTTACATTATACTATCTTCTCATATAAAGACATAAAATTATTTATAAAAGTACCTATGAAGTAAAAATCCTACTACTATTATAAAGGCGAAAGTTTGTAAGTATGGATGTATGGATGTTTGTAACTCTTTCACGTAAAAACTACTGAATGGATTTGAATGAAACTTTACCACAATAGATAGATAGATAGATAGATAAAACTTTATTTACACTTGACTTCATCACACACAAATACAAAGAACTTAAAATTATACAAACTTAACAATTACACAAAACAAACTGAATTGTGTGCGCTGCAGAAGTGCAAAAGGGTCGTAGCTCAGTGACTGAAATTTACTCACATCAGGATGTGAGCAAAGCACTGGTATTCTGCTACCACCCGAGGGTTTCTTAGCAAAAAATTAACAATATAGCTTATACATCAGAATAACACATAGGCTACAATTTTTGAGGTTTCTAATGTGAGGTCGTAAAAAAACACATTTTTTGCGCTTACATTGCAAACGCTGACTGAATCCTACAAGATACGAGTAGATCAAAACAATTTACTACAGTATTGTACAACTTAAAAAGGTCTACAAAAAAGTCCGTGATGGTATATGTTTATCTCTTAGGAATAACCCACAAAAGGAAAAAGATCGTTAAATGTAGTTTATAGGAGCATACTGCAGTGAGATTGGGCGAGATCTGTCTCCGCCGGCATTGATTGCGGCAATGCTGGCGGACGAGGGAGGTTGGAGGGCTGTGGCCTCCTTCTGTGAAGCAGTGATGCTCCAGAAGGAGGCCGCCGAGCGGGGTCGGGAGATGGCCGATCCCGCTCGAAGAAGGCGGCGCCGGGCTCGGTAGCACAGCTGCGGCGCCGCCGCGGGTCGCCGGCGGGCGCGAGGAATTCGCGCCCGCGGATACGGATGCACCACGCCCCTTCCGTGGCCGGGGAGCGTCGTCGGTGGAGGAGATCGGGGGAGGTAGTGTAGCCTCCCTCGAGGAGGAGCTCCCCTGTATCGACGGGGGAGCGGAGGCTGGGGGTTCCCGGAAGTCGCTTCGCGTTCCCGGGGGCTCCCTACATGCCTGAAGAAGGCCATCCCTGAGGTTTTTAGTGGGTAGGCCTCCCTCTTCTGGCGAGGACAGCCCCACATAACCGTCGGCTCGCCACAGCCGGGGTTTGCAACTTAATGCATTTTCCTCAGGAGAACAAAAAAAAAAGGTCATCCCCTACCAACAGACCCTTATAAGTTTGTTTTGTCAGCCTTTCACACCGCACATTTCCCTTATTACAATATTTCGCAATTTATCCTTCATCGCCACTCCAGCTATTCGCCTCAAAGCTCTCGTTTCCACTGCATCAACCTTCGATTCTCCTTCTTTTGCCGCACCCAGCATTCACTCCCATACATAGGCGTAGGGACCAGCGTACCTACTGAAACGCCTTCTTGAACAAGGTCTGACAATGAAGCTGTCTATAGCCCCATTCACGTTGTTTTCTTCCGTTACTCTTAAAGCGTGTCCCAGACAGACGCGGCTGCGGTGGCGGTGGCGGTGGCGGTCAGTTGGATGACTTAAGAGTTCTAGGAAGACATAGACACACGCGGCCTGGACGCGGTCCAGCGCGGCTCACGCGGCTGCAAGCCCCGCCCCTCCGCCACGCTTCTGTGTGAATGAGCGGCGGATCTTGAGGCGGCCTACGCGATCAGTTGCAAATATTTACAACAGGCCGCGTGTACCGGTGAAATTATGCCTATAAACCTGAGTTATTTTCGTCTTTTCTTAGAAGAGGATATAATGTCAGAATTCCATGTTGCTGCCGTTCTTATATTAATGTCATGGACCCACAATTCTCTTTTTCTGAAAAGAATAACCAAAATATTAAATACGTTAGTACATATTTTTTTCTAAACTGTGCTTTTATTACTTTGAACTTACATACCTTTTTCTTTCATCTTCTTCCGCGCCAATAAAAGCAATAAAACTTCGTTACGATTGGCCATTACTAACGTCCACTCGCAGGTGAGACTCGAGAGCTAATGTGCGCGTAGGTTAAATGACCGCCACCGCGGCCGCGGCAGTGTATTGTTATCGGTCAAACAAGAAGGCAACAGCAGATCCCACCGCAGCCGCGTCTGTCTGGGACAGCTTAAATAATAGTTTTGACGATTTGTTATTCTCCTTACTCTGTACTTATATTATGAACGCGATAAACTATGTCTGTCTGTCACTGGTGCACTTTCACGCCAAACTTTTGAACCGATTTGAAGTAACTTTGGCTTTATCTTGGTCTGAAAAAGGACATAGGTTTCCTTATTATGCGTAATTTATATAATTAGACGTAATTTTTAAATATATACGATATTCAGTTAATAATTTAACCTAATTGAATAAAAATAGGGGATGAAAGTATTTGTTTGAATGAAGGAATATATATTATTCCCACGGGAAAATGTTATATAAAATAGCTAACCGAGTTTACATTTTGCATGCAATTTGGTACGAAGATAGTTAAAACAAGATAAACATAAGATAATATTATACCATGGGAAATATTTCTTTCTTTTTGGAAAATCCCATATAATGCGTGCAAAGCCGCGGGTGTAAAGCTAGTAATTATTTAAAATTATGAATGTAAAGTAGTACCATGGGCCGGTTTGAGGAGATCACCTCCATCAAGTGGCAACTGGTGGTGGTGAACAGGGCGAGATAAAATCGGTATGCCGCGTGCAAGTTTTGTTGCAGCCTTAAAAAAGCTAGCGAGAACAATCCTTCGTTACAATTACGAATACTAAATAGTCGGCCATTGTATGCGCAAGCGGCCAGTTATGAATAAATCAACGCGGGCCCTTCCGTGAGAGCGCCGCGTGTGGCCGCCAGTGCACTACGTAAATCAAAATCGAAATCATCTTTATTCAACACTAGCGGACCCGACAGACTTCGTCCTGTCAAAAAGATTTGTACAGTGGCAGTTTTTTGTTCCTAATTATTTTATAGATAATGTCGCATAGCCAACCAAATCGCAAAAAAAGTCTAAATGACCTATTACATTTTGTGGCTATTCAATTTTGGAACGTGACATTAAATCCTCCAACGATGTATTCTGTGCTCCAACGCACGCACGCACACTGTTTTGATAGATATGATTGAATTTCAACTATATGTAGCGTTAATAAAGCGCAAATTGACTCTTTGATGTTAGGAACACGCCTTCATTGCTTAGACAACAGTGAGTGCTTGCAATATGAACTTTATACAATAACAATAAAGCTCAATTCGACTGTACGTTTTAGTTAGAAAACGTTTGCATGGGAAAATAAAAGGGCTGTTTTTAGGGTATTTCCGATAATTATTCGAATTTTCCTCATTGTAAAAACCCTCCTTGAACTTCAACGAACATTAACAAAAAAGAATTGGCCAAATTGGTCCAGGCGTTGTTGAGTTATGAGCTTACCAACACATTTTGCGATTCATTTTTATATATAAGAAGATAAGCCTTTAGACGCACCTATGGACGCCAAACAAATTTCCAGAAATACTATAACGTAGAATTTTCCATTAAATCAGAAAGCGAAGTATGCGTTGTAGTTTTTTATTAAGGCAAGTAACAT
The DNA here is from genome assembly GCA_036419045.1 of Scirpophaga incertulas. Classification (NCBI taxonomy): domain Eukaryota; kingdom Metazoa; phylum Arthropoda; class Insecta; order Lepidoptera; family Crambidae; genus Scirpophaga; species Scirpophaga incertulas. Next base: position 33,798 of record CM071627.1, on the reverse strand, counting down.
TAAATGAATTCAACAATCCTTCATTATACATAAGTTGAGACGGCGATAAGAATAAATATAAAAACTATTATACTGAGATTATTTTTTGAACCCTTCTTCGCCCTCACGATTTGCCTATATGGTTCTTAGAACTTAGGCTAAGGCTGGGTTTAGTCGGCAGGTCACGTGGTCAGAGCGCTCTGGCCGCGTGCCGTCTGACATAACCTCCATGACAGTTGCCGTTGCGATGGTATCCTGGGGACGTTTCGTGCTCCTTGTGAGGATTCTCAGCCTTCCTCTCCTGAGAGAAAAAAAATAGAGCAATCGCTATCGCAATACAGTTGTATTACAAAGGAAAAACTTAGCAACTTACGGCCGGCATTAACGACTGGACATGTACAACAGGCCAGTCTTATAAAAAACCGCCGCTATTACGAGCGACATAAGAGCTGTCTCAGGGTGTAAAGCCTTTTTTTTTATTAATGTCTGGTAAATGCGTTACGCATACCCCGCGGCTCGGGAACACCGCGGGGTTATGTCGGACTCTCCGCGCGCTTGGGGGCCGAGTGCCGACTAAAAACCAGACAATGCCCCTCAGGGACGCCTTGGCAGGAGCGCATCAATCGTCGACGCATCCTCCTCCCCATCAGACGAGGAGGAAGACACGCCGAGGAGAGCAACATCACTGCCTGACAAGGTCAATACTTACGTACACTTCCACGAAGGGTGTAAAGCCTGAGGTGTGGCTCTGTGTACCGCGCCCCATAACAAGCCTACTCGTTATCTTACCGAAGGCCACCTGTCGTGTGTAATCGTGTTTCCGGTTTTCGAGCGGCTGCACTTTTTATTGCCAATTTTTTGCTGCAACTGAAGCAGTGCAGCCTCCTCTCCCACGACGAAGATGTGTCTAGTGTTTGGAGATATTCAGATTACTTCCAGATCGTGATTCTATAACACAATACTAGCTGATCCGACAAATGGTGTCCTGCCATTTCAATTATTTACAGGGAAATTACTAATATAACTATTAAAATAGGGGTTAGTGAAATTGAACAAAAAAAAAGAAATGCTAATAGGTAAGAAGTTAATTACTCCAAAGGCGGACTTTCTCTCAAGGAGATTTCTTCCAACCCTAACATATACTGAATACGGAACCTGACATACTGAATATTTAAATATATATATATATATATATATAATCGATTATAAAATCAACTCGTTTGGAAGAGTATGGTAACATTGTGACACAAGAATTTTACATATGACTTAGATGCTAATTATGCACTATTATAACACTATAGCTTTGTGCCCTCGGGGTTGGAAAGATATGTTTTTAAATTATTTTATGCTCGTCCCCGTCACTACCCGTTGCATCCTTATACTTTGCATCAAAATCCGGTCAGCTCTTTTTAACAGATTCTCCCACAGGATAAATATATTTTCTCCTGATAATAATAAAATAATAAAAATCCTTATATACTTCTCCGGATCTCAAACTATCTCTACATCAAACTCTCATCAAAATCGGTTTAGTAGTTATCTATTCAAACAAAAACCTTCATCCTCTTTTTTAACCCCCTTTGGGGTAAAATTATGTTTTATTTCTTTAAATATCTGTCTCTTAAAAATATGTTTTAAACTTCACAATAACCTACTTGCCATACAAACTTAGACCCTATTTCAATCCTTTACAGCTCTTTTTTAAATAAAACTATATTCTTATATACTTTATCCTTTCTCAAGCTATAGATATAGACAATTTCATTTAAATAGCTTCAGTACTTTCGGCATGAAAGCACGACAGATAGACAGACGGACAGTCTTACTGTCGCATTTATAGTAGGATTGAAGGATATTTTTTATTATCCCAATTACAGGGCGTCCGCACATCCCAAATGATCCCTCGGGACTACGCGGTCGCACATCATCATTAAGCTCTAACGCATCACAACAGGGCTGTCTTTCATTAATTTTATACATGTTTTATGTGCGCGGGCATCAATTTACTATTTGATGGAGTTTGATACGATCTTATTCCCATCGCAATAAGGCCGGATTTCGTTACGCATTGTAATGATTTACATAGGTACTGTACATCTATAAAAAATGGTCTTTGAAGTCTCATGTATAAGTCTTTATACTACCCCACTTTGCTTAGACTCAACCCTTCTGATCTTTGTATGTATTTAAATCTTCTTGCCCGTTCACTGAATAGTTACTTACTATCGTAATTACTTAACAGAAAACCGCCAGTCATTAAAGTAATGTACTTTAATGACTGTTGTATTTTAATAAAGAATATATGTATATTTTCTATATATGTCTACCTGCTTGGGTACCTCTGTCTTACCCATTTATGCCGCAAAACAGCAGTTCGCTTTGCTGCGTTCTGGTGTGAAGGGTGAGAGTAACTTTACTTAAAGTTATAATAATTAGTTATAAGCTATAACTAATTATTAAATTACACCATAAAAATATTTCGGTGATGTGTTTGAAATTATTTTACACCAGCTCTTAAATGCGCAATGTATTAATTTAGAAGAAGTGGCAACCCTGGCGCGTTGATTACCCCACGCCGGTGTTGCTAGCACGACATTTATATTTACCACTCACTTTTATCCAGCAACGGAAACTGCCATAAGTATATTATTATGCACATAGATATTACCACCAGCTTCATCATCACTTTATGATCGCTACCCTGATATATTTATTGATGCAACAAAACGAAACAACTTATGAAACATTGTGCAATCGTTTTTCTCATAAAACCACAAACAGCTAATTATGTAATTCTGTCGCTATGAAATTTGATTGAAAACACAGATAGTGCATTTACATGCTGGCTTATCTAGATTCAATGTGAGAATTATTTTCATAAAAGAGCAATGTATCTGCGTTGTCTGTTACAATCAAATCAAATAGCATCGTATTCGCAGAAGCCTAAATAATATAGCAAGAAGTGATAAATGTTAGTCAAATTATAGAAAATGCGTCGAAGTCACCTTACAAATTATTAGCAACCAAACAAATAACGGCTCGTTCCTATAGGAAATCGAGATCGCGACATACTACATTGCTTTCTAACACAAGGGGCCATATATATTTTATGATAAAAAACTGCAAACAATACCAATCGTGGTATTTATTCTATAGACTCTAGGAGTGTTAATACATTTTCTCATGAAATATTCTACTACGAAATGGCGCTACTTGATGCAAGAGCGATCTCTCTGCTTCAATATTTTGATAATTATTTCAAATAATTTGTATGACCTACAAAAGTTGTGCCTGCACCCACGACACAGGATAAAATCGTGAGGCGACGTTTTAAAATAGAAAAAAAATCGATTACAAGATTTGATCATGACAAACAAAACAAAACAAACGGACAGAGTAAGTCAATAAAAAGCGTGTAAAAATTACCTCCGGCTTTAGCAGTTTTCGGGCACATAACTTCATTGTGGAAGATAAAAATTAAACTCTAAGTATTTTTTATCTACTATCATGCTAATCCTTTTATAAAAGAACCTATAACAATTAGCTTATTGCCAACATTAAACACTCAATGATATTATGATCATTATATCATCCAAACGCGTGATATTATGACTTTCAAAAAAGAACATTCTCATACAATGACATTTTCACCACCAGATCGCTTAAAATTTTGAAAAAAGAACAATAAATTGTAGACTAATTCGTAATTTCGGATTCTCATCTTATAGTGTTATTTCCCGACATTTTTTCACTCGAATATTGGAAATCTTTTATAAAGGAAAGTGGAGGAAGCAAGAGAAGTGTGCCAGGATCGTAGCAAGTGGAGAGAGGTGGTCTCTGCCTACTCCATTGGGAACAAGGCGTGACATATATGTATGTACTAGCTTTTGGCCCGCGACTTCGTTCGCGTGGACTTCAGGTTCGTCCCGTCTAGTCTAGTAATAAGTAAGAAATACGGTAACTAAGCACTGCAGAGCCCTAATCACACAGGCCTATAGGTAGCTACTGCAGTATTGATCTATCTTGTAGGATTCAGTCAGCGTTTGCAATGTAAGCGCAAAAAAATGCGTTTTTTTTTACGACAAAGCAAATAGTGAAAGTTTTCAAGCAAATCGGTTCAGTACTTTCGGAGATAAACGTGAACAAACATACAGACAGACAGACAGACAGACAGACAGACAAGCAAAAAATTCCAAAAATTTTTTTTTGCTTTCTAATAATCTATTTAAGTGCCCCTCTATCCATTTCAGTCAAAAATACTAAATGTACAGACAAAATATTTTTACTGTCTTATTATATGTATAGATGTCTTATTTATATGTATAGATGTATGTAGGATTCACATCATGATTGTAGATAATCTTTGTATGCAACTGTTATAATTAGGTATTAAAACACTCATGTGATATTATTATAAACCCACATTCTTGTTTTAATACCTGATTATACAACAGTTGCATAAATAACTATTATCATTCAAGCAATCTTTTCTTCGTAATACATACACTTTTTCCGTTAGAATATGTTTTAATTTTATCCATATTAATATTATAAAGACTTGAATGTTTGTTTGTTTTGCATTGAATAGGGTCCGAACTACTTAATCGATTTGAAAAAATTATCTTACTGTTGGGAGCCGCACTATCTCCGTTGAACTTAGCCTATATTACATTCTTAAAAAGTTACGGATCCATACTAAAACTCCAATAATCTAACCCAAAGTGTGAAAAAATTACCTGTAAACTTATATCGCGTGCGCTGCGAAAACTATTGATTATAAAACGAAATATTATTCTACGTCTCTGCAGAGCATAATTATATTTATCTATAAAAAATATCGCGACATCATATGTCTATCTAACTATTATACTCATGTTGCAATAAGTGTTTTTCATTTTAATAAATATATATAATGCCACCGCTACAAAGCTCTTTAAGACTCCATATTCAAGTCAATTTCAAAACCATTATATAACTTTTTGAATTATTAAATTTGGACATTCCATTCGAAAGATATTAAAGACAAGTTTAAAAATGTAAGTAATTTGAACGTAGGCGTTCTTCATTTTTACTTTTTTTTAAATGAGTCCACGCAATAACGAATAAGTATGTATGGGAGAGTGTGTGCGTAAAAAATTATAACTTTTGAAATGTTAAAACCTATGCGAAGCCGGGGCGGGCTGCTCGTGTATTATAGTACATTATGGTACAAGTGTGTAATGTTGGTGATTACCGCTGGGGCGCATTGAGGCCCGAGCCGTCAGGCGAGGCGAGGGGAGCCGAGGACGGTAATCATCATACACACGTGTATCATACAACGTTTTTCAACACACTTCTGAATAAAATAATACTTAAATAAAAAACCATTTTCTTCATAAATTGTATTTGCAGACATCTTAATTAATAACTAACTAAATAACTTCAAAAGAGAAAACGAGACGAGTTGTGAAAAATGTTTCGTAATGGCGGGAAAAATTAATCAGTTTTCCTATGTGCGCGCATCGGCCATAGACTAATAAATTTCGTAATGGCGGGAAAAATTAATTAGTTTTCCTATGCGCGCGCATCGGCCATAGACTAAAAAATGAGGTTTCTTTTTTTGGGCTTTTCGCGGATAGCTTTTTAGCGCAAATGTAAGCGTAACTCAACCAATAATATTAAAAAAAAAACTATTACTCACTCGTGAATAATAGTAATGAAAAAGTCACAGTTTGATTATAGGTGTCATTATGTGCCTAATTGCCATGGGATTAGAGCCACTTTATGAGGAAGTGTGTTGAAAAAATATATATAATAATTTTATACAAGTACGTAACAATGAAAACTTGACAAGTGCTCGGGTCACTCACCAGCCATTGAAGCACAGCGCGTTCCTGAAATAGACGCTATTCTCGGAGGTACCTAGTTCGACTCCCAGCCCGCATTCCTTCCCGCTGACTTATGTTTTTCAAACGCAACTTATGTTGATATTCCGAATTGCGCTAAAATTTATATTGTAAACATGAATCGCTATGCGGTCGTAAATTTTGTAACGCCACACGCGATGTCGGCTGCGGCTGCGGCCCAATATTCATTAGATATCGTTAAACATATAATTATAATGAAAATATTGTTAATTGTTTATTTCGGACTTCCTAAAAATTTTAATCTACCTAAAATGTCTAATATAAAACAATACTATCAATCTGTCCTCATACTGGAGTGTCATAATACGCTCCAAGCCATTGCAGACACAAACCGGGTAATCCTGCAGTGGATAAAAGGACACAGCAACTCACTCGGAAACGACGCGGCAGACGAGTTGGCAAAAAGAGGCTCCAACACGAAAGTGTATGGACCAGAACCCCTAATGCCCATTCCACAGGCAGAAGTAAAAGCCTGGCTGCGCAAGAGAACAGAGGAACTACACCTAAAAGAATGGACAACTAAGGAGGGGTGCAAGCAAACAAAGGAGGCAGTCCCGGTACCTTCCAAGAAGCTTGCCCGTTCCCTTATCAAACTAAAGAGAGACAATATCCGAAAGGTCATAGCCCCATAACCGGACATTGCCTTTTAAACAAACACCTGTACACAATAGGTATAACAGACAGCCCCTGTGCAGAGGGTGTATGGAGGCTGAGGAAACGCCACAACATGTTCTTATGGAATGTGCAAGTGTGGCCGACCAACGGGAGAAACTTCTCCATTCCCCGGCGTCCCTGCCAGAAGCATGCAGCAGCCCACAGAGGCTGCTAGCGTTCTGGAGGAACTGGGATGGATGGAGTAGGAAGGAGGCAGGAGCCTTCTATCATACGCACAATGGCCCAATCGTGAGGCTAAGTGCGGTGGAGCCCAGCCAAACTAACTAAACTATGTATAATATAAATGAATATTTTATTGATATTTTAATATGACTAAATGTTGGTGCTATAAGCCCTTGTAAAGTACGATTGTGTACTGAAGCTCAATGCTCATGAAATGCGAAAGCTCACGATTTTGAGTTTCTTTTTACGCTACAGTATGGTTTGAATACCTGACAGGTTATGCAAGCATTGACTAATTGGACTCACAACATGAAGTGTTTGTAAACGACTGGCTCATTTTGGCCTGCATTACAAAACGAGACTCATTCAGATCTCTGCTTGATTACAGATAGAAGGGAACAGCGCTATTGAGCCCATATAGCGCCATCCCTTTCTAACTGTGCTCATCTCAATCTGCCTTTGTAAAAAATATCTATATAAGTGTACCAAGGAATTTATCCAACTCTGTGCGAGAACCCGAGTGTGCCGCCTTGCATAACTCCATGCTACTTTGTTATTTGTTAGGTTAAACTTATTACCTCTAAATTATTACAAGGCATTTAGCTGGCTTGATTTTATGACATCCTGTCATTTATACGTTCTAGCAGAGACGTCACACTTGAATTTGACTAACGCCATGCATTACAGGTACTGGTAATACTAAATACTCTTATACACCATAGAGAGTACTAGAATTTGTGTATCTGTTACCTATGATTACTCTATATATGATAGGTATAAATCTGACATTGGAAGAAGAGTAATGGTAGGGAACAAAGTGAATGGGGCTATAAATGCCCTCACTGCCAGTCAGACCTTGTCAAAACAGGCGCGTCTGGATGTGCATGGAGGCATGCTGGTTCCTACGCTTATGTATGGGAGTGAATGCTGGGTGTGGCAAAAGAAGGATTTGACGCAAGATTAATTAAGTGGAAATGAGAGCTTTGAGGGGAATGGCTAGAGTGGCGATGAAGAATGCATTGCGAAATACTGTGATATAGGAAATGTCTAGTGTGAAAGATGTAGTGACAAAAATCTCGAAGGGAATTCTTAGATGATTTGGACAAGTAAAAAGGACAGACGAAAGACGAATGACAAAAGGAATTTATGAGGCAAATGTGAATGGGCCAGTTGCTAGGGGATGACGGGCGTGCACAAAAGAATTAATGAAAGTCGAGGAAGCTAGGGAAGTATATTTGGATCGTAGCAAATGGAAAACTGTAATCTCCGCCTACCCCTATGGGAAAGGCGTGTTTGTATAAAATTCTAGAAGAGGTAAAAAGGTTGCTCTTAGCACCAAAATATATGTCGGCACTTAAATCGTTTCTATATTAATTTGATATGAGCTAGTTTGAGACCAGATTAAGGTCATAACATGTTTTGATATATTATACATATATATGTATATATAGCACGGGCTGAAAGTAAAACGGAATACATGAAACAAAATTAATTTAACTGCAAACATACAAACAAACCTGAAACAAATAAAATTGCAACACTTCCAGGACTTACCAGAGGACTACCCAATGGACTGGTACCACGACGAGGAGCCGGAGGGCGGCACGGCGCGCCCGGTCACCCCCTCGGCCTTCACCAGGCTCGGGGCGGACTACGCGGAGACCGTGCTCTCCGCCGTGGACCCCATCGCAGCTACCAACGAGCGGCCGAGGATCATCCAAGAATGTGAGTAAACTCGTCCGCGAATACTGACAAGTTGTAGTGCTTTTACATTATATGTAGCTTAGTTTAATTGAGAAACTGAGCATGGAAAGAAACTTCATTAAATGCTACAGTTGCAGAAACTCAAATCCGAAGAAAAAACACTCAATATCAATTAGAAAAGACTAATTTAGATTTTTTTCGAGTCTGAAATGTGCCCGATGAAACTGCCACTAGTATTTGTACCAGATGTCAGTCTTCTGAAAGTTGGAACTTCAGTTTGCTGCTGGGCTTTCGAGCTCATCTGCATAGCTTATACGTTTTACCCTAACTGTCGTCATTACAACAACATTACCAATAGAACTGTTTTTGTTCTGCTATAACTATTAAGATTAGAATACCATTATTTAATAGTTATAATATATCGATGTATGTATATATATACATATATATGTCAAGACGAGTCGACTGGTTGGTATATCGGTTTTAAGGTTTTTTAAGGAGTTACAAAATACACCTGACGGAATCTAAGCCACCCACGCCCACTCGGATAACCCCCAGAGAGGTTTTTAGGATAATTATACCATAGTTATATAAGTTTATAATTATATGATTGGAATAAAAAAAAAAAATAAACTCACGGTGCACCCCGAAAACCATCAGAGGAATCCCTGATGCTCACTTGACTAGTGTACCAGCGTGGTGAAAGACAGCTTAAATTCATTCAGGGAGGCATATCTCAAGTCTAGCAGTAGCTTAATGGTGAAATGGTGAAAAGAATTGGTTTGAAAGAGGCGTACTTCCAGCAGCCCTCACCCCCCTGGAGAAGATCGAGTTGCGGCGCGCGGTGTTCAGCAACATCGCGGCCGTGCTGAAGAGCGGCCAGTGCGCCGCGCCGCAGCCGCGCTGGCTGCACGTGCGGCAGCTGGCGCCCGCCGCCAACATCGTGTGAGTCCCGTAGCCTAGCAACTCCGCCAATGTATTCTCCATTCTTTAAAACACGAATAGCAATGACGTTGCTCACAATTGCTCCATCGAATCAATAAACTTAAGCGCCGATTACACTACACTACTACTAGTGCACTACATCATAAGGCACTAGATGTAGTGTGGTGTAAATGCATGTAGGGGTGTAGGATCCTAACTTAGGATGCCAGTGAGAGCCCGACTATCCTGCATAGCTTAGTGCGCTACATGTAGTGCAGTGTAATCACGGGTAGGGAGGTAGGACGCCTACATATGGCGCCCAGTCTTGCCGCGGCATCCAATGCGAGTGAGTGTGCGTGTAACGGACAATTCGACAAAAATGACATCAATAGAAAAAGAAACGTTGTTAAATATTATAAAATTGTATAAAGATTTGCCACAATTGTTGGACAAAAATCATTCAGATTAAAAGAATAAATCTTTGTTTGTCTCATGTTGCTCAATTTATTTCTTAGTAGCAGATACTGCTTAACTGCGTGGGCGCCAATGTCTGGTCACTGACTGAGTTAGGATGCTATAATAATACAGTGTAAACAGAACACTACTACATATAGTGCCCTCTGTAGATTAGCAACTAGTGCACTAATTATAGTGTAATGTAATCGACGCTTTACTCTCGAACATTCGGAAACAAGCGAGAACCTTCTAATATATTCAGTCTCATTCGAACGCTGTACGGAATCAATTTAAGATTTCATTTAACTTTATATTCCATGCCTAGGAGCTTGTTTCAAACCGTATAGCGATTTTTGTAAAAGGCAGACCTTTTGCTCATTACTCTTTTGTACAAAACCCTGCGGTTCTTCCATGAAGACCTCTTCTTCAAGATCGCCATTTAAAAATGCAGTATCGACATCCATGTGTCTCATCTTAAGATTCATTTCTGCAGCTAGTGCAAATAGTACTTACAAGGAAGAGTGTCGCACTACTGGGGCAAAAGTTTGATCATAATCAACTCCAGCAACTTGACTAAAGCCTTTAGCCACTAACCTTGCTTTATACTTGACAATCTTGTTTTCGGAGTCTCGTTTTTTTTTTTATACCACGATGGTGGCAAACAGGCCTACGGCACGCCTGATGGTGAGCGGTTACCGTAGCCTATGGACACTTGCAACACCAGGGGTGTCACTTGCGCGTTGCCGACCCTATTAAAAACCTATTTACTCCCCTTTTACGTTTAATCTTATAGACCCACTTGCAAGTTACAATTTTTTTTATCAGGTCTATCAACAACTTTCCAAGTATTTAGATTCATTAATGCACTATATTCCTTGTTCATAGCCTCTTGCCATAAGGAACAGTCTGCAGATTGAATGGCTTCTGAATAGGTCTTTGGTTCATTTAAGTCCTCTGCTGCAGCTAAGTAAGAAAGGAATGAAGGTGGTTTCCTGTTTCTCTCAGGATAACGGCGTTCAGGATTGGAAGGTCCTGACGTCCTTTCAACCACAGTCCCTTCAGCTGCGTTGGAATCGCCCACATCAACATTTTGATCTTCGATAGTAATACTGACTTCGGTATTATCGATATCAATATCGTTATTCTGATCCATTGTGGTATCGGTAGTATGTTATTCTGATCCATTGTGGTATCGGTAGTATGTTATTCTGCTCCATTGTGGTATCGGTAGTATGTTATTCTGATCCATTGTGGTATCGGTAGTATGTTATTCTGATCCATTGTGGTATCGGTAGTATATTATTCTAATCCATTGTGGTATCGGTAGTATGTTATTCTGATCTATTGTGGTATTGGTAGTATGTTATTCTGATCCATTGTGGTATCGGTAGTATGTTATTCTGATCCATTGTGGTATCGGTAGTATGTTATTCTGATCCATTGTGGTATCGGTAGTATATTATTCTAATCCATTGTCGTATCGGTAGTATGTTATTCTGATCTATTGTGGTATTGGTAGTATGTTATTCTGATCCATTGTGGTATCGGTAGTATGTTATTCTGATCCATTGTGGTATCGGTAGTATGTTATTCTGATCCATTGTGGTGTCGGTAGTATATTATTCTAATCCATTGTCGTATCGGTAGTATGTTATTCTGATCTATTGTGGTATTGGTAGTATGTTATTCTGATCCATTGTGGTATCGGTAGTATGTTATTCTGATCCATTGTGGTATCGGTAGTATGTTATTCTGATCCATTGTGGTATCGGTAGTATGTTATTCTGATCCATTGTGGTATCGGTAGTATGTTATTCTGATCCATTGTGGTATCGGTAGTATGTTTGAGTCCCGCAGCAATATTTCTAGAATCATCAGAAAATAATAAGACTGGAGCAGAAGGAGAAGCAGGATCATTTGAAACATTATTTGAACAGCTCGTTAAGGATGAAAATGAGTCTTCGAAAAAATGTACGTCCCTAGATTTTTTGAGTTTCCTTGGATACACGGGATCCCTAAAGTAATAACTATTTGGGTCACTAGTATAACCTACAAAGATTACCTCTTCTGCTTTATTATTCAGCTTTTTTCTATGACAAGATGGAATTTGTATGAGAGCTCTACATCCGAATACCTTAAGATTATTAAGATCAGGTTTAAAGCCATACCATCTCTCAAAAGGAGTGGAATTTCTACCTATGGCAAGATGAGGCGACCTATTTTTAAGGTAAACTGCCATTTGAATAGCGTCTTCCCAAAATGCCTTGAAGAGGTTACCTTCGGCCATCGTAGATCTGACCTTCTCAATGAGAGATCGATTTGTCCGTTCAGCGACGCCATTTTGCTGAGGATAGTCCTCAGCAAAATGGCATAGTGGTCTGATGTTCGATTCCTAAAAAATTAAGATAGTGTGATAACTCACTATTAACGAACTCAGTGCCATTATCAGTTCTAAGCTTTTTAATTTTTTAAACCAGTTTGTCTTTCTATATATTTTTGAAAAGAAAAGAACTTATTTTTTACGTCTGTTTTAGAAGCAATAAAATAAATAAATATCATTCGAGAATAATCATCAATAAATTATTATTTACTTGTACATGTATTTATTCCCTTGAAAAGATGACTGAGAAAATGGACCACATAGGTCCGAATGGATTAATTCCAACTTAGTAGTTGCCCTAGTAAAAGCAATAGGTTTAAATGCTTTACGTGCCTGTTTGCCTTCTATACATGACACACAAGGTTTTATCTACGTCCTTAAAATCTATGCCTATACTAACTGTTCTTAAAACTACTCACACCTACACGACACAGATGTCCTAACCTCTTATGCCAAAGCTCATATCTACTAATCGAGTCAGAGTGCACATCATAGGCCGTTACTTTTGGTATATTTACAGTACAGTCCAAAGAGTAAAGTCCATCACAGGGCGAAGCATGTAGAACGGAATCAGCTGTAAAAGAAAAAGTATCAGAGTTGTATATATTACAACCTGTCTTATCAAAAAGAGCACAAAATCCCTTCTTTACAACCTCCTTACAGACAATAGATTTGAGTTTAAGATTTATTTATTTTGATTTATTTATTTATTTTATAAAAATATCACCTTTAATTTTTTTTTTGTTCCTCCTGCGGAAAATGCATTAAGTGGAATACCCCGGCTGTGGCGAGCCGGCGGTTATGTGGGGCTCTCCTCCCCAGAAGGGGGAGGCCTACCCACTAAAAAAACAATATCACCTACACCACTAAAAAAACAATATCACCTAGAGCAGAACCTTTATACCTAACTATGAAGGAAGGTGTAGCAAATATCACACACTGCCGCTACAAGTCAGACGCAGAATCGCAGACATAGTTTTTCTAATTAAAATTGCTCAGTCTAAGATCGATTCCCCAAATTTATTATCTTTAATAAATATTAGAGCCCCCGGAAGAACTTTTAGACGAAAATTGACTCTTTCTTTGCCACGTGTTTCTACTAAGTATAGGAAAAACTCTTTCATTATCAGATCTGCTAGCGCTTTTAATTCATTGGCTGATCGTTCCGAGATAGATTTGTTTATTTCGAGTATTAAAAGTGTAAAAAAAATTATGTCATCTGATTGGTTCAATGTTCACTCATAGGAATATCTTAATTAATTTTAGTAGCAAAAACTTGTCATTTCTTTATTTTTAAGTATATGTTAGCCTTTAGTCTATACTCTATATGTGAAAACATGTTAATGGTAGTTAGTTAACTAAATATGTTTATTACATAGTCATAAATACTGTATGTTTTCTAAATAAAATAAAATAAATATAAATAAAACACCACAAATATTTACATCAGTGCCATTTGCAACAGTGACTTTGCCAGAAGATATAGTTTTCAAGCTAACAAACCAGTCTTTCCTTGATGTCATATGACGTGTAGCACCTGAGTCAACATACATACCATTTGTCGGAGTTTTCTTGATCTTTGACTCCAAATGCCTTTGAAGTAGTAACTGAATTCTTCTGCTTAGCTACCTTCTTGGACATCTTCTTCCGTAAAGGACACTCCGGACGTTTGTGACCAGGTACATTACAGTCGTAACATATAATTGGTTTATTTGGTTTTCGCACTGGAACATTAGTTTTGGTTTGAGCAATAACAACTGTCTCCGCTTTAATTTCTTCCGTATGCATCTCGTTAAGGAGTTTTGCTTTGACTAATCTCGTAGTCACCTGTACGTTCGAGTTTTCTAAAGCCATAATTAAGGGAGAGAACTTTGGCGAAAGGCCACCGAGAATTATTGCTGCTACTGATGTATCCTCTATAATTTTACCAATATCGGCTAATTCTTGCACAGTACATAGTACGGCATTTACAAATGCTTCTATATTTGGAAAATCTAGTAGACTAAGCCTGGATAAGCACCTTTCTAAATTTAATTTGCACCCCATACCTCTGTCTTCAATAGTTTCCTGCAATAATTGCCATGCTTCAGCTGCCGTCTTAGTATTCCTGATGTGGATAACAGCGGAGCCATCCAGGGTCAAGCAGATCTTACAGAGGGCATTTTTATCATATTTTATCATATGACAAAAAAAGCAAATTATCATGGCAGAAGACTTTAATATGGATCTCCTTAAGAGATTTCCTGGATAGCAGAATGTAACAGGATATCCAAGAACCATAAATTTCAAGCTCCAGTCAACGAGACATTATGCGTGTCTGGATCAAATAATAAATAACTAACAAATGCAACGGCTGTGGTTCTATCATTAGGACTGTCTGTTCACGGACGGGACAGCTACTGAATTTGCTAAACTGAGTATAAAGAGACTGTATATAGAGTATTATATTATAAAAAATTAAAAAAGAAAGCTTTCATTTAATAATAGATATAAAGTATAATGTACTAAAAAGGGGAAAATATGTTGTCATTTAAATTAAAATATTACACAAATATACGTTTAACATATTTATTTGGGGTATTTGTGTGTAATTATGAGTATAAAATGAGAGCGCGTCCGCAGGTACATGCCGCCGTGCGTGCGGCTGCACCGCTGCGCGCCGGACGCGGGCTGCTGCTACGACGAGGCCGCGCTGTGCGCGCCCGTAGCCGGCCGCTACGTCGCGCTGCCCTTCTACGTGAGTGCCGGCCCGGCTTCTCGCTACACTCCTCACTCGGCCAATGGACGCCTACGGCTTACAATTTGTCGCGGTGTCGCCCTAGTGGTCGTCAGTCATGCAGTGCCGCAATGTGCCCTGCCCACTTCCACTTAACATTTGCAATTCTTTTAGCTATGTCAGTGACCTTTGTTCTTTTGGATTTCATCATTTCCGATACGACCACGCAGAGAAATTCCCAGCAAAGCCTTTAGTGAGTTTGAGGTCTTCTTACAAGACCCATTTTGAGTGGCCAGGTTTCGGTTCCATACGTCATCACTGGTATCACGCCCGAAATCACGTCAAAATCATAAAATAATCATTTACATCGAAGCGTTTTCATCATTTGAGAAATCATTAATCATGTAATACCCTTATTGCATTAGAGTACGTGCAATGACAAAAGAACTTAAAAAATATAGGATATGTTTGACATAACTTCAGAATTTTGTTCTTCTGAAAATTCATACATCTATAGCATTGACCTCTTACAAATCCGTTGGATACAATTCTGAAAGTGTTTCGGAGCCTGGCTTAATTTTCGACATTTTGGAGCTGTTGTTTTAATTGGCACGCATTAGGATTTTTAAGTAATTTTAACTGCTGTAAAATTTGGTTCCAAATATATTCAAAAATATTTAAATTTACAATTGCAGCTACAAAAAGCAGACGGAGAACGCAGCATAGCTAAGATGTTATTTTTCAATCACACGCAATGCGCTTGCGTATCGAGGGAAACTCTGCAGAGCACCGTGAGGAGCCGCGCGGACGCCGGCCGCCGGCAGCTGCTGCGCGACGCGACGGACGCCAGGCAGGACGCGCGCGCGGAAGCGAGCGCGGGCGCGGAGGCGGACGCGGACGCGGACGCGGGCGCGGGCGCGGGCGGGCAGCGCGACTGGCGCGCCGCCACCGCGGCGCCCGTCCTGCCTGACGACGACGCCACCGACCCGCCGCAGCTGCGTAGGTGAATAACTGCACCACCATGCATCACTCGGTCGGTGCAACGTTTTCTTTGCACCACTCTGATAGAGAACTATAGACAGTACTAGGGTTTGAGCTCCAGGTAATTTAGCCGAAATTATTCATTCAAAAAGGGATGCAACGAACTAAACTGTTTATTTGTGTACACATCTGATCCAGATTTACCTTGATTGAATTTGTAGGGCCTGTGAGGAAGATGAGGAGAGGATGAAACATTTACGAGGAGAGGATAAACATTTATGCCATGGAAAAACATCATGTTGCTCACGGCCACAATTAACTGGGCTAAATTTAAATATTTTTCAAATTATAAAAGAGAAATAAACATGAAATTAAAGCGTTAGTATGTTTGTTTTATGAAGAAGAATCTATGTATATAATTTAGTACAGTGTTATGTTACGTATGATGAGGATGAGACATTTAATCGCATTATACGTAACAGACAGTAACTCGGCGCAGGTGCACGTGTCCGTCGCTGTTCATGGCGGTGAGCGGCGCCAGTGCGGGCGGCGGCGGAGGCGGAGGCGGGTGCTCGTGCCGCTGCGCGTGGGCGGCGGCGGCGCGGCGGCGCGAGTGCGCGGCGCAGGCGCGCGGCCGCGAGCACTTCGGGCTGCGCGACCGCGTGTGCGTGCAGCGCCGCCACTGCGCGCCGCCCGACTGCCACTTCGGCGCCTACGACGCGCGCCGCGGCCGCTGCCCGCGCCGCTCGCCCTCCCCCGCGCTCGCGCCCGCTCCTTGATTCCGCTGCAGCGCTGCACGCTGCACGCTACTGGCCGCCGGCCGCGTGTGCTGCAGCGCTGCTCGACCGCTCCGACGCCCGAAGGACCGTCGCGTGCCTCCAACCTCTCATCACACTCGACGCAATAATCGAAACGACAATTACACTTTGTAGTATTTTTCAAAGTGCCATTCAATATATTCACAATTCGAACAACCCGTTTTAACGATGTCATCGTCATAGTTCATCTGTCAAAATGTCGTAGTTTTGTAGATGCGGCCCGATGCGTGTTATCGGACCGCATCTACTGTTATGGCGTCATTGCCGCCGCCATCTTGCGTTTACGCCGATCAAGCCTCGGTTCATAATCGCTGTCAAACGCCTGTTAACTGTCGATGTTATTTTGTGATCAAATTTTATCTTTGCCAATTTTGTCTTTTTTTACATAATTGTCACATTCAATTTATTATTTATAATTAATTTATTGCAATGTTGTACTTTTATATAATTTGTCTCATCTTTTATGCTTGTATCCTTGTAAAATGTATAGGAATATGTTCGAAAATTAAGTAAATATTATACAATATTAAGGCTGGTCAATTAATCGTATGACTGGCGTTAATTATTTCCTGATGCTTGTGAACAAAAGTCCACCAGTCTCCGCGCCGGCGCCGCGCCAGTGACGCGCCAGTGACGCGCCAGTGACGCGCCAGTGACGCGCCAGTGACGCGCCAGCGACGCTCATGAAATGCCCGTGCGGGCGAGCGACGAATGTAAATACTTTGATAGTAAGTTAGTTAATAGCTAAAGTTTCTTTTATTTATTTTCCTAATGAATGAGATTTATTTTTGTATTCTTAACGATTATTCTTTTAAGTAATTTTTGATATAAACGCAATCTAGAATACGTAAATGAAAGGGCATAATGTTATGTAAAATTTAATTTAAGATAATGTGCCATAAAATTTAAGAATGATTCGCTTTTTCATTTTTAGTTAATTTTATTAAAATCGTCTCGCACGATCATCACATGATTGCCCCAGAATTACGTGTCTTCTCCCATGTCCCGGAACTACATATATTTTTAGGATTTTGCAAAATTTTCAATACATATTATGTTATATTTAATTATGACACGAATCGGACCGATAACTAATCAGATGAATCCGTTCAGCCATTCCGTTCCGTTGAATTCAGTATTACTATGATGTTCCCCCCTCTCCTGCCACCAACCCACAACGAAACTATGCAGCCAATTGAAGCAGTCCGTGGGCGCGATATAAGGTATTCCAGTGGGTTGTTAACAGGACTGCTGACGTGATTCTGGGAAGATATTTTCTAACTTGGTAATTGTACGTCCGTTAACGCGGAACAATTGATTTTCGAAATTGCAGTCAATTCTAAAGCGGCCGGTGAATCTGCCAACACACGTTCCTGCTCTTCGCGAATAATCCATTCGTTTATGTTTTTAAGCATAGCAACACAATACAATCTATTTTCAATATGTCAAATGTTTAAACATTACAGCATTCTCTATTGCAAAGCTCTGCAAAGTCGTTCTAGAGACGCGACAAGTAATGTGGACCTTTTAGATAAAAAAGCCACATTATTTATTCAGGTCAGACGTACAGTGGGTGAATTGAGTCCATTGTTCTACGCAACACCAAACCCTACACGAACCGCATAATACTACAAAATAAGTTAAAATAAGATTTTGTATAGATAAGTTATACATTAAGTTGTAAATAAATATGTTATGAAATAAATTGGTGCTTTTATTTTGCAACCTCAATTAACAAAATTATTAATAGTTAGCTCACGTTTCACAGCTCATATACGTCCCCACCGACGGGCACGTCCTACCCTTAGAGATGCGCCGAGTAGCACTTTTGCCAAATAAAGTACCGAGCCAAGGGCGGATCCACCGTTGTGGGCACGATGGGCATACCCACAACCTTAATAGACTTGTGACGTCACACTTTACGGTCTATTGAGATCGATAGGCTGATGATAATAAACGATATGCCTTATTAAAATTTAAAAAAACACAATTAATCAGGAAACGTGCGTGATTCGGAACGCACAAATACTGGCAACTCTTCGGTCAGCGTGGCTACCGCAGAGAGATCTTTTTCTACTCTTCGCAGAATAAAATCTTGGTTGCGTGCCTCAATGGCACGAAAGAATATCCGGGCTAGCTCTCCTTTTTTTTTTTTTTTTTTTTTGTTCCCCTGAGGAAAATGCATTAAATTGCATACCCCGGCTGTGGCGAGCCGGGGTTATGTGGGGCTCTCCTCCCCAGAAGGGGGAGGCCTACCCACTAAAAACCTCAGGGATGGCCTTCCTCAGGCATGTAGGGAACCCCCGGGAACACAAAAGCCACTTCCGGGAACCCCCAGCCTCCGCTCCCCTCTCTAGAGGGGAGCCCTCCTCAGGGGAAGCTACCACCTCCCCCGGTCCCCTCCACCGACGACGCCCCCCGGCCACGGAAGGGGCGTGGTCCATCCCGGGTCGCCGTAGCGGTCGCGACTTCCTCGCGCCCGCCGGCGACCCAGCTGTGCTACCGAGCCCGGCGCCGCTCCTTCCTCCTTCTGGAGCATTACTGCTTCACAGAAGGAGGCCACAGCCCTCCAACCTCCCTCGTCCGCCAGCATTGCCGCAATCAATGCCGGCGGAGACAGATCTCGCCCGATCTCTGCGACCAAGACTCGGCGCTCGGAGGCCCACGCGGGGCACTCCGCCAGCGTGTGCTGGGCCGAGTCGAGGTCGGATGCGCAGTGGTGACAATGTGTCGATCCCTCCCGTCCTATTCGACACAGATACTCACCGAAGCAGCCGTGCCCGGTGAGTATCTGAGTCAATCGGTAGGTGACCTCCTCCTTCCCGTGGAGCCAAGCTTCGAGGTGCGGGAGTACGGCACCGACGGCCCGCTGGCGCGCGCAGATCCGTAATTCGAGCTGCGCACGCCAGGCCGCCACAATCCGTCGGTGCCACTCCCGCTTAGGCACTTCGTGCGCGGGTTCCAGGGCGCTCCCCCCATCGCCCCCCCGGTCGACACGCCGCGACGCATACGTCGCCGCGTACATGTCGGCCAGGATGTCGAATGGGGGGGGAGCGTCCCAGAACTGTCGCCGCCTCGTACGAGATTGTACGGTAGCCTCGTACGATCCGTATGGCCATTATCCGCTGCAGGCTCCGTAGCAGAGCTCTGCAGCGGGGGGACCTCGCGCAGTCTTGCGACCACACGGGAGCCCCATACATGGCCACGGGTCGCACGACGCCCTCGTACAGGCATCCGGGCTAGCTCTCCTAAATATACACAAAGATATGAACCTGGATATCGATGACATTATCAACGTTTTCGCAAAAAAGAAACGTAAGCTTGAATTTGTAATTTAAGTAAGTACCTAAATAAAGTTGTTTTATGTAAAATGTACCTTAATTTAATTTGATATTCTTACAAAATGTAAAAAATAATAAAAGTCTCACTTGCTGATCTCACTTACATTACTTCTGATACAACGTCAAGATACCTATTTACCCAGTCTAGTGTCCCTATATTGGCTTACTACCTACTAAAAAAAAAGAAAAAAAATATAAGTTATTGATTGAAATAGGTTTGGATCGAAACTGACTATTTTATTTGAAGAAATCGGGTCCGACTTCCTCCTAAGTTTATTTCCATTCCTAAGGCCAAAGGCCTTATGCTCAGAAAAAAGAAAATAATCTAATTCAAAAGTTCATAAACGACTTGCATAATTGTTAATGAGCATGTTCATGCTCCGACTCGTACTTAGCCGATTTTCTAGTAGCTGTGGCCACAACCTTTTATGAGGACTGGATCCGCGCTTGTACCGAGCTTTAGTCGGCTCAATTTTTTTTTTCAACCGAGTTCTCGGCCGAGTAACTCGGTTCAATCAAACCTGAACTATGACCACAGTCACAAGATCCTCATACACCTTTCTGGAAGTGCTTCGAAGAATTAGCTTCCACGCAATGATCCTAAAAGCCCCATTGCATTAGAATTAGATTGCTATTTAAAAAAAATGATTGGCAAAAAACGAGAGTCCTTTCGAGTGGTGAACAGTGCACCAACCAAGCTGGCACGATTAGCACGAGATTGCTATGTGCACCTGCAAGCACCGTGTATAGCGAGCGATTATTTTCGGAGGCCGGAAACGTCTACGAAGAAAATAGGAATAGTATGTTACCAGAACGTGCAGAGAGCCTTGTGTTCCTTAATCATATAAGTTATGATTTTATAACCTTCATTAAATTTTAAATATTTCTTCTCTTTATTACTGTTCTCGTAATTTTGTGTCATTACTACTCATTCATTAGCATTATTTTGATTTTATTAATTGATTTCCTAAATTACTAATAAATACCTAAATATATTGCTTTTCTTATACAAAGTATATTCATTATCAAATAAAGTTGTTGGCGACGACCACACTGCTGCCCGGAAAAAGAAATAAAATAAAATATATGCAAAACTTTAAATGCTGTATATTGCGGAAGCAACCTCCTTAGATCCTGACCATTTGTGTACGGCAAATGTGAAGGAATAATACCTGTTACTGTCGGGGTCTAAGGAGATTGCTTCGGAAAATTATAATTTATAATTAAAATATATAAAATAGGTTTATATAGACTGATTACATATTGTAGGAGATATGAAAAAAAAATATGTCTACGGAGGGTATAAAAGCGAGTGCAAGCTATTGGCCCGGGCATTGCTGTTCGTCATTTTTGCGTGTTGTCGCTATCGAAAAAAATCGGGCGGGGCTGTGCCGGGGCACACGACCTTCGGTTTTAACGTGAAACGTCTATGTTAGGGAATCTCTTTTAAAGTAAAAGATTGAAATAAAAACAAGATTGACGGTGTTTTAAGTATTTTAATAAATGTCACAACAGCGAGCTGACTATATAAGTGAAATATTCACACCACATTTTTGTTTCTAAGACTAATAGTTTTTTTTTTTTTTTTTTAATTATTAAGGTACGATGATATAGACCTTTTCGTTACGGTCCACTTTTTAAACCTGGTACCCGTATGTTTCGCCCCGATTTTAAAGACGTTTCACGTCAAAACAGATGGCGCTACGTGTGCTATGTAGTGTTCGACAGCAGCCGAATTTATCCGAGCGCTCTCGAGCTCGGAGGCTTCGTGGCGACTTCACTTTAGAGTTGGGTAGGACACATTATATCAATGAGTTTGTATGAGTAACTCATATCAGATTGTGAGGTGGGACATTGTACCACCTCAAATGAGGTGGCACAAAATGAAATAGTAGGGGACTATGAGAAGAGGTAGACGTTACTACTCAAAACGCGAGTTGAGCTGTTAATTTACTGTGACATTATTAGTTACAAATAAACTAATTGAAAAAGAATATGGGCAAAAAAAATATTTGATAATATTATGAGAGTCTATCTGTAAATGTCACTTATACCAGCCAACCTTTAAAAAATAATAGTTATAAAATTTAGACCGTCATTGGCGTAGCGTCATTCAATTCAAAATTCAAAAAGTCGCGACGCGACGATTCGTGCCTCATTGTGAAGTGTGACAAAATATACTTATGAAGTGATGGGACATTCTGTCATTTTGTATGGGACATTTGAGATGACTCTTGCACGAGTTGCACAACTCTGCTTCCTTTCTCATTTACTAGTCGACGAGTGAACACATGTTTTTCCAATTACCCTCTATAGCTTTCTATTAAATATTAGTTGAGTTTCTTTTGCATAAATTAATTCAGAGCCTTGCATCTAGTGTTTTGTAAAAAGTTACGTCATTCTCTTAATAATAGCGTGGATCTTCTTATAATATGATAAAGGCACCTACCTGTACATACTTACTAGCATCAAACTTATATCTGTAAAAAGATTTTAAGTAAACACTTACCTCCAGTAGCGGTATTGCGCGACCCGTTAAATGTGTGAAAATAAGTTGCACGTACCGACGAGTTTTTAGTGCCGAAAAATAGTTTGACCAAGACCACGCATGCTCGCTACTAATTTCAGTTAAAAATCATATAACTTCGCTTTTTAGTCGCCCTTCCCCTCACGCCAGCGATCCATCGTCTACAAAAGTATAACCGAATTATTCTGCTGAGTACGAGTATCAAAAAACCCGCCGAGTACGCAGAGTACCAAGTACCTACACGGCCCATCTCTACTTATTATATAAGGGGGTAGTACAACGTAGAACGTAGTCAACCACTCTGAAACAGTGGGTTGCTCAACTTCACATACACTTTTGAATTTAAGTATGGAATCTATTCTGTTTCGGTTAAAGAGACTTGACATAAACAAGGGGGCTGGACCGGATGGAATCCCAACGTACTTTATTTCTTAGATGCGCCAAAGCCCTTGCTCTTACACTATACTTGATTTATAACCCATCTATAAATGATGGCTGATTTCCTGACACGTGGAAGAAAAAAGAAAAATAGGGTTTTTTTTTTTTTTCTCTAAATAAATAAGTCTAAATAAATCACCTAGGAACGAAGAATATGGTCTAATAATGCTAACCACAGCTCATCATTTGATCAAAATTACTATCTATCTAGGACTCATTAGGTTTAGGTTCAGAGTTAGGTCTGAAACTATTTCCATAAAATTTCTAAGATATTATAAGTTAAATTTCTAAATAAATGAGTTAGGAACGAAGAATATGGTCTAATAAAGCTAACCAGCTAACCATAGCTCATGATTTGGTCAAATTACTATCTAGGACTCATTAGGTTCAGAGTTAGGTCTGAAACTATTTCCAAAAATATCTAAGATATTATAAGTTAAATTTCTAAATAAATGAGTTAGGAACGAAGAATACGGTCTAATAAAGCTAACCAGCTAACCATAGCTCATTATTTGGTCAAATTACTATCTAGGACTCATTAGGTTCAGAGTTAGGTCTGAAACTATTTCCAAAAATTTCCAAGATATTATAAGTTAAATTTCTAAATAAATGAGTTAGGAACAAAAAATATGGTCTAATAAAGCTAATAAAACCAACCAGCTAACCATAGCTTATTATTTGGTCAAATTACTATCTAGGACTCATTAGGTTCAGAGTTAGGTCTGAAACTATTTCCAAAAATTTCTAAGATATTATAAGTTAAATTTCTAAATAAATGAGTTAGGTTAGGTTTTTTTTTTTTTTTTTTTTTTTTTTAAGTTTTCCCCATAGAGTTACACCACTCTACGGGGGAGTATATTGTCTTGTTCTGCAATAGTTCTTAAATTCTAGGCATATAGTTATAGTGTTTGTTCTAAGTACAATTTTTTGTTATAGCTAGTGTGATTATTTACATGTTAATTAAAGTTAACTTATTAAGGTTAGGTTAGGTTAGGTTAGGTTTCCGTGTGCAGTTGCCAGATCTGCCATCGGACGCGTCCCCAGGTTGCGGATAGGGGAATGCCCCCCAGATATGGGGGGTACCGGCTTCGGCCGGCGCGGACAGAAACTGGCCGGGGGGGAATCTCGTGGCTCTGTACGTAGTGCAGGGCTGCGAGGACCGCCGTCCCTCTTGGGGGCGGGGGTTGCGAGGAAGAAAACCTCAATAAAAAATTACCTGGGTCTGGGCATCTATCCCTCCTCATTCTCGAGGAGGGTCCGAATGCCCAGAGGAAGGGCCCCCTTCTCAGGGCTGGTTGGCGCGATGCGCCCGGTGACCTTTCGGTCGTAGGATGGCCGAGTTTAACTCGGCGGGCCACTTGACGTGGCCAGACGTTCGATGGGTTGTAGCCTCAACCCGATCGGAGAAAAGGAGGTGCCGACAACGGGCGGGATACCCCGATAACGGCTAGCGCGAGCCCGACAGGAATAAATCCCCTGCCGAAAGTGCGCCTGCGGCTCCTTGGGTAAGGGCCGCAGTATCTACCCACTCGTAAAATGGAATGTCTGATTTTGATAATGTGGTTTTGTCGGACGATCCCACTGACCACGGGCGCTCGGGGGAAGCTCATACCCCGAGTGTGAAATCTGCGCTGAGCGGCACATGTGACCCGCCTTGCCAGCGGCGCCAGGCAGTATCCGGGCTGCCTGGTGAGAAATGGACTACCGAGGCGTGTGGAGTTGGCTGCACCTGCGTATGGTGTGAGGCCAAAACTGGAGAGGTCTCAACGGAGGCGACCGCTGGTCCCTCGGGTGGCACTACCGCGCCTAGTCGCGAGAAAGTGCCCATGGTAATTCTGGAGGATATTGGAAATTTGTCTGATTCCTCGACATGTAGTGTGACGGTGATTGGGTCTGCTCCCCTCACAACGAGGGGACAGAGCAGATTGAGACCAAGGAAGATCCTTGTGTCTTATAAAACGCCAAGAGAGGTCGCGTCATCCCAAACATCAGGGAGTGGCGCCGAAAAACAAGGAAAAGAAGCAAGACTCCGCCCTCCTGCGGACAAGAGAAAGCGCGACGACCACAACCGGAGTACCGAGTCCGAAAGCGGGTCCACTGAGACGTCCCCAGCTACTAAGCACCGTACCCCGGTTGCTCTCCGTGGTAGAGGCCGTCCTTCCACGACTGAACAACATGCGAGCCTCGTCGATGCCAAGCAACAGCTGGCAGACACAACACGAGCCGAGCCGGATATGGCAGACCACCCCTTGGAAAGCCGGTCACGGGCATCCTCGGTATCGGTTTCGATTCCCTCCCCGGTGTTGGAATTAGACGAAAGCGGGCCCTCGGCGTCTCAACTGCGCGAGTCTATATGCAACGAGCTGGCCGCAATTCTGAAAGTCTCCAGAACGTCGCAAAATTTAAAGGGCACGTTCCAGAAGGTGCTTAAGGACGCGGTGGAAACTATAGCTCGATCTACCGGAAGCCTTGCTCAGCTCACAGTCTCTGACGAAAATGCCAAACTGGAGGCAGAGAATAAAAGGCTGAGAGCAGATGTCGCGGAATTCCGCAAAGAGACAGCCGAATTAAGGGTAGAAGTGGCCAAGCTGCGCGCCGCGATGATCGCCCCTGCTCCGGCGGCTGCGCTCGATGAGCGGTCGCTGATTCGCGAGATAATGACTCAGACGGGCACTTTGATCAATGCCCGCTTTGAAGGTCTGGAGGAGCGCCTACTTCCGGCACCGCGATACCGCCCTCCCCTTGCTGCTGACCACCCACAGGATCCAGCCGCGGATCGAGCTAGGGCAGCGGGCCCATCGACCCGAAACAAAAAAGCCGACAGGCCGATCCTCTCGGCCTCTTCAGGCTCTGGGAGGACCCCCGGCACCCTCGCTGAGGTGGCTGAAACCGCCGACAAAAGGTCGAAGAGCAGACCTGACATGGCCACCGCCTCGGCGAAGAAGAAAAAACCGGCGCAGAAGCCGACCGCTGAGCTCAACTCTGCTCTCTCCACGGAGAAAGATAAAAGCCCAGTAGACGAGGAAGGCTGGCAAGTTGTCTCCAAGAAAAAGAGAAAGACTTCCAAAGCCACCCGTGAAGTCGAACAGCCAAAACCAGCGGCTAAGAAGAGTGCCAAAAAGCCTCCCAAGAAGAGAGGGAGGAAGAGAAGGAATTTAAGGGTGCCCAACACTATGGCGGTGGTATTTACCCTGCCGCCAGAGTTGCAAGATGGCAAGAAGCCGCTATTCGCAGACCTATTTAAAACTTGCAGGGGAGCTGTGGATCTTGGCGAAATCGGGCTTGAAGGAGGCGTCAAGTTTCGGGAGACTGCCACTGGAGCCCGGCTCATGGAGCTGCCTAAAGGCACGAGCTCTGATAAGGCCGACTTGTTGGTGAGCAAACTAAAACAGTCCCTGCCCCAAGAAGTAAGAATCACCCGGCCAGTCAAATGCGCTGACGTCAGAATATCCTACTTGGACGACTCCATCACCAAGGAGGATATTTCTGACGCAATAGCGAAAAAAGGAGGATGCTCACTAGAGCATATTAGAGTTGGCGAAATCCGCACTGGCCCCTCTCGTATGGGCTCGGTGTGGGCGCGGTGCCCCGTCGCCGCTGCGAAGACACTCTCGGAGGGAAGACTGCTGATTGGCTGGAGCTCCACACGTGTTACCCTGCTGGAACCCAGGCCCCTTCGTTGCTTTAGGTGTCTGGAGCTAGGGCACACGAGGGCTCGCTGCTCCGCCCTGGCCGACCGCAGTGATCTTTGTTACCGCTGCGGAAAACCTGGCCATAAATCGGCAGAGTGTTCTGCGCCTCCGCACTGCGCCATCTGCGCGGTCGCTGGTAAGGATGCCAAACACACTCTAGGCGGTAGAAATTGCTCACCTCCGAGCATAAGAAGCAGCAGAGCAGCTAGAAAGCCCCCAGCAGCGGATCGGGCTCCTCCTGCTGCTCAAGAAGAACCTATGGCCACGGACAATAATGTCTAGTTCGCCTCACCTGTTCCTTCAGGCGAATTTAAACCACTGCGCCGCTGCTCAAGATCTTCTCTTGCAGCATATGACGGAGTGGGCCATTGACATTGTGATAGTGTCTGAGCCGTACACCGTTCCCCCGCGCTCTAATTGGGTTTCAGATGCGGAGGGCTCGGTCACTATCATAGCGTCGAGTAATTCGTGCTACCCCCTCTCAATCAAGGAAAGAGGCCGCGGATTTGTGGTGGCCACGTGGGGAGGTTACGCTCTCGTAGGAGTGTATTTCTCTCCGAACCGCACCCTCTCGGAGTTTGAGGCGGTTATGGGCGAATTGGGGGCAGCTGTCCAGCGGGCTGCATCAATGCCGATCATAGTGGCCGGAGACTTCAACGCTAAATCAGCGGCATGGGGTTCCCCGGTCACCGAGCTTCGCGGAGAGGTTGTGGAGGAGTGGGCCATAACATCCGGCTTGACGCTGCTTAACGTGGGTACCGCACTCACCTGCGTTCGCCAACAGGGCGGGTCCATTGTCGACCTCACCTTTGCGTCCTCCAGCATCGCCCCGCTCTGCCGGGGCTGGCATGTGCTGACGGATGTGGAGACGCTGTCTGATCACACTTATATCAGATTCTGCGTCTCCCCATCCGGCAGTGGAGACTCTCGTCACAGTAGTGTAGTGTCACCGTTCCCCCGGTGGGCTGTGAGCCGCCTCAACAGGGAGCTCGCCGAGGAATCCTCCATCATCCAGGCCTGGTTCCTTGACGCAACATCGTCCTCGGGAGTGGACGGCGAGGCTGAGAGGCTCTGCGAAGCGCTTTCTAACATCTGCGACTCCGCAATGCCCCGCGTTCGACGCCGTCCCCCGAAGACGGCCGTATACTGGTGGTCGAGGGAGCTGGCGGACCTTCGTAGTGCTTGTGTCCGAGCAAGGAGGGTGAAGGACAGGTATCGCAGGCACCGCCACCGACAGGAGGACACCGAAAATGCCCTAGTAGAAGCCTATAAAGCAGCCAAAAGAGCGTTGCAAATGGCAATAAAGCACGCCAAACAACTAGCGTGGGAGGAGTTGTTGGAGGGGCTCAATCGAGATCCTTGGGGGCGCCCGTACCGTATGGTCTTGAGCAAGCTCCGAGAACCAGGCCCCCCACTTACGGAGTCTCTCGAACCGCGGGTTTTGGAAGAGATTATCAAGGCCCTCTTCCCTGAGCAGGCAGAACACCAGCCTCTGCCACCGCTTCCAGCCCGCCGCAACGCTGAAAATGGCGAAGAGGTTCCCCCGGTCTCCGACGAGGAATTCAATGCCGCCATGTATAGGCTGAGAGCTAAAACAACCGCTCCAGGCCCGGATGGAATCCCCGGGCGGGTCCTGGCTCTATCCCTCGGGGCGCTCGAGGGTGCCTATAGGGCTCTATTGGACCGATGCCTGAGGTCTGGTCGCTTTCCCAGGGCGTGGAAGAACGGACGACTGGTCCTTTTAAAGAAGCCCGGCCGCAGCGAGGAGTCTCCTTCCGCATTCCGTCCCATCGTGCTGCTCGACGAAGCGGGTAAATTCTTCGAGAGAATTCTCTCCACCCGCATCTCCCAACACCTCAGCACGGTGGGACCCGACCTTGCGGAGTGCCAGTTCGGGTTTCGGGAGGCGCGCTCTACAACAGATGCAATCCAGCGCGTTAAAACGCTCTCCGAGGAGGCTACAAGAGCCGGAGGCGTCTTGGTGGCGGTTTCATTGGACATAGCGAACGCGTTCAATACTATTCCGTTTCGCTGTGTCCTGGAGGCTCTGCGATACCACAGAGTGCCCCCATACCTGCAACAAATTATCGCAGATTACTTTCGGGGGCGCTATGTGATGTGTCAGACCAGAGGCGGCAAACTTCTTAAGCACCGAATGTTCTGCGGCGTCCCGCAGGGGTCGGTGTTGGGTCCCCTCCTGTGGAACATTGCCTACAACCGGGTCCTGAGGGGGTCCCTTCTCCGCGGGCTGAACCTCGTCTGTTACGCTGACGATACCCTGGTGCTGGCCCACGGAGCCAACTATAGGGAGGCGGCCATATTAGCCACGGCGGGAACCGCACAGGTGGTGGCGAGGATCCGCCATCTTGGGCTTAGGGTGGCACTGGAAAAGACCGAGGCACTGTGCTTCTACGGTCCTCGGCGGAAGCCCCCTCCCGGAGCGGAGATCGTCATCGGTGGTGTATCCATCAGGGTTGGGGCCTATATGAAATACCTGGGCCTCACCCTCGACCCCAAATGGCGGTTTAGCGAACACTTCGCGAGGCTAGCCCCTAAGTTGGTAGGCACGGCGATGGCCCTGGGACGACTCCTCCCGAACATCGGCGGCCCAACATGCAGCTGCCGACGACTCTACGCGGGCGTGGTCAAGTCCATGGCCCTATATGGTGCCCCGATATGGGCCGATGCCCTGAACCCGCGTAACGTCGCCCTCTTGCGAAGGGCGCAGAGGGTGACTGCAATCAGAGCGGTCAGGGGCTACTGCACCATATCGTGCGAGGCGGCCTGCGTCCTAGCAGGGACCCCGCCATGGGATCTCGAAGCGGACGTGCTAGCAGCGATCCATGCGAAGAAGCACGCGGCGCAAGATAGAGGAGTCAGAGTGGCGCCGGCTGAGGTGGAGACGTGGCGGGGCGAAGCCCGTAAGGCCAGCCTGGAGATGTGGCGTCGCCAGCTGGAAGACCCAACCGCGGGTCACTGGACGATTGGCGCGATCCGTCCATTCCTCGGGGAATGGGTGGAAAGGAGGTACGGTCTGCTGACCTATCGCCTGACCCAAGTCCTCTCGGGTCACGGCTGCTTTGGCCGCTACCTGTGGCGAATAGCGGGGAGGGAAGCAGACCCGAGATGCCATGCATGTGGTCACGCAGAGGACACCGCGTCCCACACTCTCGCAGAATGCGCTGCGTGGGAGGCACAGAGGCGCTCCCTCGTGAGGGTAATTGGCCCAAACCTCACACTGCCGGCCGTCATCCATCAAATGGTCGGCAGCAGAACAGCATGGGATGCGGTCGCTGAATTCTGCGAGGAGGTAATGGGCCAAAAAGAGGCAGCCGAGAGGGCACGCGAGGCCGATCCCCTGGCCGACGCCATCCGGCGGAGAAGAGGAGGACGGAGGAGGCGGTGGTGGCACCGAAGACTCCTCGCGCCCTAATGGAGCACCCTGCGGACGGCTGTCTGGGGGCGGCAGTCGCCCGCATTTTATGAGGCTCTGCGATGATGGAGGGGGGGGTTCATTGTGTTCCCGGCCCCCCCCACCAAAATGAGGTGGGCTCGTGCTTTAACATCATAGCACGGGCAACACCAGTAAGCGGGCCGACCGTAGCGGATGCGCTCAGCGCACGCCATCGGCCCGTCTAGTGGTGCGGTGAGGCAACACCGAGGGGTTTAGTGGGTAGTTGCGGCTGTTCTGCCCAGCCGTATTAGTCCCACACACGCCGCTCGCCCCCCAGGAGCTGGTAGGTGCCTAAATGCATTCCCCTCGTAAAAAAAAAAAAAAAAAAAAGGGTTTCCGTGTGCAGTTGCCAGACCTGCCATCGGACGCGTCCCCGGGTTGCGGATAGGGGAACGCCCCCCAGATATGGGGGGTACCGGCTTTGGCCGGCGCGGACAGAAACTGGCCGGGGGGAATCTCGTGGCTCTGTACGTAGTGCAGGGCTGCGAGGACCGCCGTCCCCTTTGGGGGCGGGGGTTGCGAGGAAGAAAACCTCAATAAAAAATTACCTGGGTCTGGGCATCTATCCCTCCTCATTCTCGAGGAGGGTCCGAATGCCCAGAGGAAGGGCCCCCTTTTCAGGGCTGGTTGGCGCGATGCGCCCGGTGACCTTTCGGTCGTAGGATGGCCGAGTTTTACTCGGCGGGCCACTTGACGTGGCCAGACGTTCGATGGGTTGTAGCCTCAACCCGATCGGAGAAAAGGAGGTGCCGACAACGGGCGGGATACCCCGATAACGGCTAGCGCGAGCCCGACAGGAATAAATCCCCTGCCGAAAGTGCGCCTGCGGCTCCTTGGGTAAGGGCTGCAGTATCTACCCACTCGTAATATGAAATGTCGGATATAAGTAATGTGGTTTTGTCGGACGATCCCACTGACCACGGGCGCTCGGGGGAAGCTCATACCCCGAGTGTGAAATCTGCGCTGAGCGGCACATGCGACCCGCCTTGCCAGCGGCGCCAGGCAGTATCCGGGCTGCCTGGTGAGAAATGGACTACCGAGGCGTGTGGAGTTGGCTGCACCTGTGTATGGTGTGAGGCCAAAACTGGAGAGGTCTCAACGGAGGCGACCGCTGGTCCCTCGGGTGGCACTACCGCGCCTAGTCGCGAGAAAGTGCCCATGGTAATTCTGGAGGACATTGGAAATTTGTCTGATTCCTCGACATGTAGTGTGACGGTGATTGGGTCTGCTCCCCTCACAACGAGGGGACAGAGCAGATTGAGACCAAGGAAGATCCTTGTGTCTTATAAAACGCCAAGAGAGGTCGCGTCATCCCAAACATCAGGGAGTGGCGCCGAAAAACAAGGAAAGGAAGCAAGACTCCGCCCTCCTGCGGACAAGAGAAAACGCGACGACCACAACCGGAGTACCGAGTCCGAAAGCGGGTCCACTGAGACGTCCCCAGCTACTAAGCACCGTACCCCGGTTGCTCTCCGTGGTAGAGGCCGTCCCTCCACGACTGAACAACATGCGAGCCTCGCCGATGCCAAGCAACAGCTGGCAGACACAACGCGAGGCGAGCCGGATATGGCAGACCACCCCTTGGAAAGCCGGTCACGGGCATCCTCGGTATCGGTGTCGATTCCCTCCCCGGTGTTGGAATTAGACGAAAGCGGGCCCTCGGCGTCTCAACTGCGCGAGTCTATATGTAACGAGCTGGCTGCAATTCTGAAAGTCTCCAGAACGTCGCAAAATTTAAAGGGCACGTTCCAGAAGGTGCTTAAGGACGCGGTGGAAACTATAGCTCGATCCACCGGAAGCCTTGCTCAGCTCACAGTCTCGATGAAAATGCCAAACTGGAGGCAGAGAATAAAAGGCTGAGAGCAGATGTCGCGGAATTCCGCAAAGAGACAGCCGAATTAAGGGTAGAGGTGGCCAAGCTGCGCGCCGCGATGACCGCCCCTGCTCCGGTGGCTGCGCTCGATGAGCGGGAGCTGATTCGCGAGATAATGTCTCAGACGGGCACTTTGATCAATGCCCGCTTTGAAGGTCTGGAGGAGCGCCTACTTCCGGCACCGCGATACCGCCCTCCCCTTGCTGCTGACCACCCACAGGATCCAGCCGCGGATCGAGCTAGGACAGCGGGCCCATCGACCCGAAACAAAAAAGCCGACAGGCCGATCCTCTCGTCCTCTTCAGGCTCTGGGACGACCCCCGGCACCCTCGCTGAGGTGGCTGAAACCGCCGACAAAAGGTCGAAGAGCAGACCTGACATGGCCACCGCCTCGGCGAAGAAGAAAAAACCGGCGCAGAAACCGACCGCTGAGCTCAACTCTGCCCTCTCCACGGAGAAAGATAAAAGCCCAGTAGACGAGGAAGGCTGGCAAGTTGTCTCCAAGAGAAAGAGAAAGACTTCCAAAGCCACCCGTGAAGTCGAACAGCCAAAACCAGCGACTAAGAAGAGTGCCAAAAAGCCTCCCAAGAAGAGAGGGAGGAAGAGAAGGAATTTAAGGGTGCCCAACACTATGGCGGTGGTATTTACCCTGCCGCCAGAGTTGCAAGATGGCAAGAAGCCGCTATTCGCAGACCTATTTAAAACTTGCAGGGGAGCTGTGGATCTTGGCGAAATCGGGCTTGAAGGAGGCGTCAAGTTTCGGGAGACTGCCACTGGAGCCCGGCTCATGGAGCTGCCTAAAGGCACGAGCTCTGATAAGGCCGACTTGTTGGTGAGCAAACTAAAACAGTCCCTGCCCCAAGAAGTAAGAATCACCCGGCCAGTCAAATGCGCTGACGTCAGAATATCCTACTTGGACGACTCCATCACCAAGGAGGATATTTCTGACGCAATTGCGAAAAAAGGAGGATGCTCACTAGAGCATATTAGAGTTGGCGAAATCCGCACTGGCCCCTCTCGTATGGGCTCGGTGTGGGCGCGGTGCCCCGTCGCCGCTGCGAAGACACTCTCGGAGGGAAGACTGCTGATTGGCTGGAGCTCCACACGTGTTACCCTGCTGGAACCCAGGCCCCTTCGTTGCTTTAGGTGTCTGGAGCTAGGGCACACGAGGGCTCGCTGCTCCGCCCTGGCCGACCGCAGTGATCTTTGTTACCGCTGCGGAAAACCTGGCCATAAATCGGCAGAGTGTTCTGCGCCTCCGCACTGCGCCATCTGCGCGGTCGCTGGTAAGGATGCCAAACACACCTAGGCGGTAGAAATTGCTCACCTCCGAGCATAAGAAGCAGCAGAGCAGCTAGAAAGCCCCCAGCAGCGGATCGGGCTCCTCCTGCTGCTCCAGAAGAACCTATGGCCACGGACATAATGTCTAGTTCGCCTCACCTGTTCCTTCAGGCGAATTTAAACCACTGCGCCGCTGCTCAAGATCTTCTCTTGCAGCATATGACGGAGTGGGCCATTGACATTGTGATAGTGTCTGAGCCGTACACCGTTCCCCCGCACTCTAATTGGGTCAAAGTCCATGCCTATATGGGTGCCCCATATGCGTCGAGCCCTGAACCCGCTGCTAACGTCGCCCTCTTGCGAAGGGCGCAGAGGGTACTGCAATCAGAGCGGTCCAGGGGCTACTGCACCATATCGTGCGAGGCGGCCTGCTCCTAGCAGGGACCCCGCCATGGGATCTCGAAGCGGACGTGCTAGCAGCGATCCATGCG